>WHUZ01000058.1:0-416317 GCA_015179045.1 Kalaharituber pfeilii | reverse complement strand
GTGGGACAGAGGGTACGGTGGAGGAGGCATATTGGTTGAGGGTGTGACAGTATTATTTTTCTTTATATTTATCTCTTAGCCTTTATATATCTATTAGCCTTGCATATATCTCTTAGTCTCTTATATATCTCTTTGTCTCCTTATCTCTTTATTAATATTGTATCCTCACTGTATATCTGTTCATCTCTGAGTTTATGCTTTATATACACCATAATTCAATCAAATTAAGTGTCACAATTAACATGGTCGGGGGAGTACCGAACCGTCTGAACCGCCCGCGTCACCCGCGCTCGCATATTGCGCTCGCATATTGCGCTCGCATACTAGTTCAAGCCCCCCTTTTTTTTAGCTCCTTCGAACTGACCTGCGCCTTAGCTGAGGTGGTAAGCTGTGGTCTCCAGCAATGGAGGTAACCAAGAGCAGCCACCGAGAGGTGTAGAATTGAGGGCCCCGGTTCAATTCCGACCGGTGGAAGAGGGTTGTCCGGCATCTCTATGAGATGGACTGTAATGCTCCGGTTCCAGCAATGATCTCTTGTGAGTTAGATTTTACTGTAATTTCCTCTCCCTTAGGAGTTAGAAATTCTAATGATGAGCAATTGGGAGCTGCAACCGGGGTAACTTGTTTTGATTTTTTCTAAGATACTACTACTACCGAACCGTGAAGCCAGATAAGGACAAGGGCAGTGATATATCTATTCCGTTCTTGTTCATAGAGCATTAAAGCAGCTGACGAATCCATGGTATGAAAACACGTGAGCGTGTGTGAGAAGGTGGGCGAAGAAAAGGTGGGCGAAGAAAAGGTGTGGGCGAAGGGTGAAAAGGTAGGCGAAGAGGTTGAAAAATTTCTAAGTCGAATAGAAATAGTCTATTTGGCTCGAATAGAAAGGGCTCGAATGGGGGGGGGGCCCCTGAAATAGAAATGGCCATTTTTCGAATAGAACCCCTTCTATTCGGCGCGAATAGACCTACGAGAAGTCCTCCATTAAATATAATATAGTATATATTTTATTATATAAGATATATAAGAACTTACAATATACTTATATATACTATATATTTATTTATAATTTGTAAAGAATATTAAAACTTTTTAGAAATAAGAAAAAAGTAAAAAAATTCTTAAAATATAGAATAAAATAAGGATATTATATATATCTTTAAAAGATATAAGAACTAGTATGTAACGAACCAACCTCCACCACGGCCGAAATACTCCTCCCGCACGTGACACGCGAGACCCGAGGCCCCGAGACCCTGCCACAGCCCGAACTCCTGCCGAGCCGCCGCGTAGCGGCAGTGCCTGAAAGCTCCGACCCTCGCCGCCCGCCCGAGTCCTTACGCACAGCAGCCGCTTGCATCCCGGTCGCTGCCCGTATGTTCCTGCATATTATCTTGCATCCATGATTCGTCCAGAATGTTCTCCTGCATTAGCTCGAAGTTTCTCCCGCGCTAGTTTGATTCTCCTGTATCTAGAATGTTCTTCTGCCAAGTTTCTGTGCTCTCCATAAAGGAGGCTCATCCCCACCTCCCTCTCTGCTCCTCACGTAACAACTTGTATCCACCCTCAGGCTGTACGTAACTCTCCATACATCTCTCTCTACATGATATAGCGCCGACTGTCTCTACCCGCCGTGAACTCCGCTGCCTCCCTGGCACCCGCTGCCTACCCTGTATCTCGACCCCGACCCTGACCCATTCTTTACATAGTATCTGTATATAGCTTGAAAGATAAAAGTATAGAAGGTATAAGTAATTTAATCTATTATATATTCTTATATACTAAGTATATTAACTTTATACTATGATATATCTTATAAAATATAAATTATAGTATACTATTTCTTACAACTCCAATTACTATATAGGGTTCTAAAACTATTAAAAATAAATCTTTACTATATGCTTTAGCTGTAAGAACCCTTTCTACTTATATTTAAGCCTATTGTATTCCTTATTAGCCTGTCTACTTCTATAACTACCGAATTGCTACTATTTCTGAATATTTTCAGTTAGTACTTCTGCTATAATACTCATATCAGTACCAAACCTGGTATATATGATCATGAGCATATGCTGATATGTAATTAAGCACATCAGCACTCTAGCTAGTCTTTGTCTGATTTTATAAACAGAGGTTCCCTATTGCCGAATTAGGTATGTCTCAGCACACTACAGCATGTCATCCTCAGATGGATGCAAACTGAGGTGCCAAAACTACTCTCCCATGTATAATCGAGATGTCCCTAAATTCCTGATGTGATAGATCCACTCAGTAATTTGTAATAGTCTTATATTCACTTATCCGGGGTTGCGCAATATCCCGGTAGAACACAGTATGTGCACAAAAAAAAAAAAAAAAAAAAAAAAAAAAGAAGGAAAAACGGGTATAAAATTCAGTAGTGGTAGTTGAGATATGCAGTATGCTCTTGCAGTTGCTCGGTTCTTGTGGAAACATGCGTCGTTTTGTGATGTACATTGCGTAAGTATGCCCAAGTAGGCTACGTATAATTACATTAATACATAGAGCATAATGTTGCATCGCCAATCAGGTGCTGGTGGCTAGTGAGCTAGGTATATTGTCATTTCAGCGGGGCTCCGACAAGGGACGGTTGGACCATAAGGCTGGCTAGTAATTATCCCTGGTACATCCATGCGATAAACCTGCATGTATAACTACTCATTTATTGGCCAAAAAAAACGTCAGAGAACACAAAATTTGAAGATTCGAATACGTCGAACATGACGTTATCGGGCATACTTCTAGTCTGAATACTCTACTAAGCATGTATCTTTGGGGTATGCCAACCATTGATTAGTCAAGCTTGCCTCCGAGCTTTGAGGGTATAGACCCAGGGGCCCTGCCATGGCGAACAGCTGCACGCGGGGTGACGTGAAAAAAAAAAAAAAAAAAAAAAAACCATTGATTAGCAGCCAAAGTTTTACTGATTCGGCATCTTGTAGCTCAACAAACCATGAAGGAAAAAACAATATCGTTGGGGACATCTATACGCAGAGTGAATTGTACATCAAATTCAATGCTTTAAAACGTGGTCTTTCTGGAGGATCATCAGGACGTGGACAGGGTCAGACTGGGAGGTAGATGGTTGAAGGCGTCTCGGTACGAGGCCGAAAGGGGACGGAGGTGAGGTAAATCGGCTGGGCGCTTTTCCCCCCCGCGAAACAGGAAACAGCGGGAAACACATGTACTTAGGTCGGGGGGATTGGAGTTTTTTAGGCGGGAAGTTTCTGTCGGTGCCGTTAACTTTTGTTTTTTTTTCGTAGCATAACATCGCCATAGCCCATAGGGCGGCATGCGATTAATGATATAAAAAAAAAAAAAAAAAAAGCTTTAAAACGCGCCTGAGAAAAATAGATAAAAGGAGTTTCACATCGTAATATGCTAGATCAGACAATGAAGAATAATGTTACGAAGCGATATCTAGTTGTTTGATATTTTGTTGTAGTGTTTCATAGGGCTAGAGATCGGGATTTTTTTTATTGAGAGCGGTCATAAATGTCGACCTCTAGCAATTATCAATAGAGTATAACAACATAGTCTAGCCAAAATGGAAACGACTAACCAACAATGGAATAAAATATATACATCCCCAATGTAATACCCCTTTTACCACTTCGTTTTATATAGTGCTTTTTTTTTTTTTTTTTTTTTTTTTTTTTATATCATTACTCGCGTGCTGCCCTGGGGGCTATGGCGAGATTAGTTACATGAGATTAGATACATATGACGGTAGAAGAAAAGGAATAAGAAAAGATCCTGTGTGTCTCCTATGCCCCTGCCCACTCCAAGATGTCTCTTAGTGGGTCTGTGTCCTTGCTCTTCGGAGGAGTGACCAAGTCTTGCATGCCCCCTGGCCACTTTCGTTTCCATGTCCTGCACCTAGTGTTTTATCTAGTGCATGTCTATGCCCTCCATATATATGTGAATGAAACTCCTTAGTCCCATAAGTTAATCCCTCACTGTATGAATCAATAGTACGTAAGCAATGATGATAAAAATGGTTAATAGATGCAGAAGAAGCAGAATGCAAACTAAAGGAAGAGTATCTCGTAAACTATCAAATGAATAAGAACAGTTTTCTCGTAAACAATACATAACAGAACACCAATAATGCTCAATAAGTGGGAGCGGTGGTAATAACGATTGAGCTGTGGGAGAACGCTGGAGTGGTGGGCGGTGGAAGAATGCCTCCAAACTTTCGCAACAAACTATGGAGAAGAACGTACATATACCCATGTATATAGTGCTTAGTCATTGAACCAATGCCGTCCATACTCCGTGTATTGTCCCATACCATATCCGTACCACCTGTGGATGGTCATAGGATCATTAATCAATTTTTTTTTTTTTTATTTTTTTTTTTTTATATCAGTACTCGCGTGCCGCCCTATGGGCTATGGCGAGCACAATTAATCAATTGAACTTCTCCATCGTACAGCCCAGTCGAGCTCTCTCGATGCCATAGACATACATTTCGAATTCCTACTTAATCGGCTAATTGCACATTGTCCACTTTTTTTTTTTTCAATATCATTAATCGCGTACATTTCCCACTCAACTAAGAACAACACCTTTCCTAGCGCGAACCAATTGCAACTATGTAACAATCAAATAACATATCACAATCCAAGGCAAATTCCTAACCTGCCTTTGCCAAATTGTCTCCCGACCACCAGCAACACGGAAAGGCCCACAATTACGCAGAACGTCATCAGCGAAAAGAGAACCAAAATTGCCACAGGTCCAATATTCCAACCACCCACCTCGACTAGTAAAAAGAAAAACAGAAAAGAAGAAAAGGAAAAAAAAGGTATGCCTCAATTATTCCAACACAGTCCACGGGATGATTGCCTCTCCATGGTTTCCCGCCTCATCCTCACCCGTCCCTTCTATGCTGGATTCCTCTGAGTTGTCCTTTCCCTGCTTGCATTCGCTTCCGCCATCCTGGAACTCTCCTTCCGGCTGCGGTGCATGACCCACGGCTAAGTAAGGTTCCGGGTGTTTATCAGTCGCTTTCGGGTCAGAATTTGGATCAACCATCTTCAACAACGCCGTATTTGCTTCCTGCATCTGGGGATGGACCAATCTTTCCATTGATGGGCGGCTCGTTGCGCTCCTTGGACGGACGTAGGGAAGCGAGGACGTCTTATTTTTCCACTCGGGCAGCTCCAATGTCGGGTCCTTCTCTCCATCAGGAAATTTCATCCCAGCCAGTATCTCATCCACCTTTCGGTAAAGTTGTGCTGCCTGCAAGTCGATAACAAACTTGACAAATCGGCCGAGCCTCCCGCCGTTAGTTTTGAGCGCCTTCACTCGCCTTGTGGCATTGAATAGACTACTCAAGAGTAGTAATAAAATCAGAGTTAATGGTATTGCTAAAAGGTATCCAAACCGCAGTGTTGAAACCACACTACTAACCATGACGAAATCTGCGGTTCCTTCAATCTTCGTCCCATCTGGAGCATCTAGGGCATTACCCCTGTTTTCTTTGCCCAAAGCAGGGCCTGCCATGGCGGCATCGCGGAATACATCTCGGGTGGCAATGAACGCCGCGAGCACTAGACGTAACATATCGAACTCCGCTTTGGCAGCATTAGCATCAAGCGCGTTGTCGCCCTGCAGCAGACGGGTGGCCGACTTAAGCGCCCCAGCGTTTAGCGACTGGCCGATATTGACAATCATTGGAAATGCGAACTCCGATTGTAATATGCGCCGGATACCAAGACGCAGGCTGAAGGGAGGGCCATCTGTTTCATTACTCAGGAGATTCTTCATCGTGCCAGTCCAGCTTCCATAAGACCATTTATCGTCCTGCTGGCATATTAAAGGAGGGCGGCCCCTTTTCACCTCAAATTTGAAATTCGAATTGTCCTCCACCCTCGGTATTGTGGCGTACCATGCGTCTATGCCTTCGCTCATAGAGACTCTCCCAGCCGTCGCCGGAAGGATCGTGTAATAGCTCCGTCCACTATTGTGGTTCTGTAAATGCTGTTGGTATTCCACAGGCCGAAAAATAGCATACGGACCCACATTAGGAAAGACTTCCACTCCAATGGGGATGTTATTCTCAGGACTAATATCAGGATATGATGTAGAATTCGGCCATAACGTGTACATATCGAATTTTCGTGTGGTGTTGGGCATCAACGCTTGGCCGGTGTACCAGTCATCCTGAAACGCGCATAATCCCTCGACGTCAAGAGCAAGCTTGCCAAGGTACTGCAGGCCGATGTCAATGCCAGTCACGCGGTAGTGGTATGTAATATTGTAGCGGGTTTCACGGTTAACCGGGGCAGCTCCGACCGGGCCAATCTCACGCGCTTCCTAACTGTGACCTCCGAGCCCTCAATGCTGCCGACTGCTCTCAAAGCCCCCATACTGCTATATTCTAGCTTCTTAAACCTTGTTACCGCAGATTTGGCATCATCATACGTTGGGTAATATACCACGCCCGCATTTACTGGGGCTGCGGAACCGATGATGAGCAGGTCAGGGAATATAATCCCCACGGTTAAGCTGCCTGCCAAAGTGCCCAAGGCTGCAATGAGTATGGCAAGGTCGAAACTGAAGGCTCTCCAGTTAAGCTCCTCGGGATAGGACTTCTGTATTGCCCCGCAAAGGACGCGGAATGTGTGTTTGAGCATTAATGTCGATGCATACAAGGGGTCATTTGCGTTCCAAGCAGCCACAACGGCAATGTATGTGGTGCGAGTCATCTTTCGCGGGTGGAAAAGGAGCAGAACAATAGAGAGGAGCACATTCCAACCGACGGAGAAAATTCCCACGATAAGGAGAGTGTATAGGGCCGTGAACATCCCTGCGTGAGTAGTGGACATTGCGACGGCGGTCTTCCCTCCGCTAGTGTCAGGCATAGTAAATCTTTTCCATTTCAGGTACGTTTCTGGGGCAGGATCCGTAAAGACGTCCATCGTGATGTTGCGTTGGAGTTCGGTAGCAGAATCCCAGCCGCAACCTATTAATTGATTGATTATATTAGCGAAGGGTAGCGCATGACAAGAATACAGGTTCAACCTTAAGACACGACTTATGAAACGAAGAGTTGTAAATTTCCTTGCTGCGACGTTCCTCTTGCTGGGGTTGGAAGAATCCTGTGAAATATATACGAGTTTCCGACAATCGTACCTTATAGAGGCAATTAGACACCAGCCACTAACACATTTGCCGGAGGGTGAGAGAGCGCTTGAGTATAAGCATACCTCGTATGCAAAAGGGCGGTCACAATGCAGACGCTTTAGGTGGCCACCGGGGGTGGGGTGCGCCAGAGAGTTAAGGCGTGGAGGAAGAAGAGAGAGGTGGAGGGATATGGGAAGGGAAAGGTCATGGAGTGGAATAGGGTGGCGGTATCCAATTTCACTGCCTTGCGCCAGGAGAGAGGGAGATGTGTGGTTTGGTTGAAAAGGCTGGGGGTGGCCGAATCGGATAAGTGCAGGTGCGGCGAGGTGCAAACGGGGGAGCACCCCGCAGAGAATGGGGAGGAGTATAATATCTTAGAGAATTTCTTTTGTCGGAATCAGGTTCTAGAAGGGGAGAGGGGGGATGGAACGGGGATGTGTATGTAGAACTTTCTTTGTTAAGCCTGTCTCCGGGCTTTGAGGGCTTGCCCAAGGACCCTGCCGCGGCTTAGCGCTGCAAGCTGGGTTATGTGATTTAAAAAAAGAAAAAAAATGTAGAGGCTTTGGCGGCTTGTCTGGTTTCCGGCTGTTAGCACGGACGCAGATAATGGAATAATTCTTCATGGTGTTGGTACTCCCACCGCATGATGTATTCCGGATGCTTTTCAGAGCCGCACCAAGTCAACCCTGGTTACATTTGTGAATACAAGGTTTCGTCAGGCGGTCAGCTCCTACAGCATCCTACCGATACCTAGGCAGCCATTATGCAATATTTATCATTCTAACCGGGGGATTGGACGAGGTAAGGAACTTGACTTTGACAGGAATAAAATATGTAAGATATCAGCCGTATGTTTTTTGTTTTTGTTTTTCTTTTTATTTTTTTCAAGTCACATAACTCCGCTTGCAGGCTCTCAATCCATGACAAGACCCCGGAGGCAGACATATCACACCGGACTATGGGCCGGATCGTCTATGCTTACTTACAGTATCTATCTACATGCCCTCACCATGGCTGCATTTGACCAAATGCAGACATTGGATCAAGGGTACATAAAACAGTTACCTAATCACTGTGCATTGTGTCTCACCCAATCGCATCCACCTTTGAGGGACACTTTCCTTTATCTTTCACCCACTTGCATGCATCCCATCCGTAACTCTGGCTTCCAATACGTAGAATCTCTGGTATTGACTATTCACACCTTTTCACCCACAACCGAGCTAGTCACCTTTGCGTCCCTCCTATCTTGCTTCAACGCCCCAGTGATGATCATTCCAAATTCATTATCTGCCTCCAGTCTCGTGGTCACTGCTAGCCCATGAACTATGGTTCCCGAAAGGCAAGCGGCGGTTCTGGCTTATGATGTAAAATGGGCCTATTATTTAGATTAGAAATAGCCCCGAAGTGGTGGTTTGATCTTTTCTGGCAGGTAGACGGTGGATCTTTCTCCTTGACAACGCTGGGTGGGTGGGAGGGGCAATTGTACTCGGGCGTAGGGGAAAATACTCAAGAGCGCTATGCATGCATAATGTGCGCCACCAGACGGGGTTGAAGTAGGTTGATTTTTTGTATGGGTTTTACACAAAAAGAATACGACACACGTAATTTTAACTGCATACAAGTCAATAAATTGTTGCATAATCACCACCCAACAGCCATAATAGCAAAGCTGATCTGGCACACTTCTAATGACAGGAGCTGTTCTTTTGTTATTTTACCCCATCTTGTTTGTGCATTCATCGTGTACAATAATAATTCTGATGTGCTGAATTTGAGTAGTTTCTTGATTGTGAATTTCATGACAGAAATCTTCATTTCACTATTGTATGCAGGTTCAGCAGGTGATTCGAGGCTGCGACTGGGAAATAGAGTTCTGTAAGTTGGTTGAAAAACAAAGAATTAGAGCGTGTTACTCTGTGAAGCGTGTAAGAAACTACAGAAAATGCGTGTAGTATAACAAGCAAGTATCCTTCTGAAGACTTACGCTTACACCACGAAACCAGCCACTTTTCCTACCAAACTGACACCTTTTTTTTTTTTTTTTTTTTTTTTTATCACGTGACCCCGCTTGTAGCTGTTCGCCATGGCAGGGCAAACTGACACCCTGACAGAGCATATATCTCCATCACCACATCAGAATTTTTTTATACCCCTTCAAATCAGATTAAACAAAGAGCTGTTCTTTATTGCCCGCATCTCTAATCGCCCAATTTAAGTGGTTAAGGAATTATCTCTCTGCACATTTTCGCAGTGGAAAAATCCCCAGGTCCACCCCCCAATAAATTTAACAAAAAATACTGACAGACATGAAGCTGATAGTTTTTACCATTTGTAGAAGTGTAAAGGGAGCAGTAAAGCGATACCTGAAATGGCTGTGAATGTATTCAGAATATTCACTTTTACATACAAATGATTTGTACAGTATGTGAACAACTCTCAACACTTTTGTGTTGGGATATAAACATTGCAATTGTTCAACATAGATGGAGAAATGGTATAAAATTTAGAGGTACTAATAGGTAAAATGCTTTGATTACAATTCTAAAGACGTTATTTACATGCATTGCCTGGAATCTTGTATAAGAAATGGATATGAGCCAATGCCAAGACATTTTGTGACAATGCGATAATATGTAAACTACACTATGCGTTTGGTAAAAATAAATTGGCTAACGATGAAATAAAATCTTTGGCTTCGTACACCTGCAAATAGCATGGTAAGGTCTCTTGTGCGATGTATGGTGGTCAGTTTGTGGGAAAACTTGTTTCGTGGTGCGGCTCGCTTGGCGGTGAATGTGGTCTTGGCCACTGTTAAACTTTAGGTAGAAGAGATGACTCCGCGGAGAGGGTAGCCAAAGTAAGGTGTCTATATACACAGAGTATGAGGTTTCTCGGGCCTTACTAGACGCCATCATGGCTACCCCAGATATCCGACACTCCGACCCATCATGTTCAGACCGGACTTTATTGCAGATCTCTAACACCTACCAACAAACATTTCTGCTTGCGAACAATCCGGCCTAGTCACGAATCAGCTATGACACTCAAAAACATATGGTCTTTTTTTTTTTTCTTTACATCATTACTCGCTTGCCGCCCTAAGGGCTATGGCGAGGTTAATTACATGTGGGAAGGAAAGTAAGGAAGTACTCGGGGGTGCCGGAAAGTCTGGCGAATTATGTAGCGCCAAGGTACTCACGTGCAATTCCCAGTTACGTACCCAACTGCTATGGAGCTCAAAAGCATGACATGGTTTAGTGGCCAAATGTCTGGCGAACTTTTTGTATGAGAAACCATACAAATTTTTCGACACATACAAACATGCAACCACTGCAACCACACAACCATCAGAAAAGCCCTGCCATGGCGAACAGCTACAAGCGGGGTCACGTGAAATAAAAAAAAAAAAAAAAAAAAAAAAAACCATCAGAAAAAACTCTCACACCTGAAATTCTGCAGAATCATATACCTGGAAAGAAAAAAAAACTGACCACCAGAGTCTACTCAAAAGACTTTTGCAATTGTAATATGTAAATATACACTGTATAATATATTAATACCAGACATAGGAAACTCATGAGGCGTTGCCTCAAGCTGGGATGGTGGAAGTGGTCTATCTGGCAGCAAGCTATCAAGCTTGTGGAGGGACGATTGAACTAGTAGGAAAATATAGCTGTCGAGCTGGAAATATAATTGAAGGGCTATTGAGTTGATAAAGAGTGGTCATCTCATTGCATGGTCCATTGTTTATTTATTTATTTATTGTAGCACCCCTACTTAACTGGTGACTACTCGACGTGTACTAACTTTGAGCCAACCACAAATGCAGTTCCCTGTACGAATCGAGGTACCTTTGAAGCAGCACGTGAGTAGTTACCTTGGCGCTGCATAATTCGCCAGACTTTCCGGCACCCCCGAGTACAGTTGAAAAACATATGGTCGCAATAATCGAAGAAGACCTGGCCCTGAGCACTCTAACTAACTAGGTACTGCATATATTTAGTGCTATTGTCTTACGACACACAGAAATGCAATATCGGTACATGACTAGCCAGGAACAGTAATAAGACTATTTATATTGGGGTCTATACTCTTACGCTCCTCATTGGAGCATTAATTTACCGTGTTTTTTTCTTTTTTTTTTTTTTTTTGGCAATGATTTGAACCTTGAGACCTGCTGCCGAAAGCATAAATCGGCCGCGAGTTACACATGATCCCTCTAACAAGCACGAGGGCACCATGCAGATCGGTTGACGAGCCAACAGAGAAGGAGAGAGGGCCTATGCACAAGAGGGGCTCTCAGTGTAGGTTCGTATTGGCCACCAAGACCCTTCTGCCTAGAATCCATGCACGACCGGGGATATACCTAAATTGCTATGGGACTATTAAGTCTTTTTTGTTTTTTTGGGGTTCAACACTCCGGCCAGAGGCCAGGCGCTCACTACTACTGGTGAGGCAGTTAATGCATGGGCCAGAAACAAGCTGAATTCTGGAGATCATTTCCATGTCTTAGAAGCCAATAGAGTACAGGACGTTCCCGCCGTTCCTGCCAAGGTTACGTCACATGCATACGGATACTAATTGTATGCTTCTGCACACGCTTTGGTAGTAGAGACTGCCAATTTTCTCACTTTTTTAAACGGTAATTACATTGGTGACAATGTAGCACTCCCATGACTCAAAGCCTGTGAACACATGAAACTCACGATCTGAAAGTCAGCCTCACACAGTTAGAATTTAGGATTGGAAGAAACAACTATAGAGGCCAGTGTGAACACACCCGGTCAGTGAAATGCTGAGACATGGACACTCTCGATATGACCTCCCTATCGGCAAAAATTAAGCCAATCGCAGTCTTCCAGCCACCAAAGAACCTCTATATTATACAAGTGCCCGAACTTCCTGCGGCGGGCCTGCGCGGGCCTTGGCAAGTATAGATAAATTTGCTCATAGTTTTTTGGCGTCTTGTAGGAAAATAATTATGTTGATAGGTTCATAAGCAGAGTGGTTAGGCTTCAGCCCGAAGTCTTGCGCTGACCCAATACAACCTTTTCAGATTCCAGTATCATTGCCCTCTTTGGTCCATTGTGTGAAAATTGTCGTAAGGTACCATAATGATTGATTGAGTTGGGAAAGTCCGTTCTAGGATAGCCCGAAAGATTTATAATGATCTATGTACCCCTTCATGAAGGTCACCACACAGACCACATATTGTAGCTTCGAGTACCCACACATAAAAGAACGACAATCGACGAACGTGTAGCTAGTGGCATACACAGAATTACAGAACCACGGCAGCGCATTGTTCTAGGAACCATCTGTCTGCTAATCCTATCCGCGATGAAAAGCTTCAGTTCCCCTTTATCCACTTTTATCTTATTACCATTCATTTTCTCTTGGAATACGTTTAATGTTTACGCAGCAAGTTTGGACGAAGCTCTGCGTGAGCGTGGGCTCACAGCCTTCGCTGACTTCTGTAGGGACAACCCAGGAGAGCTGTTATCACACAATAACATTGTTGTCTATGCTCCCACCAATGAAGCTGTAATGGCATGGCTATCAACAAATGGCAGTGGCCTGACGAATGGAACTAGGTTTCGACGTGATGATTATTCCAACACTCTTTCTACACTCCACAATCAGGTAGCTCTGGACTCGGGCCCCAGTCACAATTGGACCATGATGGTGCCAATAGGGGAAGTTGAGAGCACTGGGGCAGACCCAAAGAGCCCAAGTGGTGCGAAGGTGAAGGAGCCAAACCCATCTAATTCCAAAATCAGGCGACAACTCAGCGAATCACCTGAACCAGATCAATGGGTTGGGAAGATGTACTCTGGGTCTGGGGAAGTGTCCTATGTCCTGGAGCAAGGACATCCATTCGACAACGGTGTCTTCCATATCACTAACAGGTTTGTACAAAACAAATTCCCCTGTGCGGATAAATGGAATAACGAACCCCAATCCCATTTTATGGTCATTAATCAAGTATGCTAATTTTAACAGATTCTTCAAGCTTGCTGGGAGTTTTTCGGACGCGATCTCTGATGCGGGACTCACAACATTCTCGAATCTGACTTCTAGCAAGCTGCCAGACTTTGTAAATACCCTCCAGCAAGCCGCCAGAGTCACATTCCTTGCCCCCTCTCGGGATGCGTTTGCCGCTTCTGGCCTAGATACTCTCAGCGTCGAGCAGTTGCAAACCATCCTGGACTACCATACAATCGTTTCTGGATTCATCGGATACACTCCCACATTCGAGGGTGGGCGAAGTTACAAGACTCGAAATGGAGCAAGCTTTGTTGTCACACGTAAGGGCATGGATACTTACATAAACGATGCAAAAATCGTCGGAAAGAACCTCATTATTCAAAATGGAGTTATCCAAGTTTTAGATAAAGTGAGTAATGATGTCACGAGTCATATTTCCGAACAGCAAGTCAACTAATACCGTCACAACTTAGGTTTTAATCCCTCCAGAAGAAGGTGCAACCACCGTCCCTGGGCCTGATGGGCCTGTTCAGATAGGTATAAACACTGCTGAAGATGATGATCCAATGAATCCCAATCCTCACCTCACAGGCGGAGAGGCAACAACGCTCTCCCAAAACCTTAGGCTATCATGCCTTTGTGTGACGGCTGTCTTGGCAGTTCATTACGGTTTCTTTTAGTCTCCGTGGAATCTGTGGGAGGAAAGGCAAAGGAATTTTTAGGCGGGATCCAAATTGATAGCTGGATGTTCTGTCAGCAACAAGCAATTCTACTAGAGACATGCAAAGTTGCATTCCTCCTTTGTGTGAACTTTGCTTACTTTATTTTGACGTTAATGTTTCAATATTGCTGTATGGATTCATTCTTTCAGATTCAATGCTGTCGTTCACACCTTCTACAATTGGTCATGGGTTGTAGTAAGCATAATCTGGCATAAGGGTGAAGGCAAAGCCTCAATGCGCTATTGGCGCGGGTAATAGGTCATGGTGGATAACGTATGTTCCGACCTAGTTACGAGACTAGTTCCGACCCATCCACGAACACATCCGATTCGCATATATCTTTACATAGCAAACACGAATTTTCTAGCACTGATATTCGGCTAAACTTTGCGTAAACGTCACTATTTCCGATTTTCATATAATTCTTACAGGAATATGTGGATCCTTTTGCATACAGTCGCCCTTTCTAAAACGACTATCACAAATGTGGTATCTTTATGTTCAATTAGCAATAGCATTCAAAGATATACACTAGTCTTGCAGTTAGTTTAGTTGAAGTTAGCAATAGTCGGGGCCAGCGTGCAGCAAGAATTGGCGCCCTGCCATGGCGAACAGCTGCAAGCGCGGTTACGTGATAAAAAAAAAAAAAAAAAAAAAAAAAAAAAAAGCAAGAATCGGAGGGCTTATCGGCTATCGCTAGCCATCTATCTTATGGACTTTACTTTCCTACTGTGCATGCTCCCAGCCGTGTCAAAATGCACTCGAGTTGTTCCTTGAACAAGGATAATTCGTAGAGGCCAAGTTTACGGGAGGTCTGAGTCTCAGCCCCATGCACTTTAATGGCTGAATGCTAGTATGGCCGCTAGTGATCATCAGGCTGCAGTAGCTCTACATATCTGAGGCTGACCCAAAGGTATTAAATCCTGACCTTTGCACCCACATTCTGTGCGATTTCCGGAATAGCGCACCAGCAGCTATGAGACCTGTCAAGGATCAGGCCTCAAGGATCCGCTCCGATGAACTGAAGGCTCGAGACTCGAAAAGAGCAAGGTAAACTATATCAACAAGAGTCATTCTTTTTGTCACATCATGCTTTCTCAACCAAGCATCCCAAAGTTAGCGCAGGTACTTAAACACATGGGGTAGATACATGTATGAGTGTGAAAATTGCATGTTTCGCCAATCACAGAAGTATCAATATGCACACAATAATCATCGGTGCAGCTCCTTCAAAAACTGGAGAGTAACATAAGGAGTTTGTCTGGGCTCCTTCTATGAGTGTATATACCGTGTCTCTGGCTCCCCAACATACGCTCTCCAGCATAGGCCCAGTTGTGATGTAGCTGAAGAGTTTAATTAGCGTAAACACTATAGCGGATTTGCTGTTGACATCATGTTGTATTCAAAAGGTGAACAACCTTTGGAGAAGCATCAATAATAAAAACGGACGATGAATATTTGGAACAGTCAGTGACAAGGTGGGTCATTCTTTGAGTAAATCGGACCCTATCGCTTGTGGCATGCAGCCGAGGCGCCCGCACTATCACTGTAGTTTATAGCGGCAACCATAGCGCATTTTGTGAGCAGCAACAGTTGGTAACCAGATCAGTCCCTGATAGCCAATAAAATAGTGGGAGCCGCATCTGAATATGGCTGGACATTCATGTAAAGCAAGTCGTGTCCTAATAACCTAAGATATATCATACTGTACTGTAGTTCACCACTTTCCCGGACACCCCACTTTCCCGGACACATTTACCACCCAAACTGCGCAACTTTCGCACTCAATATCTCAACAACCACAACAGCATTTGTGAATGCGCTTTGTATCGCTATTAGACAAAGTGTAATTCTTGCTATCTAGCACTTTTTCTTCATCAAAAATTGTGGTTGCAAAGGGATTATGGCTTGTCGCATTTTTGTTGGAAGGCTTGGCATTTATTTGTATGGGATCCCCATACAAAACGTTCATAAGACTTGAATATAGTCCTACTCGTCAACGCTAATTACAATAGCTATGATAGTCTATGTCAAGAATCACCTGAAGAGTTATAGTAAGGTACTGCATTTAGTTTACTTTCATTTGTTGAATTGCAGAGTTGGTGTACAACTATCTACTTTTGGGTGTGTTTCTCATACAAATGGTTTCTATGGGAAATATGAATATTGTGAATAATTTCACAACCGCTACAGGTATTACTTAACTACGTTGCTTATAGTTTCCAACTGAGTGATCCTATTGAATGTGAGTGTCTGAGTTTTTTTCATGAATTGATTGCATGTGTAGCATGCAGAATTCGGGGGTGGTGACATTTGTATGGGGATCCCATACAAATAAATGCCAAGCCTTCCAACAAAAATGCGGCAAGCCATAATCCCTTTGCACCCACAATTTTTGATGAAGAAAAAGTGCTAGATAGCAAGAATTACACTTTGTCTAATAGCTATACAAAGCGCATTCACAAATGCTGTTGTGGTTGTTGAGATATTGAGTGCGAAGTTTGCGCAGTTTTGGTGGTAAATGTGTCCGGGAAAGTGGGGTGTCCGGGAAAGTGGTGAACTACAGTAGTGTTCAGGGCAATTGACAGGGGAGGAGGTGCGCCTCGGCTGCATATGGCGCTCAGCCAGGGGATAGGCTCTATCTGTACCTTAACTCAACATCGTATAGGTGCATTATAGATGAGCACCAGCCTCCATTTGCTGAAGTTATGGCCGACCTAGGTCTTCAGCACACAAATCATACTCACAAAATGCCAATTCTTTGTATCCATCCACGTTAGCCATATGCATGTCTCGCTATACGGTAGCCCGGCGCCCTGCCATGGCGAACAGCTACAAGCGGGGTCACGTGAAAAAAAAAAAAAAAAAAAAAAAAAAAACGGTAGCCCGGCAGGGTAATGTGCAACGGCAATATTAAAGCGGGGAAGAAGAGCCTCAAGCTCGAACCGGTACAACTTGTAAGCGACACTTGCTCTTGAGCAAGGATCAGAAAGCTATTATATTGGATAAGGCCAGGATGGGCGTGTTTTATCCAATAAGACAAAATAATCAATAATCCCCACTTGCCCAATTGCCTCAGCCGGCAAGTTGATCCAGTAAAACAGGTTTTTTTTGTTTGATTTTCACGTAACCCCGCACTTACCGCTATCGCTATGGCAGGGCAATAACGCAGGTTATCCAATAGGACACGAACCTTACACCCTTCAAATTGTGCTGCAGTTGCTAAAGGGCCATCCTATTGGTTCTAGTACACGTGAAGGAAACGCATCAAAGCTTGTAGCGATCGTTCATCTGGATTTAATGAGTTGCAGATATCTGTTCCAGAATCCACGCGCAGTTGCAGAATAGCTATGGACGATGCTCATTTGCAATCCTCAATCCAAGCTGAAGTGTGCATTTCGGATGGGGTATTATTCCCTCCAGTCGGAGTAGATTTTACAACGCTTGCTTTCCACATTGCAGCCCTATTCAACATTTGAAGGAATTGCAAGCCTTCAATGCTGCATTCATGTCGGGTGGCTGTTGCAGCATATTGTAGTTGCAATGCTAGTGCGTCTCCTTCACTGCTGATGCTTGACGGGTAATTTCTATGAAGGCATCCTGTGTGAGAATTGCCCTTCCATGCTAGGGGCTGGTAGGCTGTATCCGGGGATCATGTGACCAAAAAAAAAGAAAACTGTAAGAAAAAGTGAGAGATTGCTATTGACCACAGTTTTTGTAATAAAAAATAATTGGAACAGGAAAAATTATAGACAAATAACAATCGCATGTGTAAAAATACCACAGCACAAATATCCTGAGAGAATGCATATCAATTGCCTCTGAGGTGGCTGCGCCTTGACCGGTTACGTCTTACAGTATGGCTGGCGAACCAAATGAATAGGTTTCTTGCATAAACTGGATATTATACATGGCTTTTAAAATTGATGATGCCTTCTGGCGCTCACAGTTCCCCCACTCCACAGTGATGTCAACCGCATATTGGTTTTTGCTGAGTTTCACTCTCTGGTACGACTGGTGCTGAAGTAAGACAACATTAGTGCATCATCACCTAATAATCTAGTCGAGCGTCAATCCAACAGAAGCACAATCAGAGCCTCAATGAGACTACTGTACAACGTATGTGTTCCAATCAGGTTCTACCAACATCTCCTGAAGATGGATGGCAACGCTATACGGTACTTCAGGGGGCTTGAAAATCCGCCGACAGCCGCACCTTTTATCTGCCCGGCCCTGTTCGCGGTTAGACCGGCCTATTTGACGGAAAGTGCTCCCCAGTAGGCCAGAACGTGCATGAAGGACTTGTATACGGTGCGGCTGACAGGCAGTCCAGAAGACGCTCGTGAGAATTTTATCACAGGCTCAGATTAACATTGTAGGTTTCTGAAGCTCAAATTACGTGGCTGTCAACGCCGTGGAGCAACTTGTAGTGATTAACATGCACGTGTGAAGCTTCGGTTCAGCTTGTGGTTCTTCTTTTTCCTTTTCTTTTCGTCTCCGTCATACAACCGTTCATTTACTGCCTATCATGGCAGTGAAACCTGCTGTTTTTAGCTGTGGCTCAAGATGCGGTTTCAGCTGCGCTGTCCCGCATTAGTGGAGCTAACAACTTGACCGCCGCACTGCAATATCATGTGCGTATGCATATTTTTTGTATGAGGCTCTATGAGAGTTCACACCCGTTATCACATCTGAATCAGTTTTCGGTATCAACAGTACGATACCTTTTGAAAGCGAGAAGGCACAAATAGAAAGATTTAGCAACCTTAATTGAAGTTATCGCACTTGTGAATGCCATGGCTAGTTGTTGTGATGAGGCTACGGACAATTATAGCAAGTGCTTGAGAATCTCAAAAACACTCTACATCTTTTCTGTAATGTAGTGTGTAGTAAGTAGGGGGCGAGATGTCAATCTTGGGGCTGGAGGAGAGTTGCATACTTTCTTTCTCTGTGACAGAAAAAACGCAGTTTCAGCGCTGTAAAGTGTGCACTAGCGAGATCAAAAACGTTCCAGGGAAACTTTGGTGTGCAGGTTCGAGACAAGCCACAAGACTTGCTGTAAAGCACGCTACAGGGATATTGAACACGATCTGCATATAGATCACTGCCTTGTGAATGCAAATGACACTCAAGTTGAAGCCAGGGCATCGGAGAATACGTTAAATTACTATTTTTAGCATATAAGTAATGACCTATTTGGTATATACAAAATCATATGCTGGACATCCTCTGAGTTGCCATGTATCAGTGATCCTAACCTGAGGCGCCGTTGAGCTCGATGTATACCCTGTTCCCTATTATGAGAAGAGATAGCTAGTTTGGCTGTGCTCAGGCTAGTATGTAGAGAATAACACTGTCATAAGGAAGCATACATTTCGCTCATGGATATGCATAAAAAACTGGGATATTGTGCAGTTGAAAAACATTGTAGAGACCCTTTGAAGCTATAAAATAATAATATCTGTATGAAATCAGTGACAGCAGTAATGGACTCTATAGTTGCAAGTGCCATTCAGCTATGCAGACAGCTGGTGAGTATTGTTAGTAAGCTCAACGTAACATGTACATGATAGTGCCTAATGGCTGAAATTCATTGGCTAGTGCTGCCAGCAGTTTAGAAAATACCTTATTGTACATGAATCTCTATTTTATAGATTTACCGATAGAGTGTCTCTAAAAAAAAAAAGCATGATATCTCAGTATTTCTTTTGATACCCACATACTTCAATATGGCCATCCCAATCTCTACACATTAGTCTGAGTATGATCAAACTTGCTATACCTTTTTACGACGGTGTAACTGATGTGGCAAAGGCAGAGAATTACTGTCCGCCAAAATGACAACACTTGACTAGCGATTCTCGCTAGTCCTCTGCGTAGCTCATATAGCACTGCGCGACGGCGACGCCTTCTGGCTGGTCCGTCCGCCCTACAATTGCGGTGAGCCTTAACAATCTGTCTCCTCTCTAGAGGCAAATTCTTCGGGTTGCTACGAGTCTGCCGCCACCCCTGACCGTCGTGGATTGTTCCATGGTGCAGCTTACAGCTTGCCGCATGACCCTTAAGCTTTCAGCCAGAGCTTCCAGCCAGGGATGTCAGCCAAGGATTCGATACGACACATCATTTTTCACTGCCTTGCAGCGTCGCCTTTTGCCATTTTTGGCGGCTTCGCCTTTCCGGCTACTTGGACATACCGGGATCTTTGCCACATTGTTCCTAAGTGCGGTTGTGCCGCGTACAAGTAGTTGGTAAATTATTCCATTGGGTGCGGCAAGATAAGTTAGCATCGAACCAGTAATTGTTTTCTCACTATCATAGTCAACCGCCACGGATGTGGTAAACGCAGAGAATTACCGTCCACCATCTCAAAAAGAGCCTTGACTAGCGGTTCTCACTACCTCTCCATTTGTGCGACGGCGACGCCATTTGGCTGCCGCATATGGCATGCGCCGCATCATACCAAATGCGCGCGCTCATGCACGACCGCCCGCCCTACCGCTGCGTTTGCAACAGAGTATACATCAACCTCAACAAAGCCTCAGGGTAGGATTGTTAACACATGGCAACTCACAGAATGTCCAGCATATAATTTTGTGTGTACTAAATAGGTCATTACTTACATGCAAAAATGAGGGCGGCACGCGATCACTGATATATAAAAAAAAAAAAAAGTGCTAAAAATGGACATCGAAAATATGCGAAGGATTGTGAGATATATTCTCTGATGCTCTAGCTTCAATTTGAGCCCACTTAAGTGTCATTTATACTCATAGTTAAAATGTGTAGCAGCCGGAAGGTGTTATTGTGTTCAATCTCCAGTATTGCGAGGTTAGGCGTAACGAGCAGGCTTCTCTTCACCAATACCGAGTTTCCCGTTTTAGTAGTTAATAACTCACAGATTTCATGATATGTGGTACAAATTAATTCTGTACTAAATTGACAGTGCTGACTCGGAATGTTAAGCAAAAATGTGAAAAAGCTATATCTATAGTATCTTCAGTTGTATCAGCTCTCTACTCTACAAAATTGCCCCCTCAAGTACTAACACGCATGTACACACCCACTGTATGCAACACCCCACCTGGTTACACAATTGTGGTATTGGTCCTGCCAGAGTTATATTGCAATAGACGTCTTGGCATATATATTTTTGCTATAATATTACCTGAATAGATGTTAATGTTGCGGCCTGCCGATAAACATTGTTCACAAATATGATGATTCTTCAGTAGAACGGCCGATTCATGACTAGGCTGGCTCACTTGGATCACAATACCTGAGCGTAAGTACTACTAGGTATGCTAGTGCTACCAGCTTTGAGTAGGCTAACGTGCTATTGCTATTGGTATATTTGATAAGCCAGTTACTGCCTGCTAGCACACAGCCCCTCCTAGTATTAAACCGCCCAGAACATAGTGCCATTGCGATGTGCAACTCATTACTGACTACTGCCAAATCACTACAATAGGTATATTACTGCCATTTCCAAATATTTTTAGTAACTACTTCTGCCACAATACTCATATTAGTACTAAGCTTGATATATAGTCTTAGGCATATAGTGATGCATAATTGAGTGCATCATTACTCCTGCACCCCTGTACCTAATTTGATGAGCATAGGTTCCCTATTGCCTAAGCATGTCACAGCCCACGCCCTACAGTCTCCGCACACTAAGCCACAACCGCCGGCAAGCCATGACCGCCTCCCGCCAACAACCGGCAAGCTCATAGAACCGGCTAGCTATAGGTAGCTAGCAAGCTGCCAGTATCGCCCGCCTGCCAGTATAGCCCGCCTGCCAGTACAGCCCGCCTGCTAGTATAGTCCGCCTGCCAGTATAGCCTATCTGCCTGCTAAAGTAGTGCTATAGTGAAAACTCTGCCTTCACCACTCTGTTCTTACTACTGCCCTCGTCGCTGCTTCTACCTTTGTATTATGTTTCTTAGCTAATGAACCTATCATGTATATATAGGCTCTATCTAGCCCTCATGTAAATAGTTCCTTCTCTTGTCTTTTGTCTTGTCTTCTTAATAGACCTATATGGTTCCTCGCAGTCCATCTGTTCTTCTCTGCCTTTTCACCATAGCCTCAGCCTGAGCGGCACGAGCTAGCTCGAGCCTGGATTGATTATATACATAATATTGACAAATTAAACTAAACTAAGCTAAATTTTCATCTTTCTCACTACTATTAGCTAAATTGTGCATTCCGAAGTTGCTGGTAGGTCAGAATGAGCTCCAAGTCTCTAATTATTACTATATTAGGTATTTACAGTTTATGAAATCCTGCACTGGCTAAGCATTTTAGCGAGCTGTCAAGAAAAACACTAGCATGATCTTGGCTCGTTTGAGCTCGAGCTAGCTCGTACAAGGTCGAGCTGGCTCGGCAGCCTCGGCTCGTGCCGCCCACTAATAGCCTGCCATCGCCGCTGAACTGGAACCGCTGAACTGCTACCTGCAAGCCTCTCCTGTCAAGCCTCTGCCGCTCAGCGCTTGCGAAACTACTGTTACCCTGAACCAGCCGTATCCCTTAGCAGCACCAGCCCGCCGCCACGCGTGACAAAGCAGGTAAATCCTCGCCATAGCCCGTAGGGTTTTTTTCTTAAAAAAAAAAATTCACGTAACCCCGCATACAGGCTCCCAGCCCATAGGGCGGCATGCGAGGAATGATGAAAAAAAAAAAAAAAAAAAAAAGGTAGGTATATCTCTGTATACTATACCATGACATTGTGCAATGAATACCAACTGAGGTGCTAAAATTACTCCCACATTTATATTTCAAATTGAGCTAAACTCTACGTAACACTTCATAGTACCTTTCTTTCGATACTCGAGATTACCACTTGAGAGGAACGCTGCAGCCAAGGGAATCTCTACGTCACAATTTACACTATTACGCAGCTCAGAATTATCTGAGCAAACTCAGCAGCTTATTCTATAGAGTTGAGTCGCTGCGAGAGGCGGGAACGGAGGGCAAAAGTGCAATTGGAACGTGCTCCATCTCACCTCAGAATACACGCCAAGATAGATAAAGTAGCAATAGAGGTGCTACTGTACCAAATCACCACACCTCATGTAGTTGGCCGCATTATGAGGCTAACTATGGGCCACAAGAAAGTCATGCCACTTTTAAAAAAAAAGCCAATGCACTCTAGAGAGCGCGGACAAAGAAAAGACTATAGGACGGGTATTTACTAGATACAAAGAATGGAGTTTGACCATATAGAAATTGAACTACTTCAGAACCTCTCGGGGCAGTCACATTCTGACTGCGGCTCTCGGACTGCATCAGACGATAAACTTTTACGCTATGACACCCAGCACAGGTAACATTGTTGGACAGGTAGCTCGATTGTTGTCGTCAGAAACTTGTTAGGAAAAGAAAGCAGCTATTAAATCTTGAGTCATTCCTGGTGTGTACACCTTGAATAGTGAAATGAATAAAGGAATCTCAGCAGTTGCTTTATTGGGAATGCTGTCGTACTCAGACCATAGCAGGTGTGCAAGATGATGACTGAATGTTGACATTTCTGACACAGCAGCACCTTGAATCAGGCACACCTTCTGTGGGACAACATCAGATAGGAAACTTCGAACAGCCTCTAGCAGGTCAAAACAGTTGCCATCATGTGATATGTCACTCCCTCTTATAGGTGAAGCTTAAACTCGTCTGTATAGGTAGTCGGCCTTGAGCTGCTCTACTTCTGAATATGGGGATGTCTAAACAGTTGTTTGATATTGATGTAGTACTGGCTTCATATTAACCATGGAATGCCATATATCACGAGTCTACACTAGGCTAACGTACAATGCCTGGATAACGTTTCGTCCA
Organism: Kalaharituber pfeilii; assembly: GCA_015179045.1. Classification (NCBI taxonomy): domain Eukaryota; kingdom Fungi; phylum Ascomycota; class Pezizomycetes; order Pezizales; family Pezizaceae; genus Kalaharituber; species Kalaharituber pfeilii. Next base: position 392,618 of record WHUZ01000058.1, on the reverse strand, counting down.
TATTCCTGACACCAGTAGAAATTTCTGTTTTAGAAATTAGTATCAATTGCAATATCGTATAGCTGAGAATACAATCATGCACTGACCATCTAGCCTAGACAAAGGTTCTATTCTCACGAGAGTTTCTATTTCACTTTTTATGTCATTCAAGCAGTGTTCTATCTTCTGAAGCAGGTTGGAATTTTCTACTTTCATTACAAAAATATAATTATACAAGGCTTGTCAATCGACTAATATTCTCACATATAACCCTTTTCATTGTAGCTCCGTATGGGTGCACATGTACGACCTTTCCCTTGTTGGATATATCATCAAGATATGCTTTCATTCTTAATTCAAAATTCATGAAACAATTCGATTAGCCCTAAATTTAGTTACTAGTGGGCCCTGCCATGGCGAACAGCTACAAGCGGGGTCACGTGAAATAAAAAAAAAAAAAGTTACTAGTGGACTCGAAATCATAATTGGAATCAAATTTCCTATATAATCCTGAGCCATCACAATATGTTTGAACTTCAACTGTAAAGGCTGAGAGTGCTGCATAGAGTTCATTTAAAGCGGAATCCAGTTTGCATTTGAAAGCCTCTGTTGTTAGGTCAGAATGTAGTGTAACTTCTAATGATGCACCCCTATGGGCGTAAAATCCGCATTTGGCCATCCTGTCGACAATGGTGGCCATTGCCCATTCCAGGTTCTTCATTGATTCAACATAATTGAGTTCAACCTATTTTATATTTTGTCCGCTCCCGGTTTTCTTGCAAAGGTTCTTCGATAGCCTTCAGCCAAACACACCGGTATGTTAAGTATCATTTGTTCCTTTCATCTTCGGAACAGAAGGCCAAAGAGCTGTCAAAAGTGAAATCGAAATGGAAGTCAAAATAAACTATGTGTTCTAAAGTCTCAGGTTAGCATTTTATACCAAGTATTGTTTCGTCACCAGAACATTGTCTTATTTGCGGGTGCTTTGCATAGTTGTGCGTGACTCTGTTTTCCAACGCCGTGGTGGTTATTTTGGCTTAGTGAGAGCGGGGGGAATTGTTGTGAATCCTCATACCAAATTTTGTCCGTGTCTAGAATTGGTAACTGTTGGCTTACCCTGAATAATTAAAGTTGAAACCATTATCTCCACACGTTTGTGCATTGTGAGTTAACTCCTTATCAGAATCTTGCCCTCAATTCGTACCATTACTTTTTTAACAATTGGAGAGTCCAGACCATTCACTATTTACCTGTCACAGTTCACCAGTTCAGGATAATCCATCATGAAACGTAGGTCCTGCCTGCGACATTTTATTATATTGATCTAACGCTCTCAGCGCGTTCAGTTCCTTGACGTCCTGCACATTTACAAGTGTACCCTACCCTTCAACTCTCATCTAGAGGTTGAATATTTGGGTTCTTCACCTGTCCATTTGCAGATTCATAATATCTATATTCTCCGCATTTGATTAGCCATACGATAGATTAGACTTATAGATTCATTGCATTGGAAGCACTAGAAATACTCGGAAATATACTGGTATTCACGGCTGCCTAGCTGCCGAGAGTACTATTCGAAGGCGACGGTAGAGGTACGGTGGAGGTGCCCAGAGAGACGGAGGTTGCCAAAGAGGTGGAGGTGGCCAAAAAGGTGGAGTTGAGAGCCATGTCAGTCGCTGTCATATGCTGTTGCCGTCATTAAGGGCTCAATTCACCGTTTAAATTCCGTTATTCTATATCAAGATATGAGAAGTGGTATGGGCGGAGGTGGAAGGAGAGGTGGAGACGCTGTCGGAGATAGTCGCTGGTAGCTAAGTCCCTGCACTCCTCTTGCCGTCACGAGGGGCTTGGCATGAGAGTGCAGTGGGCGGAGGCTGTCGGCATGCAAGGCGGCGTAGAGGACAGTTATGCAGTAAACGCTCTTTTCGCGCTCGTGTTAGCCTTTCCTTGCTAGGTGGCTGGCGTTGCAAGAAATGAACGCTTGATCTATTAAAAAACAATGCTGCATGCTCGAGATCAGGGATATCAGTGGAGGGGTGCAACCCTCTAAGACACCGGAAAGAGTAAGCAAGTAGAAAGCGAGTCATAGAGGCGTCTACTATGATGCGCTAGACGCGCGGTGTTCATTTCCAGTATAGTCGCTTCATATCTCTATTCCCAAATCCATCCTATCTCTCTTTCAAAATGTATTCCTTACAAGCGAAAGCACTCTCCTTAGTATATTGATCCAATGGTCATAGAGCTTCCCACATCTCAAGATAACATACAAGGGAATATAAATTCATATCCTCAAGACCGCAGGTGAATTCAGTCACATGTAGTGCCTCAAAAGGTTTCCAGAACCTACTTTGGTATATACTATTCGTACCCCCCTGGTGTGTCAAATAAGGAGCGGGGAATTGAATTTTTTATACTCTCACATGCTTTATCTACGTTAGAGCTTGTTTGAGAGCCATTTGGACCCACAGGAAAGTTGCGTTATGAAATCCGGAAGTGGGCTCAAGATATTACCAAAAGTAGCGGTCGGTGTTGAAATAATGGGTTGCCCCTAGAGAACCTGGTTGGGAATGATAAAGAACCTTCCGGAGGACGGAGCAAGAAACAAGTGCAAGGTGTACACACGTAAACGGCAGCACACTGGGTCCTAGAAAACCAGGGGCAGCGTTAACGAAGGTGCGGGGGAAGCTGAGACTAGCTTTGGTAACTTCCTTTCAGATAGGCCATGCTGAATCCTATCTCTTCATTCAGCAGCCGAAGCCCTTCTCGCTAGGGACATGGTAAGTACGAATATAAACAACAACAACATCGCTGACTTTCACGTAGCTAATAGATTATAAAAATTGCTAACGAACACGTCCATTCGGTAATGTCCAAGAGTTTTGTTTTGTGCTCACAATTATTTTTACTTGATCCGGGAATTTCCAAGATGATTTATTTACCAGAGGTGTTTCAACTATCTCACTTTCTCCAATGCAATTTCCATGTTTTATCGTTACGAGTAGAGATATCCGGAATCCATTAGTTTGATGAAGTGGGATTTATGGGTCAGCTAACTACCCTATATGGCAAGAACAGGAGCACTAAAATGGCATTCGGGACAGCGGAGGATTCCGAATATCCCTGTGTGTCAAGATATCGCCTAAAAATCTCATCTGGAGAAAGAAGGATACATGATGGGTCTCTGGTATGAATTCTTATATCATAGAAAAACTAGCTTTGAGTGCAACTCCATATTCACTACCTTTTGTGATACATGTGAGCGCAGTGAACATATAATGTGGGGGTCGGAACCGATAGATGGGTCCATTATCAAAGTGGATCAGCTTTGTAATGGCAGAGAACTCTGCTGTTCCTCTGATATCATCTCAATTCCTCCAATATTCACCTATATGCAAGATTAGATACACTTTAGAGCACGGTTGTTGATCTTGCACACAAGTACTTATTTCCCGCGTGAGGCACTGTTGAAAACAACCATACCCACATTATGTAGATGTTTCCTTGTGAAACGGTTCGACACTGCTGTACTCGACTCTATTCACGGCGGAGCTATTTATCCATCCCCAGGGACGAGCAGTGTCTTACATTTCTTTATTTTCCAGCTTTTGTTCCTCTATCTCTTATGTACTTAATATCGCCGTAGCTGCAAGGGCGGCATGCGATCACTGATATAAACAAAAAAAGGGAGAGAATCTATTCATATAACCAGTGTTTCTCACATCGTTCTCTGCGAGGCAAAGGGGGGAAAAGGAAGTAAAAAAGGAGTAAGGCACGTTGGTTGCCTTAATTAATTGAAATATCTTGGTTGCGGCCCCCGAAAAAATCTTATCCATATCCGTCCGCAATTGCGAGCAGCATCATTCCCCCTAGACACTCGTATAAATTCCGAGGTTTCACAGATACCAAGCATATTGAGGCAGTGCGGTTTCTAGTGGTAAGTTAGCATAATGTAAAAGTCCCTTGATAGAAGCCAAGATAAAAGCCGCTAGTAGATACTGTCATCACTACCATTAGACTACGTTCATCGACATCACCGCCTGGATGCCTCGTCTGCCCTTGTAGCTTGAATAAATCCAATACTGCATAAATCCAACTCCTCCTTTTCTCACTACAGAATCAGGCGGCTGCGGGTCCCGACACCCCCGATCATTAATAGTAAAATAACCAGGAGAGAAGAGACCATACCGACTGGAAACAAATTATTGACCTCCTATTCCATTAACAAAACACTACCCGTTTTAGACTATTCAACATTCTCATTGACTCGTTCTCACAACTTCATTAAATCTTCGCCATTGAAACAACATCCAATCCCCCAAATCTCCTACCCATCGCCATAGCCCCTCGGGCGGCAAGCGATCAATGATATAAAAAGAAAAAAAAAAAAAATCTCCTACCCAACTATTTAAACAAGGGGATACCGCAGCAGCACAAACCGAACCAGCCAATGAAAGAAATGGAGCGCAAGTGCAGTGTATGGATGAAAATAACACTGGACATAACCCACCAATAAACAGAAGTATCTCCTAGGGATTGAACTAGACAATTTGCGAAAAGCATAGTGTAGTGCCCGAAGTGGAATGTAGTGCCCTCCCAAGAATATGCGAAGCATGCGGAAGAACTCCGCAGAATATATGCAACTCAAGCGAAGGATGCTAACTATCTCTGAGGAGCTGGGACTGAGTTCAATTTGTAGTTAAGAATAGAGAAGAAGAGTCTGCGGTAAAGATTCGGTAGCAGACTCTGTAGCGATATTTAACTGATGAAATCCGCTAAATAGGCAAAGTTGCTCAAGAGCAATTTAGAAGCTTATGTACCTGTTCTTGACTAATCACATATATTTGGAATATGTTACTTACATCCAGTAGTATGCATACAACCAATTTTTCCGTCTACTGGTTCACCTAAACTACCCGCAAACTGATGAATGTTGATCTTGTGGGTTCATATATTGTGGTAGTTGATCCTAATTTCCCAAGCAAAACGTTCGGCGGTTTTGACTTTACCTTTCAATCTAGGCAGCCCAATCCCTGAATATGTAAGTCTATCTTCTTCTATATGGTACTGAGAGGAAACCGATTTGAATTCAACTCGAGCCTCCTCTCATATTAACCAATGGAATTCTATACTTTGTAGCGATGACCTCTAAAAGTACGTACTAATCAGCATATTTAATAAAACTGTGCAAAATCTCTGCCAACTTCAGCAAGTTTTGCCAGCACGCTAATCGAAATAAAGATAGCTTGACTACTATGATATTCTCCTGAACCGACGATAAAGCTATCTTAAAACTAGCTCCCCGCCCATTCTCAACTCCGCAACTTGACAATGCAAGGTAAGAGTCACTATTAATCCATTGGCACTATTATATTAATATTAATAATTTATTATAAATTATAGGTTTTCGAGCTGTACTCTACTAAATTTGCTACTTGAGGAATGCTAAGGTGGATGGCTTAGTAAGTGAGTAGGAGGACTACACTATACAGTTCAGCGAAGGGCTCAGCAAGCAATTCAAGATGTGAGCTGACTAGCTTAGCAGCTTAGTAGATGAGTTAAGAACTTCAGCAAACAACTTCGGCATGTAGTTTCTACAAATGATTCGGTAAGCGACTCGACAGGGGGGTTCAGCAGACGATTCAGCAGGTGATTCAGCAGGCGATTCAATGAAGAACAGGCAATTCCGCAAGGTGTTGTTATGGGTGGGCAACTGGAAAGTTGGAAGATTGGAAGAGGTAGTGATGGTAATAACCGAGTAGGGCCTCTCAGGGAGCATGTATGCAAGCGGCTGAAAAAGTATGTCCAAACTCACCAGAAAAGATCCTAGTAGTCGCGAGGGTGCAATTTACTCCTCCGTGACAGCACCAAAGCCCCTAACCTCGGTCGTAAGTATCGCAAGCCCTGCCTCAGCCCCCGCCGCACGATCTTCCCCATTGCGAGCAAGTACTGTAGGTAGTACTGTACAGCAACTCGCAGAGTACTCGTTACCAGCATTTAGTGATGCAGGTTGGGGCCAAGTTATAGGCCGTGCGAGCGGGCTGTGAAACGGGTGAGGCTGAGGTCTGTATCTGACTTTGGGAGCAAAATTATGGGAAATACCCGTCAGCAGCAATATCCATCCCCGATCCGGTAGACTTTTCTCGCACGGCAATGACAGCCCCACCTGCATCACTAAATGCCAGTAACGAGTACCTAGAGGCTCATGCCCGTCGGTCCCTTGGCACTCCATACCCTACGATAGAGACCTTGGGATGGGAACTCATGTTCTGGAGTTTCCCTCTTTCAACTTGAAATTACCATAACCTCAGAACTAACACAGCGGTAGCAATCAGAAATCAGCATAATCTCTACAGTTTGATCTTTAATCTCAGTACCATAGATTTGTCTTTCCGTATGACAAATTTGCTCAACACATTTTCTTTTTTTTTTTTTTCTAATCACGTAACCCCGCTTGTAGCACGCAGCCATGGCGGGGTCACTGGGCGAACCCTCAAAGCCCGGAGACATGCTTACAAAAATTCTAGATACACGATCCCCACTCACTTACTCCCCGCTTTTATAAACTTAATTCCGAAAAAGAACCTCTCCAACTCATCCCACTCCTCCCCGTTCTCTGCCAGTTCTTTTCCATGTCCCTCCACTCCCTAAACCCTGCACCTAAAAGCGAGGTGCTCCACTGTCTGCACTTCCCCGCACCTGCACTTGTCTGACTCCACCGCCCCCAGCTTCTTTAACCACGCCCTGCACTTCCCCTTCTCCAATCGCATGGCTGTGAAATTGGATGTTGCTGTCCTTTCCCACTCTGTCACCTTTCCCCCTCCCTATCCCTCTACCTCCCTCCTCTCCTTTCTCCACTTTCTGATTCTCTGGCGCACTCTACTCCCGGTGGCCACCCCTGTCCCTCTCTTTACCGTTCTCTCTTTCGCCTTCATATCTACTTTCTCATTGCCCACGATCCCAATGTGAGCCTTGACCCACATCTGCTTTGTGTGCCCCCACTTCTGCACCTCTTGGCTATCTTGTCTACTACACCTCTGACATCCTCTGCCTTTCCCTTTCCCGCTCTGCCTGCCTTCCGGATTGCCAAGATGGCCGCTCCGAATCCAAGCAGATGAGGAGAAGTTACTCAACACATGTTCTCAGCCATTGTTATGAGTTTGAGCGCCGACACGTAGCAAGAGTGAGTGCGCGATGAGTCCTCAGCATCATACGTATCATCCTTGCTTGCAATAACCCGGTCTTTAGTACTGTACTCTACGAGCCGAGCACATCGCAAGATCTCTAAATGCACACATTTCTGCTAGTAGATCATTGCAAATTAGTCCAAGACAACGACACGTTCCCCTGAAATACGACACTCTGCTGATCAGCTAAACCTGTACCCTTGCCATTCAGCCGCCATGCACCTTTTTTTTTTTTTTTTTTTGCCGCCCTACGCGCTAGGGCGAGGGTTTTTAATTAAAGAAAGAAAAACTAACAGCTAACTACAGTACATACATGTGTTTCCCGCGGTGCTAGTACTGAGTACATGGTACGGGTGGTGATCCCCTCCCGGTATACAGGTGCGCCGCCATGCATCTCGTACATGCTTCGTAGAGGATTGATAACCCAGACGTGTCTCCAATTAGGGTACTGCTACCTTAGCGTGCGTACATTATCCACGGCAACATTGCATCTCAATAATATCTGATGCCAGTTCTCTATACTGAGGTGCTGTACCAGTTGGCACGCCCTGCAGTGCACGGAAGCTAGCTGGGTTATTTTTGTTTGTATCTATTAAACTTCGCCAAATCTGATGCCCACGTTTTGTGCCCAAAACCAAATTACGTCAGTGTGCTTTTCGCAGTGGTTGCCATACCGATCGCCACTACCCATTTCGATGTCATTGAACCTTTATTCTCACTGAACACGTGACAACCTACATATGTTCCGATTCCAGTACCTTCAAGCGCAGTTAATAGCGTCTAACTTTATATGCTGAATGTTCGATGCTAATGCTTTATTTAACTTCATGTAAATTGAAGTGTGGTGCTTGTAGAGATTTTAGTGAGCTGTTTTCTCGCTAAGTGGCCCCTGTCATAACTAGATTATTGGGACGAGTTTGGAGATTTTCTCACTTGTGGAACCTGAAGAAATAACACGATGTTTGATTTGCTTGGTCATCATAGCAGTTACACATCGTTTATGTTGGATTTAGTAACTGATGGGATATTCCGGGTGCGACTCCACCATTGAAGATTATTACACGAGCATATGTTTGTCATGACATGCTTTCCACATATGATTATACGGTAACATCCCCATTCAAACCACTTCCATAGCCTTATCAACACTCTCGATGTTTTTTCTTTTTTTTTTTTAAGTATCCTTACTCGCTTGCCGCCCTATGGGCTATGGCGAGGTTTGCTAACGTACATGATGAGATAACAAAATAGAAAAGATGTGGCTGAGAAATAAGTCATGATTCCATCCATACCAACAGTGTTAGAACGTCCCCTTGTCCCTCCTCTTGTCCTTCTCCTTTCGGTCTCAGTAGCGCTTCTATCCCCCGGCCACTTAGCCTGGAGAGAGAGACCGAGGTTGGGAGGATAAGGCTTGGGGGACGCTGGCTGAGGTCGGACCGGTATGAATCGGAGAGGGGACGGAAATAGAACATACCGGGCCTTTCACCCGCACCATGAGAGAGTTTTGCGGGCAATACATGTAGTTAGTAGTAGTTAGTTGCAGGGTTTGACTTCGTTTCGTTCTTTCTTTTAATAAAGACCCTCGCCATAGCCCATCGGGCGGCAAGCGAGTATTGATATAAAAAAAAAAAAAAGAAAAAAAAACTTAGCCTTCCATACCCGGCAACAGTCCAGTACGTGCATGACTGGGCTAGTACTTAGTACCGTATTAACTCACTTAGAAGGTAAAACACAAACGCGCGCTAGTGCGGTCTTGGCAGAACTTCGGAGGCTATTTGATCGCGCTAGCGCGCGCTGTGGTACAATATTGGTATTTTTTTTCTTTTTTCTTTTTTTGGGAGTCACGTCACTATCAGTCTCCGTGCTGTTGAGGTTAGAATCGCGGTAATTCGGCGTGCTCGTGCGTAGTACACGCGCACTGGCGCTAGGAGGCTTGCCAAGACCACCAAAGCGCGCGTTTGTGTTTTACCTCTTAAGTGAGTTAATACGGTAGTCAAGCTGATGCAGGTTCTAGGATGACAGTTCCTTGTTCAAATGCATTTCCTATGAGGCGATGTCGTATTGCAATATGCTTTGTTCGATCATTATACTTAGGATTTGTTGTCAGGCCCATTGCAACCTGGTTATCGATCCTTATCTGCTGGTCATCGCGCAGCAGCGGAAATCTTGACTTTACTTTGCCTAGAAGCAGACGATCACTCAATGCAGTCGAGGGCATACTGCAAGATGTACAGCGTATATCCATGCAGCACGATTCTAGAGTGCGTCCCAGCTGGCGGGGTACCAGGGGAACGCCTGCAGATCATGGAGCTTCATGTTTGCGGCTGGAATTGTCTCCGGAAGGAGGGCGAAATAGCATAGGGAAATGCCTTACCATAGCTTGTACTTCAATATTATTTAGTTGGCGACATGACTGTCGCCCCTGATCATAGCTTCAACTTGATCCACAACGAATGATTGTCAATTTGCCCGCAATCAAGCATATTTCGCGCGTGCTTTCTTCCTGCTCTAACCATTCTACACAAGCAACAGGCCATTCAATTCACGACGAAGAAATACTCCCCGGAAGCACTCCCAGCTTCAGACCTAGCTAGCAATTGTACGGTAACTTCTCGAGCTTTGCTATTTGGATTCAGGAAAAGATTAGGGTTACGCTGGTTGGCGCGCTGAGAGTGGAGATTGCCATAGGGAATATCAATGTAGAATTTTATTTGACGGTTCTCATAGATCCACAAACCTCCGACTTGGCCCATTGGGAATTATTTTCTCTGTCCGACTTCGGGACCATCCTAATCTCTTATTCCGCCGGATTCGCCCATACTACACTCAACCGTGCTGACGGTAACTCTGCGCCCATTAACGAAAGTAACCCTCAAGGGGGTTAGACGCCTAGAGCACGAGAATAACGAGAGCAGCGCAAGTCCAACTTTCAGCCCACAACCGGATTACTCAGCCCCCACCAACGCGGGGCCAATGCCATCTACAGCGCGCACCCCCCTCGCCCCCTCCTCCGCCGAACTGGGTGAACGAGTCCTCCAGTATTCCTCTCTCTCCTTTCACCCCAGTCCACAAGAAGGAGCTGCATCGCCAGGACCGACAATCCACTGCCAGTCCGGAAGAAGTAACGTAGACTCAGCGCGAGGGGCTGGAGATTTAAATGGAGCGGAGAAAGAGGCTGAGGAAGTCGATGAAACGCTCGCTAAACTCCGACAGCAACTCCCACAAGCAAAATTTCTGCTTAAGGCTGCTAACACTAGAGGTCGAGTAATTTCTTCGAAAAGATCTACCATACACCACTTCATGCCAGGGTTTTCTCGGAAAAGATCTCTCAACCGAAACCGCTACACTCTTACTGGCATCATTCAGCACCTCTTTCTTCCGCCCCGGATTCTGACTTCTAGCACAGATGAGTCCCGTTTGATTTGTTTCGTCCGGGAGGCTGTATCCCAATACCATTCTAGCCAGGTGTCCCCGCGGCCGAGTGAGCAGATGCAGCATGTGGTCAAAATGTTGGAGGACATGGCAGACCTGCATGCCTTCCGGTCGCTGAAACAGAAAGCGTTGATGGACAAGTTTTCGACTATGCGAGAGGGCGGTAAGTTTTGTCCGGTGTATTGTTCTTCTGCTTTACAAATGTCATTTGTATACCTGCTAATTAGAATAATGTGATTGCTGGAATACGGGTACATAGACATCATAACCCTTCATCTCAGAGCCCAAAACGCTGCCCTCATCCTGCGCCACTGTGGATCCACCATCAACATCTCCACCTTTGAGGTATCTCCCGAGAATTCCCAAGCCGTTGCCTCTCCTTGCCGCCTCCGATGTTCCTACCCAGGTACCATGGTCTCCATCTCAAGCGAAGTATATCATTCACCCCACTTCCTCGAACAGCTCACCATTTTCCTCTCTTGCGTGAGTTGCGCAGAACCACCCACCAAAGGTCCTGTTCTTAGAAATGCCCAAGCCTTTGGTGAGGTCCCCAGTGATGCTTCCAACGAGATTCTCGATGAGGACTCCGATGATATTCCCGATGATATTCCCGATGATATTCCCGATGATATTCCCGATGATATTCCCGATGATATTCCCGATGATATTCCCAATGGAGGCTCCTACGATGACTCAGATGAGGACTCCGATGAGGACCGCACGGAAGGTCCCGATCAGAGCCCAAAGGAGGTACGCGTTCAAGAGCCCGGCCAGTATGACAGTGTGGCACCAATCTATGTCACGGAGTTCCTTACTGGCCTGCTACGTGGGATAGGAACAGGTGTAAACCTGGACACTGAAGGTGGAACACGTATCTGCAAGCGCATTGCAGACGAAGTGATTTTCAACGACGCCGAGAGGGAATACTGGCGCCGCTCTCCTATGTGGCTCGTCATCCGGATCTCTCTCCAAATCAACCTGATGAACTCCGCCCCTAACGTCCCGGAAATCGAGAGGCACCGGGAATACAAGCTCCTTATGTTGTACATTCTGACCAAACTACTCCAACTTGCGATCCAAGAGAAGAGCATGTCCAATGAGATGCTCAGTCATATGTGCCGGAAGGTCAGTCGTCGTGCTGCAAAGCTAGAGGTTGCTGATTGGACGATTCCGACTCCGTTGGTCAAATATGTGACCGAGACAGTCAAGAGTGCTGGAGGTGTGCTTGCGAATAGGTTTGCAGAGGTACAGGTCAGGACAGTAAGGGAGATAGAGTGGCCACCTGAGGAGGGGCTGGATTTGACCCGGGACACAAATGTGACAATGGTGAGCAGCAGGAATTATATAAGGGAAGTTTTATTACTTGAATATCGCAAGAGGCCTTCGGAATCCAGTAGTACAGTACTGAACAGTAATAATCCAAGGAGGATATATCACGACCCGTCAGTTACCAGCCTCCCTAGCACGTCAGGCATAGATATCAGTACTCCTGTTACAAAAATCCTAGTCGGGAAAAGATTCAGTTCCTCTATTCGAGGGGACGAGATGCAACACCGCAAAATTGCCCTCAAGGATATCGAGCTGTGGGTGGAAACATCGTTGGAGGGCTTCGTCGCCGCCAATCTCAATCGGCAATCCGCATGCCTCGAGCTTTACAACTTCCTCTCCTCTTACCACAACGCCGCAAGTTCAGTGTACTCCGGAAATCCTATCGACAATTCCCTCATGATTCTGACCACAGTCGAACTATGGGTCGCTATCGACCGAATCGCAACGTCCACAATACCCCTCCTCAAAGATTACCCCTGCGAGCTTGACGTGAATTTGCTCTCACTCCTCCTTCTCCCGACTGGGGCCCAACTTAAGCGCCTCTATAGAATCGAAGCTTACTTAAAAGCTAGGGGATCCTATGTAACTGGCCCCAGCATCCTCGAGGGTAACAAACTCGCCCCGGAAAATGGCTTCTCTGTGCAATACTTTGACCACTCGCCTTTCCATCAAACACTCCATGACAAGATTATCCAGCAAGCCACAATCAGGCAGCAAGAGATGCGAGCCAAGCACATGCATCTAGAAAGGAAATATAACACCCTCATGCAACGTGCTAAGAATAGGTTATGCAGGTGCAATTACTCTTCGTTACTAAACCGCATTCCCTGTTCGAGATGTAGACTCATATCTAGGGCCCGGTCACTGCGTATGAGGGTTTACAAGTGGCCCCTCCCCCGAGACGAATTAGAAGCTAAAGTCATTGTCATTGAGCTTAACTTGCCAATTGCTTTTGCGGCATGGCGAGACGCAACCTACGAGGTGCTCGTCATATTGCTTGCAAAATCAAAAGTAACTAGGAATGTGATTTACAACATCTCACAAGATCTGAAGGACCGCTATCGAAATCAGTCACGGTGGTTTCATTTGGCCTACGTGAGCCATTCCACCAGCCGCATATCCGAACCTGACAAGACAATTCATGGGCCATTCAGTGAACCAGCACCGGCGGGAACTCTGCGGGCGACAGACGACATTAAGAGGGCAAAATCCGTGCAGATGCAGGTTGTTCAAGATATGTGTACATTCCAGCTTCCAGGGGCTAGTCAAACGCTCCAATATGCGCTTAACTCGACCAATCACACATCAAATTACTCCATCGGCAATCAGACAAATTGTCCTACAGGGTGGTCGCTGCACGAACATTATGCTTTCACGACATTGCGCGCAGGATTCAGGCTCCAATGGCTTAACATCCTCCGTGAGATTAGAGCTGGGAACCTCCACCTCAACCGGCATGAGACAGGCCTTCTAATACTGCAAACCATTTGGCAATCAGGGCCACAGGGCACATCAGACACCTACACACGGGAGACCCATGGGATTCTCCATGACGACAACTTCTGCCACCTAATGCTGGATGTATTGGAAGATTCACTAACACCTATCAAGAGAAATTGGCTGCAGCACGTGTCCATGCAAATAGTTATCTCCATAGGCGTCCGCATACTTTCCTTAGCCCAATCCGGCGAGATCAAGTCAAGAGCAGCCCACTTTCTCAAAAGATCTCGTGCTGTCTGTATGGATTGGTTGCGGAGCATCTATTCCCTTATCCACTCTGATGACAATCGACAGAAATGGCAAAACCTAGCTCTGACAATGGCGGCCACATGCCGACTGACTTTCAACGAAGACCTGGAAGATGTTTACGCCGTGTTTAATTCTGAGGGGGACTTAGCTGACTTCATCGAGTGTGCGAGTTGCATTTATAATACCACCCTTTCCGATATCGATAGTGCACATGACCTCTCATATCTGCTTACCAGAGATGAGAGGTTAGCGCATAGAATGGAGCATCAATTACGTGACCTTGTTTTTAAGAAAAACGAGTGGTTCCATGCTGCAATTGGTAGGATTTTGCCAGACTATGAACCCGGAGAAGACTGGAGACTGTTGAATGCACCGAACGATAGATGGATAACGACTAAGTCATGCTCGGACCCGCCGATGATTGTGCACTATAATCTATTGGAAGGAGCATTGTTTGTTGATGGTTTACCTCTGGGGGAGTTGCCGAAGGAATACATTAACCATCCTCTATATGAAAGACTGTTTCAGAATGTAAGCAAACCTCTAGTTAAATGTTCTAGTAGAATGTTTCGATCTCACTAACATTTTTAAGCGGACCTATTTGGTAACCAGAACGGATATGCCTGGAATGGTATATCAGACAGTCCATCCTGTGCTTACGGCTGACTGGAAATTCAAGGTGATAAACCCTTCTGACTGTACTGTGTCGATGCGTTGATATCTAACCTGAAACTGAGATCTCAGATATACTTTGGCATGCGAAATGGGGAGTTGATTATCCGAACCAAAAACGAATCCGCTGTCCATGAGATTATTCCACACAATAATCTCAGGGGCGATTTCCCAGAAACCATGTTGAACTCATACGTCCACTTCTTGGACCTAAACCAACGAACATTGGAGTTCCGACCACTCAAAATGGGTGAATCGCTATGGGTTACTTCACCGGAAAACTGGGTGATTTCCATCAAAAAGTGGGCTGGTTCATGGTTAGCTCAAGGGAAACGCGCTGTACCAGGAGGTGGGCTTAGATTGATCGACTATCACAGCCCGGCACAAAATGCTATAGGGAGCGTCTTCCAATCGATAGAGGCACGATCAAACATCGAAGTCACTGTTTCCATGGACAATAGAGTTAACGTGAGGTTGCCCCGGTACCAACTTGATTTCAACATTGATGGTACCTGGACCCGGGCGACTCAGATTACCTGCCGCAATTACCCAGGGATGGCAGTCGATGTGCGGCCAACGGTTGGCCAAGACATGGGAACGTTGTATGGACTAGAGTCTTACCTCGTTCTCCGAGATGCCGAATCCAAAACTCACAATGCTCTGAGAACTGTCATCATCCCACATGGATCCGTGCACTATAGTTCTAGAACACACTATACCTGTGTTTGGATTGAAATCGGCGACAAGGAAACTGCACCGTACCACATATATACCATTGACACTGTGCTAGGACGTCTTACTCCAAATGGAGACTTGAAAAGTCTGCTCTATAAGGTGTATCTCCACTCCTTGACCTCATACTGCCTACCAGATCCCCTCACAGGATTAACGGGAACTGAGCAAGCTTTGGATGACCTCCGCTCTGCCAGTGCATGGTGCTTCCAAAAATTGGACGATGACATAACTCAGCATCCAAGTGAACTCCAACTCCTCTTCATGATCTTCCATCTGACCCCAACACGATCATATGTAACGACTTTTGATGGGCAACGGAAGCCTATTGTGAGCGTCACATGGAACAAGTTACCTTCATTTTGCCAGCAGGGAGAGTTTTATTTCATCATTAAATCGATGCAAAACTACTGGGAAATCACAGCTACACTTCAGCAGCAGAATATGGATATCACATTTTTCAAAGACGACAGTGTTGAGCACCTGCAGAAACGTGCATCAATCAGGGAGGCTGCGTATCAACCGATGGAGTATGGAGGTAATCTGCATTCTCGCCAACAAGACCACTTCTACCAGGCGAGGACTTTCCGTGATCAGCACTCGGAAGCGCGAGTATGTCACATCTCAAGACTCACCAATGCGTGGGCTACTAACCCCCAACCTACACCGAAACTAGCGGAGACCGTTCAGGGATGGGGCACCCTCGCTTCTAAGGGTGGACAAAAAATTGAGTACCAGCATTATTGGCACCACCGCCCTCTTTCTGCATATTGGTACTCACTTTATGAATTCTGCCGAAATTGTTCCTCAGATTGCGACAAGTATAAGGTTCTTTTTGTTCTTTCATCCTTAGCGTATCGAGGGGAGACGGAGATACCAATGCAGTTGGTTGAAACTATCCTTGCTTTTGCCACAAATCCCGTGTTTTCAACTATACACCCGCCAGAGATACCTCGAAACAAGGATGCCTACAACTTTGCTCATGGAACCGAGGCCATGCAAGAAATGATTCGACAAATAATAAGTCAATATGTGGTAACATTTGAGTCCAGTCCACAATGCAAGCGTTTACGTGACTTACCAAAGAGGAACCGCGACGAATCGCGTGATCGTTGCAATGAGGAGTACAATAGAGAGCTGACTGGGCAGATTGAGAGAGCTAGTCTTTACTATCAGCAGCAGTGGGTCTGCGCAGCCGTTTCAGTGATCCCATCATCCTCTTACCCGTTACTGCAGCCCAGAAAAGCATTGCCATATCTCAATCAGCAGTTTGCACACTGGTTTCATAATAGAGCATACATACAGCACATAGCAACAGTGCAAGCCGAGCTCAATAAAATCCGGTCTCATAGCAACGTTTTGCAGGCTATTGATCAGTACAGCCCTAGGCTATACTATCCTCCCTTGTACGTAATGAAAACAGTCATGAGCCTGCAAGACCTTCTGGACAAAAAAGACCCATCAGTCGTCGAATCACGGAGTGTTACACCGAAACTCCAAATTCATTCAGTGTCCAACGCATGCTCAAGAGATACAAAGTCAGAGCAAAACGCCCACTACCTGAGGGAACTGCTTACTCGGTTTTCCAACAACACCAACGGATCCAACAACACCAACGGATTTTATCGACGTTATTCTGAGGACCTGGTCCAAAGCTGGGAAGCGCTCCGCATACACGAATTGTCCTTCGAAGGTGAAACGCAGTTCATTCTCCCCTCCCTCACAAATGTGGAATCATATATGCAGCAGTGTGTTGAACATGTGCGTGGTATATTCAGTGAGATTGTAGCGGCATTGAGTCCAGCAGAAGGTACAATAGAGGAGATACTTTACATTACTGGGTTACGACCGAGGATTACAGCTAGGACCTTGCTTGGCCAGTTGAGAATGCGTAATTGTCGCAACATCACACAGGCGCGGAGGTGGAAAGAGGTGTTTGTGTCCTTTGGGGAATCCATCACGATGTATCAACAAGCCACCCGTATTCATCTCCCTATATTACGCCGCAACATTACGGACTTCAACAAGGAGTGGGCCAATAGCAGCCGTGAGGGTTGGAATCCGCTACAGCACCCAGAATGGCTCCTCTTCGAGATCGAGAACAACATACTGATCCGACCTGTGCAAATGAAAATCGCTGCAGAGATGCTCTCGCCTCGTACTGGACGTAATACCGTGATGCAGCTGAATATGGGTGAGGGCAAGTCTTCTGTCGTTGTGCCTATTGTTGCTGCCGCATTGGCAGACATGAAGAAACTGGTGAGGGTCTTAGTACCCAAGCCGCTATCCAGCCAGATGTTCCATTTGCTGACGCAGAAGTTGAGTGGGTTATTGAATCGAAGAATCTATTATCTCCCTTTCTCACGTCCAGTCAAGTCTGTTCTCAATAAGAATATGGCATCACGGATTCTGGATTTATACCAAGAGTGTATGGATAATGGGGGTATTCTTCTTTGTCATCCAGAGCATTTATTGTCTTTCAAGCTGATGGGAATCGAACTGCTTTGCCACGGTGATGCACTGGCTCCGAGACTTCTAAAGGTGCAACGTTGGCTGGAAAAGCACTCACGGGATATTCTCGACGACAGCGACGAACTTCTTCATGTCAATTACGAGCTCATCTATACCATGGGAATCCAGCAGCCTCTACAGCTATGTGCCCAACGATGGTGCGTCATTCAGGAGATCCTCGGTCTTGTGAGAAAGCACATGCGGGAGCTTCAATCATACTATCCGCATGGGATTGAGCTAATTGAGAGGCCTGATGCACCTGGAAGTTTCCCCTTTGCGCGGCTACTGGGGAAGGATGCCGAAGTCGAGCTATTGACGAGGATTGCAGAAGACATTGTGAGGAGGGATTTGTTGGAGGCAGTCTCAATGAGATGTTTCACAGGTCGGTTTAGTGATTTGGCATTGAGGTATATCTGCGAGGAGAATGCCGGAGAGGAAGAACTGTCGGAGTTGGGAGAGATCCCACTGTTCCTATTGCTACTCAAAGGGCTGCTTGCACATGGAATCCTTGCTTTCGTCCTTCGGGAAAAGAGGTGGCGAGTGGACTATGGCCTCAGGGAGGGACCCTACAAATCTAACCTGGCCGTGCCCTACCGCGCTAAAGACAGCCCTTCGCCCCGTGCAGAATTTGGCCACCGAGATGTTACAATTATCCTTACCTGTTTGTGCTATTACTACCAAGGACTCTCAGAGCCGCAACTCCGCCTATGCTTTGAGCGCCTCTACGAACTCAGCAACCCAGAAGCCGAATACCTTTGCTGGATCAAGGGATGTGAGGAGTCTTTTCCACGCGCTCTACGGCAGCGGGGCGGAGTTAATCTTGAAGACACCTATCAATGGTCTAACACAATATATCCACTTTTTAAACTCAATAAAGGCGTCATCGACTTTTACCTTTCGACCCAAGTGTTTCCCCACGAGTGCAAAGAATTTCCCCAGCGGCTGACAACTTGCGGGTGGGATTTGGCTGAGGAGAAGAGATACCCCACCACAGGATTTAGTGGCACGAATGACAATCGAGATCTCCTCCCTGTCTCAATTGAGCAACTGGACTTCGCCAATCAGTCACACACAAATGCAAGGGTCCTCCGCTATCTTCTCCAGCCAGAGAACAACTCCTACACATGTGCACAGACTCCGGAAGGCAAGCGACTGCAAGCGGGAGGTCTATTACAGAGGTTAGTGGAGGCAGAGAGGCCAATTCAGGTTTTGCTTGATGTGGGTGCGCAGGTGCTGGACATGAATAACAAAGAAGTAGCGAAATACTGGTTAGAGCTGGCAGCGAAACGGGATCCTCGCTGGACTGCGGCCTTGTTTTTTAATGATGACGATGAGCTTATGGTGATGCAAAAGGACGAGACTGTCCACCCGTATATAATATCACCATATATGAAGAATACGGAGACTTGCTTGTTGTATTTGGATGAGGCCCATACAAGGGGGACAGATCTCAAGTTGCCGCCAAATAGCATAGCAGCAGTTACACTGGGACCGAAGTTGACTAAGGAAAAGTTAGTGCAAGGTACGTCGTCTCCGTAAAACAGCTCTATTGCAATCTTTGAGAACTAAAAATGATTTCCTTGCCGTCAGCGTGCATGAGAATGAGAAAGCTTGGCCAGGGCCAATCACTTTGCTTTTTCGCTCCTCCTGAAGTCCATCGCAAACTTCTCGAACACTCAAAAAAAACGGACCTTGACCCACCTATCGAGACGATTGATATATTGTGCTGGGTGATGCACGAAACCTGCATGCAGACCCAACGCAGCGTTGGAGTCTGGGCAGTCCAAGGCATGAACTACCAGACTCGTCAAAATGCATGGAGGAAGTACATTGATGGTGAACTCAATGAAAGCGGCCTTGCCGCAGCATGGAAGACCCCAGAATCCAAAACTCTTAAGGAAATGTACAGCACTTGTAAAGGCCAGTGGGACGATGTAACGCATATTATTGACTCGAAACTCCGAGACTCAGAACTGCAGGCCCGACACAAGTACCTACAGATGATCAAGTCTCGATGTGAGAAATACCAGGTCACATCACTCCAGGAACTCTCTCTGCAAGCGGAGCAAGAGCGCGAGGTCGCACGGGAGGTTCAAGGAGTCGAACTGCCCCCATCAGCCGAACCCTACACACACGAAACGGACGATGCACTTGTCGGTTTTATTAGAACCGGAATTGCACCGCCACCACCCGGTGATGCAGGATCACCGTTCGTTACTCTTATGGACACATTACAGCAGACCTCCTTCAGCCACCTCATCGAACGGGGGCCCTGGACAGATGACATCCTCACCACAATCGACTTCTCCCGCACTGTCAAAAATAAAAACGGACCGAGTTCTACAAATGATTTATATCTTCGCCCCGTCACCTGGATCATGTCCACCACCTATCTTTTCAAACGCAGTCTCACCCTCTGCCTTCTCAGCCCCTTTGAGGTCAACGAGCTCCTTCCTGACATCCGAAGCTCCAAATTCGTGAATCTCCATATGTACTCACCAAAAGTTCAACAGCTGGCCCCTAGCTTCGATAACCTCTCCTACGCTGTGATACCACCATTACCGGAGCAGTGGGAGAACATGTTCCCTCAAAAGGTTAAGTTGATGATCCAGCTAAATCTATATGCCGGACAGATGTTTTTTGAAAGCTATGAGATGTATCACAAGACATGTGGGTTCCTCGGGATATTCCTGAAGGGTGACGGGAGAACATTGCCGGAAGGGGTGAGTGCCGATGGATTTTGGAGCTGTCGGAGGAAAGATGGGAGGCAAGATGCATGGGATACAGCATTTCAGAAGAGCCCTTTGGAGTTTCTGAGGCGGTTGTTCGAGGTGAGAAGCAACCGAGTGATTTTTGGAAGGACGCATGTAGGGCTTGTGATACAAGGGAAGGAGCTTCAGAGGGAGGAGTGGGGAGAGGAGGACGAGGAGGACGAATGGGGGGTGCAGGAGGAGTAGGAGAAGAGGAGGTGTAGGAGGGGATGTAGCAGTTGTTAGGGGGGCATGCTGAATATGTTGGAAGAAAATTTGCGACAATGCTTGGATGTGTGTGTGTGTGTGGGGGGGGGAGGCGGTCAAGGGGGTTTTTTTTTTTTTTTTTTTATTTCATTACTCGCGTGCCGCCCTATGGGCTATGGCGAGGTATATATTTCAAGGAAAAAATAAATCATAACTAAATACAAGTAGTGCCCGCGATGATTATGTGTATTGCGGGTGTCCATACAAAGGGACCTCCTTCACTTCCGCCTTCTGTCCGGTTCGTATGTGCTAATCCTCAACCATTTCCCGCCCAGTCTCACCTTCTCCGCGCTTGCCTCTCCCTCTAGGTACACCACGACTGAACTTGTCTTTTTTCCCTCCTCCAACAACAGCGTCTTCTTTCTCAACCATCTAATTCCAATCGTCTTTCCCAGCTCCGGGTTCCCTTCTTCCAGCCATCGTCTGATCCTCCCCAGATCTGGTCAAGGGGGAGGCGATTAGGTACCCTCCGGCAGGCAAGGAGGATAACCGGACCTCCATACAGGGGGGCTGATGAAATTGGTGGAGAGATGAGAGGGCTGTAGTTCCCTTTCTCAGTTCGATCCCATCTGCGTTCATTGCTCAATTTGATTTACTCTTGAAGGCTTGTTATTGTTTTCCATGAATATCTGTATTTCTCCTTGTCATAGCCCACAGGGCGTACGGTATACGAGTAATGATATTGTAAAAAGAAAAAAAGAAAAGGCATAGACGAACAATCATTGTGAGACTCTTGGCAGCTAATCACTAGTATTGATTTGAAGGTTGCAAGCTGGGAAAAAAAGGAGAAATTCTTGCAGGTTTTGGTTGTCTTGTCGTTTCGGACTACCTGGTTGTTTATCTTGGTCCTGGCGTGTCGCCGGTGCCATTGGCTACTCATCATCTTTCTACTTCTGGCTCTGTTGTTAGATAAGGATGCTTCGCCACGTTGGGCTTAATATACTATTGTACCTACACCTATACAGCATTCCAATACAAGCAACACAGCCTAACCCTATCTCTTCAAATGCCTGGGTTTCAGTCCCTTGATTTTTACACAATTATATCATAATATTCCGCGAATAAGGTCAGCTTGAGGAACTAGGTGCACTGGTACTTACTTGGTATTCCCTCTTTGTTTATGAATTGAATATCGCAGAAAGAACGAGAAACATGTAATGAGTTGAATTTAATCTGTGTGTGAGAAGGAGGTTCGTGCCGAACCCTCGGTTTACCGACACGTATGGCACTATGGGAAATAACTGTTCAGCAAGTTAAGTTAACTGACCAAAGCGTATACCTCAAGAATTAGTATAGGTGTAGAAGCACTAGGTGACTTGGAAAAAGGGTAGTTAGATTGCGATTGCGATTTTCTCGGTATGTTTCTGCGTATTTATTAAAGAAAGAAAAGAGTAACCATCCCTACCTACATGTGGTGCCCGCGATTCTCTTACATGATGCGGGTGGTCAATACAGCCTACTTCCTCCGCCTGTCCGGCTCGTATTGAGTGGTCCTCAAAAACTTCCCGCCTAACCTGACTCTGTCTATGTCCGTCTCCTCCTCCAAATACACCACGACCGAGCTGGTCTTCTTCCCTTCATCCATCAGCTCGGCCTTTCGTCTCAACCACCTTATCCCCACAGTCTTGCCAAGTCTCTTGTTCCCAGACTCCAGCCACTTCCTTACCTTCCCCAACTCCTTCCTCAGCGCAATTCCATGTACGACGACGCCGAATTTCGATGTGGTGGCGTCGGTGTTAGGTGTTGGGGCGGAGGGCTTGCTAGTCTCTCGCCTTCGTCTCGTGGAGTCTGGTGTCGGTGCCGGGGATTTCGGTGTCGGTGTAGGGGTTGGGGTGTCGATGTCGATGTGAGGGTCGGGAGCTTCGTTGGTGTGGTGGTGGCGACGGGTGTCGCCGGGGTCCCAATCGGAGGCGAGTTCGCGACTTCTTCGCCTCCTTCTGGTCCAGCCGTCTCTTTATCTCGTAGGGTGTATTGTCTGACGGCTGCTTCCCCTTCCTTTTCCTGGTCGGGGGGTTTGCTGGCTGGTGTTACCCGCCGGTTCAATGTCCGTGCACGTGATGGGTGAACCCCAAAGTCTGTTGTGGTGGTGTTGGCGTGTCTATGCAAGTGATGGGGCTGAACCCCAATATATGTTGTGGTGGCGTCGGCGTCGGCTGAATGTCTACGCACGTGATGGGGCTGAACCCCAGAGTCTGTTGTGGTGGTGGTGGCGGTGTGAGTGTTTGCGTGGGCAGCGGGGTTGGCGTCAATGGCGGCGGTGTTGGCTGGCTGGCCCAAAGCCAGGGGTCATCGGATGGCTCCTCCTGCCCGAACAGTGCGAGTCTACGTGCCTTCAAGGCCTTACTGCGTCTTTCCTCTCTGTCCAAGTCCCCCGGGGGGTTCAGTGTCTTCGTCTCTGTCGACGGGGGAGTCGGCGGGGCGGGGGCGGGGGCGGGGGCGGGGGCGGGGGCGGGCTTCTTGGCCTTCTTGTCTTTTGGCATTGTCTTATTGGCTGTTTCGCCTGTTTGATTGCTATCCGTGACATGTGAAGCCCAAAGCTGTACGTGCACAGAATATTTACAATGTGATACAATATTCTTCCCAGTATCCGGTCGAGTACTACCTTAGGTAGCTATCCGTAATAATTAATCGCATCTACTACGGCGCAGTATTGTACATATTCATCTCAAAATTCAAGCAGGCATGTTGACACGCAGGCTTGGTTTTATCATGAGTGAGCACACCGGCTGGGCCTACATAGCGATAGCGCGTCGTTTGTAGCTACACCTAGTTCACGCTGAAAGCGGGGTTCCTGCAGGGGTTTAGCTCACAATCGTAAGGCTCTGACAGATTCACTGATGGATACGATTGCACAAGGGTGGATGTAGGCACCACTATTGCCAAACGATTTTGTCTACCAAAAAAAAAATCTGCGCATTAAAGTAATTGTAGACCTATTCAAAATTGGGCTGCATGTAAACGCGTCACATGCTGTTAGAACCAAGGCACATGCGCATGCGCATGCAGCTGCTAATCCAACAGATGCGAGCGGCTGAAGTCGTGTATTCTCCACTCACTTACTGCAACTACTCGCTGGTCCAAACAGGATTGGAACGGCTGACTAATTATGCGCCAGTCAGCCGTTCCAATCCTGTTTGGACCAGCAAGTACGTACTCGTACAAAAGCCAAATTAGTTTGGCTTTCAAGCTTATTAGCTGTATGGTATGTTAACGTCCCCGTCTAGGAATAATAATTTGAGCGAACTGGCTTGAAATTCGTGTAAAATTTCCGGGATAAACATTACAGTAGCCTGCACAGCCAAAAATCCATTACATCTGGCGAAAATCTCCTCAGCTACTAGTAGAGGAATGATACACACATGTCGCAAAAAAAGACAAAAGGGGAAATTGAGCAGTGAACTTGGGTAAATTTTTCTGAAGATAGCAATGAGCGTTGTTGAATTAGAGTATAATTCCGAGAACTGTAAACAATTCTAATGGGACTTATCGGTCAATCCTTCTGAAAATGTAATTGTGTACATACGAAGCGCAGTTCTGTTCATGTTGCCCACAACAAGCCCAGAACATGTATACAGATGTACCTACTTTAAGTACATGATGCTTCACCGGAAATTCCTTTCTGGCATGCAAGCAAACGAATTCCTTACCGGTACATGTCTCGGGAATCTCCTCTTTTACATAATTTTTTAGGTTCACATAACTCCGCATACAAGCTAAAAGTCTATGGGAGGGACTCTCTTGCCTACAGTATTCTTATCGCTTCTATTATGCGGAGTGAGTATGATTATACAGTAGTGGTTGTCACTGAATAATTGAGAATGGTTACCAGAAGTTACCAGGAAAAAGACGCCAACCAAACTAGGCAGGAACCGTGAGGTACCCCTTTTAACCCTGCGAAATTTATTAGTTAGTAAAATGAATTACCACGACTAAACGCCCTACACATCTACGCATGTAAAAGCTATCATGATGCTCATGGTTCTTGATTCAGATGCAGACTCCAACTCAGATTTGGAGGAAATGGCCAAAGATACACTTCTTATGTCAATACAATGTTTTAGGGTGAATTGACACATAAAGAAGACATAAATATGAATAGGATATGTTTGCATTGTTTGTGGTTGTAGATGCATGCTGAAGGTTGATGCGAATCGAGATGTGTACGCGGATGCTGCATATGGTGCGAAATGTTGTGGGTGTATGCAGCAAAGTAGGTTACTAACTGAGCTCTACTTACCAGAAAAGCCATTTACCAGTCGATTTCGACTGGTAAAAGAACTTATGCTGGTAAGTTGCGCCACCACCCAATGGGCCAATGAACGAAGGGGCCAAGGCACTAAAAACGCCTCAGTCAAGTATAGTTAAGTAAAGTAAAGTGTGGTAACCATTCTCAATTATTCAGTGACAACCACTAGTATGTGCGGTTGTGGTGGTTACAGTAGTGTATTGATCATGCATAACGACTGACTTTTGGCCATTGTAGTAACCTGTCCAAACGTACGCAATCATAGAAAATTCGGGTCTTAGATTACCGCGATTCAGGTACAGGTAAACTTTACTTTGAACACTCGTTATTTTACCACAACCCCTCAGCCGCGTGGCTGGCTTCCCCCAATACATCGAAGAATAAAATATCTCAACCACACAAAGAATTTTCTATGCGTTCGAATAACAGCACCCTTCAATTTTTGATTGTTCGGTAATCTGGGAAACTGTCACTTGGGGATATATTCCTCGGCCTACGACAGGGTTCTTGCACACTAGCACATCGGCGCCTCAATTGCAGGGTACAGCGGCGCCCTGGGGCAGTAGCAATCTATCCCTAGGGTCTAGAGAGTCCAGTTATGGCAGCAAGATAAAGAGACGAATATCATAGAGGCTATTAAGATTCTTAGCCTTAAGGAAGCTAAGTGTAAATCAGGTAGGGGAGCCGCAGTGTTTCTAGGAGGGTTAGCTGAATCTACAATTAGGTATAACCAGGGAAACACGACATATGAAGACTTATAATAGTCAATAGCAGTTGGTTAAAGAGCAAGAGGAGGGACAGTGCGAGATAATGGATGACATAAGAATATGTGCTACAATGGCTCTAACACTCCGGATCAAAGATTGGGCCCTCAGGTGTGTGTCATTATCCTATCAGTATATCACGAAACATAGCCTGCATTGAAAAGTTTCCGTGCTAACTAAGGTGCGAAGTAAGCTTTTACAAGTATCTAGATACTCGGTAATTGATTTGAAGTCGATTGAATACGTCCCTGAATTTTAGGAAGTCATTTTGTAGTCCCCCGGGGGTTGCGCAATACCCCGGTAGAATATAGAAGGAAGGATCTGTGTAGACGATTGCACTTGAAGCCTGTAAGTTACCTCGTCGCTAGAAAGATATATTGAAAACTGTGGAGAGATCTACATTATTCTTAATGGGTATAAGCTGCTGTATTCATCAATGTTCTATTGCATTAAGGTTTCATACACTTAGCGCTAATATCTTCACAATGTATATTCGATACCTGCAAATTGTTCTTGAATTGTGAAATAGACAATCACACATCTACGGCCATAGACTGAAGAAAACGAGGCATCCCGTCCGCTCTGCCATATCTAAGCTTCAGATCGCCAAGCTAGTACTACGGTGGGTGACCACGTGGGAATCCTTGGTGCTGTAGATTTTTTTTTTCTCTCTCTTTGCTCTTTCTCGTTGAGCGCAAAATCAAGCACAAAAGCTGCTTGCTTAAATACGGAATATCTATAGTCTCATTGATGGAGTAACTAGTTACATGTTGTCAGCCCTGTCTGTGCATTGTTAGTATTATCCGTGGGTACTTAACCGATATTATCTCATATTCGCGAATTCTTACGGTAGCATTTGCCTAGCTACATCCAAATTAAGTGTAGTCGTCCGGTGTTGCCAGTTGGGATCTCCGGTGGCAGCGCAGGGCGAGTTTACACAATTGATCTGTCATGAGATGTAATCTCTTTTCGCCGTTCCCTTTTTTCCATAGCCATGAAGTGATCTCAGGAGCGCAGTTTTTCCCTCCCATGATGCTTTTAACATAGTTTGAGTCATGAAGTAAATTTCTAGAATTATGTAGCAGACTTCGTATCTTGTATGAAGAGTCGCCAGAAGCTCTGACTTATATACATGAATAATGATAGCCAATAAGTGGCAAAATATAGAATAAAACTAACAATAGTAAAAGAATGACATAGTGTATATTCGTCTTCAAGCCACAATATTTACGTCAAGATATGAGCAGAAATGAAATCAATAGGAATCGTAGAAATGATACAATAGGCTTTTTCGTACCTAGCGCTTCGCCACTCAGTGGCGGATAGCAACTCGGGTGTACGCATAATTTCAACAAGTCAGGGACGAAGTACAACTTGGAAAAGGATACCAGCACTGCGGATAGCTGTGGTTAGGGAGTTTGAGTGAGTGCCGAACCACCACAGGTTTTCAAGAAACTGACGCGCGCCCTTTTGAACACTGTCTCGGACGTCCTTGCGTAGGAGCATTGCCCTTCATCCTGGGTATAGATCCTGTTGAGTAAGTGTATGGTGGGAACGGATATTCTCCTAATGTCTATGATTATGCACGGCTGGCATGCGTGAGAGAGACTACGAACTCGGCAAGAACTGAGCCAAGTAAAACGACGCACGAGTCTCGCTAGTATGGAAAGTGGGCGCGGCATTGAGCCTTTTTTTTCTATTTTTCTTCCTTTTTCGATCATCTCGTATTCTTTGACTCTTATTTGCTCTCCAAAACACTTTGACCAAGACCGGCAACTGAAACGATTTATACTGTCTTGGTCCTTTTGACTGAGCAAACGAGGTTGCGTGGTGCGACTCCAAACATGGTTGAGCCTGAACAACCAAGCCCTGCTCTCGTTATGTTGCGAAAGGGGTTGTTCGTTCGCGCGAGCGACCTTCTGTCAAACGTGGTGGTTGCGACGAAGAATGAAGATGGAAAGGTGACTTGGATAAATTTGGGTAAGGAGTACCATGGGATGATGGTAAAGACGGCTACGGCCTAGTGAGCGGCACGAGCTAGCTCGAGCCGAGCTGGAGGGTGAGCTCGAGCCTGGATCATAATATTGACAGACTAAACTAAACTAAGCTAAATTTTCATCTTTCTCACTACTATCAGCTAAATTGTGCATTTCGAAGTTGTTGGTAGGTCAGAATGAGCTCCAAGTCTCTAATTATTACTATAGTAGGTATTTACAGTTTATGAAACCTTGCACTGGCTAAGCATTTTAGCGAGCTGTCAAGAAAAACACAAGTATGATCTTGGCTCGTTTGAGCTCGAGCCAGCTCGAGCCCAGGCCAGGCCAGCTCGAGCCAGCTCGAGCTCAAGATCAGTCGAGCTCGAGCTCGAGCTGGCTCGAGCTGGCTCGGCTCGTGCCGCTCACTACTACGGCCCTGGTGCGCACTAGTACCGGGGGCGAGGCTATCACGATTGCCGCCATCAAGGTGGCACTTTTGAGTATTTGCTGGAGGTCCTGAACGGCACGGCAGCTGACGACTGCTTTGACAAAAAAGAAGACGGAAGCGAAATCTAACCGTGCGAATCGGGAACGAAAGCGCCTTGCACGGAAGAGGCAGCGCGCTGCCGCAAGAGAGAGACGTCGGGAGTGTGACAAGCTCAAGATCCCACGAGACGCTTCTGGGAATCCTACGGGACAGACCAGAAAGTGCGATGTGTGTGAGAACAGGTTCGCATCTCGGAAAAGGCTCTCGAAGCACAAGTGCGCGCCTATTCGCAAGGATGGGCAGAAAGAAGTTCTTCTCGCTGAGAAGGTTAAGAAGACCAACTTGGCCAAGGCCGCTCGGCGCCGTAAGGCAAGGGCAGCCAAGAAAGAGAGGAAGAAATCTGCCAAGGTCGCAGAACCGGAACGCCGGAGACAGTCGCCGACGACACACTACCAAGTGGTACCCCGGTAACTGCTAGCTCGGGGATTCAGGAGATCGAGGATGAGAGCAGCTCGGAGAGTAGTGGGCCGCCAAGGGTCGAGTGCGAGAACTGCGCAGATGATGCAGACGGCGCCGTACACTGTGGACGAGCACGCTATCCCAAGTGCGATTATCATGGCCGAATGCGGCACGGTTATCACCCAGACTGTCCAGAGTCATGGGGTTCTAGAAGACTGTGGCGAATACCACTAGGCATTCTCCTCAAAGCCTTGACGTGGTATGGTAGATGCAACCTTGCTAGTTCATTTCAACGGTTGCTAGGATATGGTTAAACGGTATTTTTTGAAGGGCGTGGAAGGTTGCCGCTCAGAAGATAAAATACGAGTAGGAGACCACCGACCACGTACTCAACCGATGCAAGACTTGGAAGAAGAAATGGCCGGGCGGAGAGAAAGATCTAATAGATCCTCCAAAGAGCAAGGACAGGGACGTTCTAATGGAAATATTGGACTGGGTGGACAAGTGACTCCACATTTACTTTCGCAATCGATTCTATGCCATGCTCATCTTATTTCCTTTAAATTCATTTTATTTCCTTTATTTTCATCATGTCGGAGATTAGGGACTAGCGGAACATGTATTTAACCAGAACTTCGCCATAGCCCAACGGGCGGCAAGCGAGTAATGATATTTAAAAAAAAAAAAAAAACAATATGGAAAGTGGGAAAGAGAACTGAACCGTCCAATTTTTTTTTTTTTTTTTTTTTTTTTTTTTTTCTTTCATTAATCGCATGCTGCCCTATGGCGAACCGTCCAAACCAGAGCAAGAAACAAGAATAAAAGTCACTATGTGTCTCGTCTCGCTCGTACAAACACAAAGTATCTGTGGTGCCTCCTAATCATGAGTACGCTTACTAGTGTCTGGCTTGTTAATTGTACTTTCATCTTAATGTACTCTACAATCGAGCTGGTCGTATTTCCCCCTTGCAGTCGTAACTCCTGCAATATCAACCGCAGCAGGCCAGCAATCATTCCAATGTCTCTTTTTGCAGTGTACAGCCACTTCCGGATCGTTTCTCAACTTCTTCCGTAGAGCTACCTATCGCATGCATCACAATTGCCTGACCAAGCTGCGGTGTGCTGGGGTTAGTGGAGGGGCATTCCTGTCATTGGTGCAGTGAGGTTAGTGGCAGCAGGGTCACACCCCACTGTTTTCGTTCCGTGTTCGTCATTCAGCTGTCTTTTATGTTGGCTTGGTTTTGTACAGTGGGGGCCTTTGCCTTACGCACCTCAGGCTGGAGATGATGCTTATGCTATATTGGGTCTGTGGTGTTGATACTTGGCACTAGGGCAAAGCCAAAGAGGCGCGTAGATTACTAACTGAAGCCTGCCAATGAAGAAGTCTGCGTCGAATTTGTGACGCATGCTAGTTGATATATGTAGTAGTCCCCTGGTGTCGGATTATTGTTGTTCTAGATCCGATGTAGATGTGAACTTGTACAATTATGTATGTAAGTAGAGTGCTTCACCCAGAAACCGATCATCACCAGGAAACCGATCAAATCCCTTATGTACAGAGCTACTGTGAATGCCAGTGACCCTCAAGTGGGCTCAAATTAAAGCCAGAGCATGAGAGAACATGGTTAGTAATTTTCCACACTTTTCCCCCTGTTTATAGCACATGAGGGGCAACATATTCTGGCATATATCCAATCATATACTAGCATATAGGTCAAAGCCTAACTTGCTCACATAGTACATAGAAGTGCATGCCAATACGCATCCACAGAGGCTCAAAAACATATCTAAGCAGTGTGGCGAGCCAAAGCAAGGGCATTTGCGTCCAATTTTCGGCTTGGAATAAGAGCATTGGAGGTGGATTCGATACCAAACCCTCTAGTTTGACTCTTCAAGGTCCTCGGTCGCCTTATCGGAAATGGAAGCCCTTGTCGGTGTTTCTTGATTAGTAACTTTAGTACCATCAAAGGATGGTATTGAGCTCCCAATCGATGCGGTCGAGACTGCAAATGGACCCTCTTCTGACTCGTAACTCCCCACAAATTGCGGAACTCAGTTTCAGGCGTATATACTGTCGAGATGCAAACTCCTCCCTCTCAATATCATCACCATAGCCCATAGGCGGCAAGCGATTAATGATATAAAAAAAAAAAAAAAAAAAAAAAAATCCCTCTCAATATCTTTTTGTTTCAGTGACACCAGCTTTTCTGGACCTTTAGTCATCTTCACCCTCTTCATCTTTTCAACCTACTTCTGCTTCTCTTTCGCGAAAATTCTTCAATGAAGATTTCACGATTCAAATGCACCCGGTTTGCCTTTGTGCGCTTCTTTTCAGTGTCCGGTCTCACACGGGCTCTAGCATCCTCGCGCGGTCGAAAATTAATCGAGCCACCCAAGAGCAAGGACAAGGACCCTCTGGTAGATATAATAGAATGGGCGGAACTATAGCTATCACCTATTATTTTCCTTACTTCTTTCCTATTACTGACTTTTTCCTATTACTGACAATGGGCGACGGAGATTATTTCCTATCATTGACTTATTTTCTATTACTGATTATGGGTGACGGAGATTATTTCCTTAATTCTTTTCTTCCATATGCACCTAACCTCGCCATAGCCCCTAGGGCGGCACGCGAGTAATGATACTAAAAACAAAAAAAAGCGGTCGAAAATTTCATAGTTTGCTAAAAAGTTCTAGATTGTTTTCTTATCGCCGCGGACCGGTTGCTTCATGAAGATAGTTGAGGACTCGGAGTATACCTGCGCATCTGTTAAACTCAAAATTGCCCGGAGTTGGGGAATTTTTTTTTTTTTGCGCAAAAAAATTCAAAACGTGCTGTGTTTTAGTCTGCGAGTACATAGTGGAATAAACGCCCCCTCGGGGCGCGTGCTAAGGTTGTCTAGCTGGCTGGTAGGGATAGCACGGAAATAAAGCGTTCGAATCGCCTTTTTTTTTTTTTTTTTTTTTTGTTTTTTTGTGCAGCGTTTAAGGCAAGTATCCTTTTCAAATGACGATTTTTATATACTCGTACTCGAATCGACATTAGACGCTGTGGCAGCTACCCTAAAAATTGGCGTATCAGAGACTCCTATGTGTAAAGAGACCTGTCATGAGGGACGTCCGTATCACCAAATCCATGTCAGCTACCCTTTAGGTCCCTTATGACAGAATGCCTCTTCGCACATGGTATTCAGATGAGCCAATTTTTGCGGCAACTCAAACTCACGGATCAAAATAGCTATATACCTGAAAAGAAGATTGAAGATCAAGTGCCAAAGATAATGGGTGGAAAACGTATCCATGAAAGTAATTTTTCAAGCTCTTAATGACTATTAAGGGGTAAATGAACGTTTCTCCCCCGCAGAGTGTCGCTTACCCTGAAGTGTCGCTCCCAGACGCGCGTGTTCCTAGTACACCAAAATTGACCATGCACGACAGCATAATATCTCAACTACCAGAATAGAATTTTTGTAACAATTTTGCAGAGGAGGTTTATTGAAGGAGCTTTCTTTCTATCTGTACCTTAACTTCTTTAGAAATATTATTTCGAAGGGTTTTATGATTCCATGAAATTCGCATTCGCATCATAGGCATGGCATATACTTTTTTTTTGCTGCAATATCACTAGTATTGAATTCCGCTTATCGCACTGAATTAAATTTGATAAAAACAGCAGGATGCTTTTTTTTTTTTGTTATGAATGAAGTATATGCGGACAGCAGGGGTGGTTTCTCTGGGAAAGATCGCTTGGGAAAAATAATGCGGTGCAGCGAGCGTAAGCAGGTGGAGCAGAGGCAAGGAGCGCGGGTTCAGGATCGGGCAGATGCTCAGACTCGTCGATATCAATGTCCACCGGCTCGCACTCCGTGAAGCATTGCTCCAGTGCGGGATCATCGATATCCATCTTGATGTCGTAATTGATCACGTCCGGGAGCAGAAGTGAAGCCGGGGATTGCGACGAGGGGCTCCTGGTGGTAGGATTTGTAGAGAGGGCTTTTGGGTTTGGATTTGAGGAGCGGGGAGTGGGGTTTGAGTTTCATGGGCGTTGCAGCTGCCGGGGGGAGCAAGGTTTGTGCTGTGGAGAGGGGAAACTCAGGTTAGGGCTTTATACGTACTATGCAAGTATGTTAAAGTAATTGCAGGCCTAAATTCAAATAAAATAAAAGTATAAATTGGTATAAGATGGTATAGTCGCCCGTCGTGACGCGGCCTCGCTGCATGGCAACTCGCATGCATATGGAAGCGCGGACTCACCATTCTGTCACCATTCCTACAAGTCTTCATCTGTACATTTTGTTTCCCGCAAGCGACAGCAGAGGTATTCTTGGCAATGGTTGCTGATGCAGCCATGGCCATCGTTGGCTCAAGGGCGAATTGTAGGCCCCGAGAGGCAAGGGCTTCCCTGGAGGAAGAAGGGGGCGCGGGGAGCGCGTGGAGCGACGGAGCACAGAGGGAGATTTGTGAAGGCTTCTTTGGGGAGTAGCGAAGGGTCGTGGAGGTGAGCGTGCAAAAGGTGGGGAGATGCATTGTGATCCACTTTGAAATAGGGGTGTTAGCGGTGAGAAGGAGGTCGGAAGGGAAGGGGAGGGGAAGGGCGAACGGTGATTAAGCACTTACCTTGGCTGCGAGGGAGCGAATTGCCGGCGTGAAGAAAGTTACTGAGAGTCCGTTGTATGTGGGCTCGTCGTTGGTGTAGATGCAGTTCGTTGTGACGGTGATAGTGGAGACTTAGAACTGAGACGTGTCGATAGGATGCAAGTGGGGATGCGGATGAAGGGGCGGCTGGGCTGGCTTGGCTGTGGGTTGTGCGGGACTGCTGTGGGACTGCGTCTCGAGTGGGCTGTGTGGGCGTGGACTGGCAACGCCAAGGCCGAACATTGTAGAATGAACTACGGTCTACACAATCGGAGTTTGTTGCAGGTGTAAGAATTAACTACTTACGCTAGCATGCATTTTCAATCACAGCTAGTGCGGTATTTTCTGATGACTGCATACAAGGTCGCGCTGTCGAACGGAACAAGAGAGATTTAATCGCATGATGATTGAAGTTCGCTACATACATGACCCATTACCACTATAGCTGTTTCCTTGGAGCCGGATCGTTCACCCAAAAATCGAGAATTAACACTATGGACATCGACTATGCATCCACCCTTTCAACATTTCCGCCATGTGGCACCAGTACAGGTCTGCCGATGCAACAGGGCCAACTTCATCTAGCAATAAAGTAAAATAATGCAGCAGCTGACTTTCCTTCACGCAATACAATATCGGTTTGTCCATCTGCCGTAAGGAACCTCCCCGGAAAATCTACAGGCTCGATGTACCTCCTTCCCCTGCCATCTTCATGAAGGCGAAACATCTGGCCGCTGCCACATGACAAGCTTAGCTCGAGAGCGCTAACCCAGCTGAGACCAGCGACATCCTTCACACCAAGGTATCCGCATGGGCTGGTTGCCCGGAAAGAGACCATTCCGTTCGGATGGTTTTCAAGTATGAAAGTCGTGCTTGCTGTGATAGTCGTGCTTCTTGTAATAGTCGTGCTTCTTGTGAAGTGCAGCCAGACAAAGCCGAATGGGCCGGGCATGGTGGGCCCTTTGTGAAATGAATAATTCATGAACGTATTATCTAGTTCCGATTTGAGGACAAAGCGTAGACCGCACTTGTTATGCTCTGCCTGCAGCTGCTGGAGACTGTTCTCCAGTCCTGTTTTCTCATTTTCGCTCTTCGTTTTGTATTGCGCATATTCTTGATCGATAATCTTGAGCTTTAACTGCAATTGCGTTTTCTCACCTTCGACCTTTTCCTTATAGTCCTGATATGTTTGATGCATTTCCTTGAGCTTTGACTCCAATGGTACCTTTTCACCTTCCCCCTTCTCCTTGCATTCTAAATATTCCTGTCGCACTTTCTTCAAGTCCAGCTCCAATTGCTTTTTCTCACCTTCGACCTTTTGTTTATATTCCTGTAGTATTTGATCTATTTCCATGAGCTTCGACTTTAATTGCATCTTTTTACCTTCTTCCTTCTCCTTATATTCTAAATATTCCTGTTGCATCTTCCTCAAGTCCAGCTCCAATTGCTTCTTTTCACCCTCGTGTCTCAGTTTGTTCTCTCCTAGTTCTTGCTCCATGTCCTTAATCTGTGCCTCAAGTTGATTAACAATCATTTGCTTTGTTTGCAATGAACCCTCCAAGTACTTTATGATCATTTGCTTAGTATGTGCTGAATCTTCAGCAATGGCAAGCTTTGTACTGAGGGCTTCTATGGTAACTTTATCCTCACTTTGCTCTGGGTGCTGTTGCTCCTCAATGTAGCCCGAAGTGTATTCACTGGATGCATAGTGAGAGGTACCCGGAGTGAATAGCCGATCGCAATGCTGGGGGAGCGAGAGGTTATCGCGATATGGTTTCCGAGCCTATGTATCATAATTAGTAGGGGTTATTTGCGCAAGAGGAACATATTTTCTACCGCATTGACAAGCTTCGCAAATATGAGTTGTGATTGAAATTTGTCTTCATTCGCCACATTGCAGAACCATTCCCACAGGCCATCCAGCGTCTCGTCAGTAAGTAACTCATCGCTTCCCGTCAGGTCACGGTCACGCTGTTGCTGGGCTGGTACTCGAGTTTGCGCCATGCTGTCCATGCGTGAAATCTGTGGATGGTAGGCTATATGAAGATGTGCTTTGATTGAAGAAATATATAGTCTCGTAATCGGAGAAAAATTGCACTGTATTCAACTAAAATGCACTTCAATTAATTAATATTAAGATCAATGTCCGGGAAGTCAGGCCTCCCGCCAAGACCAACCTTGCAAAACCACAAAACCGCAAAACCATTGGCGCGAAATACACAGTCCAAAGAAAACATACATATTTACACCCCAGTGTGCATAGGCATTTTGCGGTTGTTCTTATCATTCTTTTTTTTTCCCTTTTTCTGGTATTACTAGATATTCAGGGAGCATAAATGCATATTATTTGCCCAGCTGCAGGTTCCGAGGATTTCAATAGTAAGGTTTTTTTTTTTTGTTTTTTTTTTTTTAATTTCATTACTCGCGTGCCGCCCTAATATAAGGATGCATGCAAAATGTTTGATAAAAGGCGGAGGAAAGCTGGAGATGGTAATACTAGATTTGCAAGGGGATATATAGAGGAACTAAGGAGAAACGTATACAGAATGGAAAGGAGTGGGTTAAGAGCTAAAATTTGAATGATCTACCAACATGAGGCATGCGTAAAATAAATTCTTTCCAGGAAACACTCTATCGTGACGTGACCTGGCATGACAAATCCTACTGCAGTTAATTCCCTCACACAACGCTCCATGTTGCACAAGTGTTCTCGGATGAAAGTAATTGCATGGTCCCAACCCCAGACTCACACCATGAAGCGCTTACATGATTCCCGAGGCTTGGGTTAGAGTTATCCCATTTTTGAACCCCCGAGCAATCAAGCAGAATATCGCCATAGCCTGCAGGGCGACACGCGATTAATGATATTAAAAAAAAGAATCAAGTGGAATGCAGACTACTACATATATATGCGTAATTAAATGAATACAATAAGCAGGCAATGACAGGGCCGAGTGTTATATGTGTGTGAATGTTGTTGGAGAACCAGACCAGGGCAGGGCTGCCAAGGCATGACCGAGCGCACCTACCCATAACATAGGATAGATTAGACACACAAGCATGAATTGATAGCGATGAAGGTTGTACGCCATACTGTAATATTATTAATAGATGCAATTGTTGAGAATCGTCTGGTTCTGGTCCGCTCACGAATTCAGACCTCTCACGAATTGAGCGGTCCGTTCACAAATCGTCGCATTGGTGATGAATTTTTTTTTTTTTTTTTTTTTTTCCCTTCATTTATGGGAGGAGTGAAAGTTCCCAAGGCCCCTCTATTGTAGACTTGGTACATGTACAATGTTGAAGCTAGAGCATCTCGCCATAGCCCCCAGGGTAAGATACGACATACCGGCAATGATATAAAAATAAAAAGAGACCTATGGTATAAACGTGATTTAATAGCTAACTACTTTTTTTTTTGTATATATATATCATTGATCGCATGCCGCGCTAAGCGCTATGGCGATTTAAGGTACAAAGGAGATAAAGAAAGAAACATAGAGCTAACTACTTTATGACTGGTTCGAATGTCAAATCGACTTCAGAGGACAGTTTGGTATGGTTGATGATTATAACT
The DNA here is from genome assembly GCA_015179045.1 of Kalaharituber pfeilii. Classification (NCBI taxonomy): domain Eukaryota; kingdom Fungi; phylum Ascomycota; class Pezizomycetes; order Pezizales; family Pezizaceae; genus Kalaharituber; species Kalaharituber pfeilii. The sequence continues at coordinate 355,866 of WHUZ01000058.1, read as the reverse complement.
ATAGACATATTCGGTTTGGTCTATGGTCACTGTTATAAAACGAGAATGAGAATATAGCAGTGAAGTCTAATGCAATGGATTGATACTAAATGTAACAGAATAAAACGAAGGCTTATATACAGGGGACTCATTGAAATCTTTGACGTAGCCATCACACATATTGATGCCTATGTCGCTACCCCTGAAACTCCCACCACCCCCACCCCAACAACCCCTGCAGGCAACATACCGGGGTCGCCGCCTGCGAACAACCCAAAGAAAAGGAAAGGCAAAGCGGCATCGACACAACCGTACGCCTTGAAGAAGAGACTTGACGATACGGAGGCCAGAAAGATCGCCTCAAGCGGCGCCCCGTCATCGCACACACCAACAGCATCGGCATCAGCCTCCGCGCCCACTCCCTACCCCAGACCCACCCCGGAACCCAAGACCGCCCCCCCTCGACCCCAAAAAGCCAAATCCCCGACCCGACCATCCACCCGCGATGCCACCACCCCCAGACCGGGCATCGTAATACACGGAATAGCCCTGAGAAAGAATCTCGGGAAAGTTCAGAGATGGTTGGAAACAGACAACAAAGCCATGGGAAAGACAGCAGGGATAAGATGGCTTAGAAGCAAGAAGACACTGCAAGAGGAGGGCAAACAGACAAGCTCGGTGGTGGTTTACCTGGAGGAAGACAAGGTAATGGACAGGGTGAGACTCGGAGGAAGATGGCTGAGGGCTTGCCGATACGAGTGGGACAGGTGAAGGAAGGAAAGACGTCCCCCACATCGACCCACCCACAACACCAGAGAAGTCCGTGGGACTCACATGTAATGAGACAAGTAGTTAGTTTTTATTTTCTTCTTTAATAAAAACCCTCGCCATAGCCCATAGGGCGGCATGCGAGTAATAATAAAAAAAAAAAAAAAAAAAAAAAGAAAAAGAAAAATATGTCGCTGCCACCAGCATGAGTTAAGGGTTTCTACATACATTTTCTACTTTCCTATTCTATGTACTTAAACATCGCCATAGCCCATAGGGCGGCATGCGATTAATGAAATAAAAAAAAAAAAAAAAAAAAAAACCAGCATGAGTTTGCCAGAGTAGCTGAGCCAAGACATGAGGCTGTGTTTTGCTGCAATATGAGTAGGACGGAACCGGGGGACATTTCCTTTTGTTCACATTTCTCCTTCAGAACTTTTTCTCATAAACAAGTATCTAAAAGAACCTCGCCATAGCCTATCAGGCGGCGCGCGAGCAATGAAATAATAAAAAAAAAAAAAAAAAAAAAAAAATTGCTGCAATATGACGAGAGCTGAAGATGACGACATGTGCAGCAACAACAGCTCAACATGACAACAGTATCCGCTTGTGTCTTGCATCAGCTTGACTCTTGCATCACATGCGCGCTTCGGCTCATATCTTCAACAGATACAGCAGATGCAATTGTAGAACAGGATAGCAGCATGAGGTCAGGATTATTCCCAAAGCAAGATAGCAAAACAAGGAAGCATGGCCTACCTCAGCAGGGAGCCCCAGGGGCACTTATAAGGCCAGATACCTCCTGGAAAACGATTACGTATTTCCACTTCCAATGCTCCGAATTCCTCAACACTTGCTAGAGAGAGCTCGGTTTATCAGCAATCAAACTTCCGTAGTATCACACAATATAAGCGAAAGCAATTTTTTTTTTTTTTTTTTTTTTTATATCATTACTCGCTGGCCGCCCTGTGGGCTATGGCGAGGTATGTTTGTATGCCTAACTACATGAGAGAAAATTCATTAGTGCCCGCGTCCTCGTTTCTCCTCTCCCTATTCCGCTAACAACTCCAACGGTCTGCTTTGCCCTGCCTTGGCGAACAGCTGCATGCGGGGTCACGTGATTAAAAAAAAAAAAAAAAAAAAACCGTCTGCTTAACGAGTCTTCTTCCCCTCTCCTTGCCCGGGGGGTTTTTTTTTACCTCCTCCATGCCCCCCGGCCACCTCCTCCGCCACACTCGACATTCTTCTAGGACGTGTCTCGTCGTCTCCTCTCCCTCTCCGCACCATCTGCATTCAGGACCGTCTGTCTTCCCTATCTGCCATCTCCACGCCCTCAGACCTTTCCCCCCAGGAGTCCCGCCAGTCTCCCTGTCCTATGTCCCAGTCTCTCCAGAGGTCTGTATGATAACTCCAGCCGGTTCCTCTCCCTGGCTCTCTCTCTCCTGCCCCCTTGTCTCAGTCCCGCTTCCAGTGTTCCCAACGGGCCGGCCAGGCCAGGCCAAGGGTATGGCCTGGCCGGCCTGGGCCATAGAAATCTAGGCCGGCCGTGAGGTCCGCCCGCGCCGGTCCAGGCCGCCCAGGCCGGTCCAGGCCATTCAGGCCATTCGGGCCATTCAGGCCATTCAGGCCGGTCCAGGCCATTGAGGCCATTCAGGCTACAGTGTGAGTTAAGTTATACAGTAGCTATATACAGAACGTACTCTAAATTCTACTCTAATGTTTAGGATTTTGCTTGCTGATTTTACACCGCCAGTATCGCTTTCCATTAGCCATGCACAGCTTCACCATACTGTCAAATCCAACTTTGTCGCACCAGATTTTTGTAACCCAAATTCCAGAAGACTCGATATCGGCATCAGATGGGACTGCAGGGAATCATCGATGCAAGATCAAAACTTGAACTGCACTATGGAGAGTGAAGAATAGTAGAATACTAAAGGAATCATCATCGCCAGAACCGGTGGTTGGAATGTCTGTCTCCCTGCAGTACTAATAAGAAATTAGTATATAGTCAAGCGATACAAAAATAATTTACTTACCTGAATACCTGCGAAAAGCGCTGCTCAATAAAAAAAAAAGTCTAGATAGTTATCCGAAAATATTGAAAGGTTCATATTAAATCCGTGTCCAAGTAACCTGAAGGTGGCCCCTGAAATAGCCTCATAACCAGCCCTCCTGCCCCTGAAATTGCTTAAACGGCCTGAATGGCCTGGACCGCGGCCTGGGCGGCCTGGGCGGCCTGGGCGGCCTGGACCGGCCTGGACCGGCCTGGACCGGCCTGGGCCATCTGGAACCTTGGCCTGGCCGGCCTGGGCTGTTTCAGGCCTGCCAAGCCAGGCCGCCAAGCCGGTTGGGAACACTGCCCGCTTCCGTTATCAGCTCTGGTTCATTCTGTAACGCCGTGCCCACCTGGGCCGCCTTGTCCGCCGCTTCGTTCCCGGGGATGCCCCTGTGTCCTTTGACCCATAATACAGACGTGTCCCGATCCCCTCGGTCTAGCCTCCTCTCCCATGCCTCCCGAAGTCGGTTTGTCGCCCCGTCGTGTGTTGGGTCTCCCATAGCTGTGGTCGCCATTCTGTTAATCGCGTACTTCGAGTCGGTTATGATCAGTAGTTCCCCTTCTACCCTGTCCATTGCCTCAAGCGAAAGCAAGGCATAAGCTGAATCGTGGTCATGGTAGCTGAACCTCAGCCGCAGTATCCCCTGGCTTACCTCAGGTTCTATGCTTGTGACAACATCGTGTACTGTGTGAACCAGCACAGCCAGTTAACTGTACGGACCGATTACGAGCCCGGACCATGTGCTGGTGCGCGTGTGCTTGCCACTGCGTCAGTAACTGACCACCATTTTTTTTTTTTTTTTTTTTATAAAATATCATTACTCGCTTGCCGCCCCTGTGGGCTCTGGCGAGAACTGACCACCAGTGACATACGCAATTTAGGCAATACCAGTACTTTGCAAAAGGTTTTTTTTTTTTTTTTTTTTTTTTTATCATTTACTTTTGGAAATGAAACTAATACAGTTCTACACCACTTTCGAGAATTCGATTACAAACTCAATAGATACTCTTGCCACTACACTTTACTGGCTGTTGAGTCCATGCCCACAGGGCGGCAACCGAGTAATGATATTTAAAAAAAAAAAAAAAAAAAAATGTTGAGTCCATCAGTGACATATACTATTTAGGCAATTTTGAATATTTTGTTTCACACAAGACCAAGAAATATGAGACGGTGGATGTGTTCAGAAACATAGGCATATCAGCAGTAAAATGGAAAATGACAATATTGGGCATGAGGTGGTTATTGCCACTGGCACCAATGGCTCGCAACTTGTATCCAGGGTTTATGATTTAGGGGAAAAAACGTAGGAAAAAAGTATGTATGCATGAGGGAAAAGAATCAAAATTTAAATTTGTGACACTGAAAACTTCATTTTGGTGTACAAATGCTTTCATCTACCAAACGCAAACAGGATTTATTCGCGAGAGGACCGGTACGTTCGTGAACGGCCCGGTCCTCTCGAGACTTCAGTCCCCTCGTGAGTGGGCCGGCCCATTCGCGAGCGGACCGGGGTCGCGAGCGGATCAGATCAGTCTCTTCCCTGGGGAGCTCGAGGGCTTTGATATAGGCCCACTGACGCTCGCCATGTCAACAGGCCAAATGTGAGTAATGATAAAAAAAAAAAAATAACAAAGTGGCCCATAATTAGCTTCGTATCTCTGTTCCTACAGCGTCAACCGCGATCCAATGTATTGTGTGTCACGGGTCCTACAAAAAAGTTCTTTGTACGTGTGAGCATTGACTACCCTAGCATGTATTTCAATTGCAGCTGGTGCGATATATTCCGATGAGCGCATACAAGGTCACATGGTTGAACCGAGGAAGAGAGACTTAATTGCATGATGAGTGAAGTTAGCTACATACAGGATCTACTACAACATATATCTTCCGTTGGCCTATCATTCGCCCTAGAACAAGAATTAAGACAAGATACATCGACTACCCACCAGTTCACTATCTCCGAGCGATAAAAGAAAATAATTCATTAGCTGACTTTTCTCTGCGCAACACAATGTAAGTTTCTCCAGGACATGCCGAAAGAAACTGCCCCTGGAAATCTACAGGCTCGATGTATCGCCCTCCCTGGTCATCTTCATGAAGCCAAAACATCTCTTTGCTGCCACATGTCTCGCTTAACTTGAGAGCCGCGGCACTCCTATTTTGTGCAGCGCGATCATCTGTGCTAAGGTATCCAGTTGGGTAGCTTGCCCGGAAAGAGACCATCTCGTTTGAATGTTTTTGAAGTGTGAAAGTCATGCCTGTTATCCAAACTGAGTTGGCCACTGCCCTGCCATTCGAAAAATTGATCAACGTCTTGTGTTGTTCCGACCTGAGGAAAAAGCGTGGACCACACTTTTCATGCTCTGCCTGCAGCCCCTGGAGCCTGCTCTCCAACTTTTTTTTCTCATTTGCGATCTTCCCGCACTTTTCATGCTCTGTCTGCAGCACCTGCAGTCTGCTCTCCAAATTTTTTTTCTCGTTTTCGATCTTCTCCTTGTTCTGTAGTATGCTCGTGGTCTGAGTTCATGTAATGGCACCTACAAAGCATGTATCTCCAATCTTTCTTAGCCATTGCATATCGACCAGTTCCATTTTTCTAAAAGGAACAGCATCCCATGCTTTTGAATTCATCGTCCAGTCAACATCAAATGCTTCTTTCTAATTCTATATATACACTAGCTATGTGTAGAAAAATAGAGGGATAACGCAGGATACGCCATGACTGGATTTCTTGATAATCCTTCTAGCTAAGCATTGTGTCTGACAAGTATGGACTATGGAGGGCACACACAGGATCCGGCTCGTATGCTCGGACTCAATCATGGCCCCCACTGACATCCAACCGTGTAAGCCCACTCCGATAAGAACGACAGTCGTGTCCGACAGGTGATTGTCTTGCGACCCGTATAAGGTAGCTAGTCATGGTCTTCAACACCATGTGATGTAATATTACTTCTCAAGCGTAGTTTTTTTTTTCTTTCTAATATGATTAATCGCATACCGCCCTATGGGCCATGGCGAGAATAGTACAAAGGAAATAATGAAATAAAGACAAAGGGACAAAAACACAGCGTGGAGACCCATGATGCCCGCTAGTGAGGTAGGTGGAAACAAACGAAGTGAAAGGAAAACCAAAATCAAGGGCAACCGACGTGGTGCTCATTTTTTTTTTTTTTTTAATTTTTCACATAACCCCACGTGGAACTGTTCGCCGTGGCAGGGCGCCCGGGCCGAAGCCCTTAATGCTCGGAGGAAAATGCTCATGAATCTCTCTATCACAGGCAGAAATGGAAACAAACTAGGCAGAGCCAAAGGAGAGTATAAGCAAGCGACATACACATTAACTTCCCGGGAGGTAAAGGTGCTCTGTCCCACTTGTACTGACAGGACTTCAGCCCTTTCCCTCCCAATCTCACTCTTCCCAGTACTGGCTCAGCAGCCTCAGCTTGCTCCTCCCAGTATACCACAATTGAGGTTGTGACTCTTGTGAGTTTTCCCTGCTCTATGAGTGTTTCCTGGGGTTATTGGGGGTTCGTGAGCCACAATCTGCTCGCATTGCTACCTCCTCTCTATCCGACTGTCGTTTTCTTCCCTGACCAAACTGCTGGTGGTAGGGAACGTGCGTTGGGCAAAGGGGGTGGTAAGGGGGACGATGCAACCGACAACAACCACGAGTTTTCGCAACCCACGAGAGGATTATTTGCAGGCCATAGATACAGCAAGGCTGTGCATACTGTATTAGTTGGAGATAGATCTTGCTTGGAAGGGAAAATGGCTGCACCGTAAATACATAATCTGTCACAGTACATGATAACTGGACGTTGTAAAATCAAGCTTCTCAAGCTCATGATGCTGCTGATACAGCGACCACAAACCTTATCTCCCGAAAAGATGGGCATGAAGACAAGAACTCAAGCGTAAGCGCTTGCGCCGTGTCCTGTTAGCGGGGAACCCTAAAATGCATCCCCCAAAAATGCCACTGCTTCCCTTTCTTTCCTTTCGAAAACTAAATTGAAAATCCTGTCCGGGTTGCTCTTCCTTGCGTGAATGAACAGTAAACTACCCCTCCTAGCACCAGGTCTATTTGGAGGGATTAAAAATTATATATGCGCAAGATATCTATGACTCAACAACGAGACAAGTATGCGGCATAAATAAAGATTAAAATCTTGCATTATAACAAACCCATCCTCCACATTGGGCCACAATCTTGCATACCCCATGTACCCAGCAGTAACTTGCTTTTTAGAGAGATGGCGCTACTCGCTTTAGAATTGACACAAAACTCAGTCAGGCTTCCTCCGCAGACCATATTATGAAGAGGTTGGTCGGCTCGAAGACCCCCATCAGTTGTTTGCTTGAGTTCCGCTGTTATTATCATCGCAACCGAATAAGGCTTTCTCCTGCCTGCCACCTAAAGCCCCCATGTACGCACGAGTTTCTCACTTTTACTTAAGAGGAATGACATTTCTTGCTGTGGAATTCACACCTAGTTGAACCAAGTTTCCTCCGCCGACCATATTATAATTATAGACCTCGCCGCATATAAAGCCCAAGTAGCGCCGAGTTTGAGTAGCGCCGAGTTTGAGTCTCGTGTACCCAATAATTTACTGGAAGAAAATGGGCATCAAAAAAATTGATTACTAGCGACATGAAAAAAAAAAAGGAAAACAAAATCATGTGGAAGCAATCGACTTACAAAGTTATTTGCGCTGTCCGGGAAAAAGGCAGCTCATGCCCAGGTTGGACGGCGCCGTTCGACGGAATGCTGCAGCGGGATGGTAGGGCAATCTTGGCATGAGAACTACCGGGTACAATTCGGCGGCGGAACTGACCTATGCCTCCGCTTTTTTCTTTTTTTTTTTATATCAATACTCGCAGGCGGCCCTAAGGGCTATGGCGAGGGTTTATTATAACAGAAAACGAAAGAAGTCAACAGCTGCGTCTAACTACCCCTAACTACACGTAATGCCCGCGAAACTCCTTCATGGTGCGCGCGGCAGGCCCGGTATGTCCTATTTCCGTCCCCTCTCCGATTCATACCGGTCCGACCTTAGCCAACGTCCCCCGAGCCTCACCCTCCCAACCTCGGTCTCCTTCTCCAAGTAAACTACCGCCGAGCTGGTTTTCTTTCCTTCCTCAACCAGCGTGGTCTTCTTCCTCAGCCAGCGAATTCCGGTGATCTATCCCAATTCCTTATTCGCTGCCTCCAACCATTGTCTGACCTTCCCTAGGTCCTTCCGTAGGGTGATCCCGTGTACTACGATGCCGGTTTTAAGTCTGGTGGTGGCATCGGGGTTGGTTGGTGGGGAGGTGGAGGTGCTCTTGGGGCGGGGAGAGGGGCCTTTGCGTGCGGTGGCTGCCAGGTGGCGCTTAAAGGCTTCGTCTTGGCTCGGCAGCTTTCCTTTGCCCTTCCTGGCGGTGGGGGGAGGTGGAGTCGCGCTCGGAGGCTCCTCTGCGCGGGGTGGTGCTCCCATGGCTGTGGTGTCGACCGAAGAGGACGACGCGATCTTTCTGGCCTCCTCATCGCTGAGTTGGCGCTTGATCTCATATGGTTGGATGGGAGTTGGGGTTTCCCCCTTTCTCTTCTTCGTTCGAGCGGGGGTGGGTTTGGTGTTGCCGACCTATGCCTCCGCGGAAGTTGGACTCATCCAACGTACAGCACATGAGACACTGTCCTCGAAGCTGTTGATGGCAGGGCGAAGGTGTTGCCGCCGGCAGACTGTCAGGCAGCCATCAGCGCAGTCAAGAGGGCGGGAAGAACTGTGTAACTGGATATTGTATAGCGAGCCGGGTAAATAGCTTCACGCTAAAAGGTGACCTCTGACAAGCATTTCGGGATGTCGGTACAATACATACGGGTAAAAAGGATGCGACCTGAGTGCGTATTGCAGTCTCAAAAGTGTATATAAGTGGTGTTCATGGCTGTGTGTTCCCCGTTCCTTTCCTCTTTACGCAACCTCTTGTATTTAGTTTCTACTAAGTAGAGTGGTTACCTGCTGTGCCGACCCGCTGAACTGCTGTACTGCTGTGAACCGCCTTACCGCTGCGAACTGCTGAACCGTCGCCTGCCGCCTCCTGCCTGCCTGCGCTCCGTAGATCGCCGTCATCCACGGGCACTAGACCACGACTGCCGTTACAAACTGGCAAGGCGAGGACTGCAGGCCTGGCGCACATTGTAGAGCTGGTGGCAGAAATTAGGCGGCGGAGCCTGAGGGATGCTGGGGCAGTGAAGCTTGCATAGGTCAAGGCCCACGTGGGGATAGAGGGCAATGAGAAGGCAGATAAGAAGGCCAAAGAGGGGGCCAAGTGCATGAGGTACAATGGGCAGGCCAGGCGCAGAGGCATTAGTCTGCGTGGTTCATGCGGTGTGATCGTCTTGCAATCAATCATTATACCTGGGCAGTGTTCATTGTGGGATAAGTATCCGCCATCCTATTGGAGAATGTGGCAGCTCACCTTATATGATTACCAGTGCCGCTGGATTGTGTTTGTAGTACAATTAAGGCTTGCCCGTGCAAAAAAAATTGAAGTGACAAAGTGACTTTGATACCCTGGTACCATCTGCTGTGATGTGGGTCTCAAAGTCTACCTCCATCTGCTCACTCCTTCCAGTTTCCTGCTAGTCGAGACCGCCCTTTCTGTAGTGTGGGGTCTGAATTGTTTGGGTCACTCTACCACCTACGTAGATGATATCCTCAATGTCATCTTCTCTGATAACTCTCCTCACCTCATTTCCTTGTTCAGCCTCTCCCTCCTGTATCGCAATTCCCTCCCTAATAATATGTGCCCATTCAACCCATGCTGCTTCGCTCGCTACATGCGCTATAAACTGTTGGCCAACCTCTGCTTGGCTCCATACTTCATGCACTCCTACTGCCCCCTTTGCAGTCAAAAGGGCTGTTGCATTCCTTACAGCCTGCTGGAGGGCGTCCTCCACCTTTGCAGTCTGGTATCCTGTGAATTGGCACCACTCTGTGGCCCCTTCCACATCGAATTGCCTGCCTCCAGTGATCACTATAAACCTCTTTTCCCACTCCTTTACTGGGCGAAACAGCCCCACATTCCCTTCGCTTGCCATTCTAGATATCAATCTGCCTGCCTCTTTCTTTCCTTTTCCTTTATCTTGCCCCATAATTCTTCTGCTGCCAAACTCCTGTAGACAATGTTGGCCTCTGGTCGTTAAGGCAGCGTGTTGTTTGGTGCTTGCAAGCGTCCCGTTAGTGCGGCTCTCGGTTGCAAACGGCGCGTTGTATTTCTTTGTGTTACGGCTAAGGTGAGACTTACCCAACCAGGGGAACACTTACCCTGAACCCTCAGTAAGGCCAGTGCTGCTAGACCGGACTGATCACCCGTTAGGCTTGGCAGAGGATTCTTTGTCTTCCGAATAGGGTAGTGCTAAGGAAGTGTGTGTCATTGTTGATTGTAAGGTCTTTGTACCTGGCACTCGGTTTATGGAGCTGATATGCGCACATGCACTAGTACATGTTTTTTTTTTTTTTTTTTTTTTTTTAATCACATAACCCCGCTTGTAGCACTTGGCCATGGCAGGGTCCCTGGGCAAGCCCTCATAGCCCGGAGACAGGCTATAGTACATGTTATTACCTTGTGTTTGTACTACTTCGTGCATGTTTCCATTACGTTACCTGTTAATACAGGTATTGGCATTGATGAGGAATTGCCACATTGTCAGTCCTTTGTTTATTCGCTTGCCTAGTCATGTATGATGTGCTCAGTCTATTTAAGCACAGGCAATAGCATAGTTGAAAGAATCAAGACACAAGCGGTGTTCGAAGTTCTCTATTACTCTGAAACCTATCGTTTCCTCATTACGCCCGTGAATCGCTCCGCTCCACTGCGCGCTCCACGCAAAACAGCTGCCATTCCGGCCCGCCCGTATATACGCCTCCGTAGCCACTCCGGCCCGCAGTATATACGCCTCCGTAGCCTTTCCGGCCCGCAGCATACCTACCTCCGTAGCCACTCCGGCCCGCAGCATATACATCTCCGTAGCCATTTCGGCCCGCCGTATACATGCCTCCGTAGCGACTCCGGCCTGCCTAATACGCACCTCCGTAGCCGTAACATCCAGTGCCTTCCAGCGCCCACCGGAGCCTAGCCCCTCACGCCCGTAACACTTTGTAGCAGTGTCTCCTGTACTGCTTTAATATACTTGGCGTAAAGAAGAGGTAGAACAATAGATTCTGATCACTTCTACTGCTCTCCCACCTCTGCCAAACGCTGTGGCTCAATCCCGTGGAAAAGGTCGAAATACTTGCTCGGGCGGTCCCGAGCTTAACGTTGATGTAATTTTCGATGCGGGGCACCCCTCAGTTGCGGCGTCGCGACCAAGTGGTAGAATCGGTGTTGGGCACTCGAAATCAGAAAAATCCTATGGGAATACACAAGCCAAGTCAATTCTGCCCCACAGAATGCTCAAATCTTATTAACTGAAATTACTGCTTTAAGCCATGTCCTTGAGCAGCTAATCAAATTTTTGAGAAAGGACGTCATTAAGGCAAATTTTCAAGAAACTTCATTCCTATGCTGTGTTATTAGGCTCTGTGAGAGCAAAATTAAGACTCTGCACTCACGCCTTACGAAGCTCCAAAGTTCTGGAGGGTTCAAAGACCGATTCAGATGGCCTTTGCATAAGCAAGAGTGCATTGATACGGCCTCCACTTTACATCACTGCAACAGATAACCGAATTTTCGCTTACTATCGGGAATTGGCAATTTCCACAATATAATATTGATCGGAGATTGATAACTAATAAGTACACGACTAGTGAACTACTTCCGAAAACCTCGCAATTTTTTTTTTTTTTTATTTTTTTTTTTTTTATTATCATTAATCGCAAGCCGCCCTAAGGGCTATGGTGATATTTAGTTACATATGAAATTAAAGGAAAGTTAGATATAAAAGTAGAAGTCTCCGGAAACTCCTGTGTGAAGGGGAAGTGAGAATAGCAATAACAATAACAGAAAAAAGTAGAAATCCCCGGAACCTCCTGTGTGAAGGGGAAGTGAAAAGAAAACCTCGCAAGAAGTGAATTTTTTTTTTTTTTTTTTTTTTTTTTTTTTTTTAAAAAAAATCACGTAGCATACGCTTGCAGCGCCAAGCCATGGCAGTGTCCCTGGGCAATCCCTCGAAGCCCGGAGACAGGCTTAACAAACAAACAAAGAAATTCTATCTACTAACCTCCGGACGGTCCTGCCTCAGGGAGGCTCCCCTATATATATCCCCCTCTCCGCCCTCCCCTCTCCGCCCTCCCCTCTTCTCCACACCTTCGCAGTTTCCTCCACACCTTCGCAACCCGCAAATTTTATCCCGACCCGGGTCGGCAAATCGCGCGCTTCTAAAACTCCACCTCCACCTCTCCAGTCTCCCCCCTCCCCTCTCCTCCACACCTTCGCAGCCTGGACCGAAAATTTCTCGTTTCAATTCCCCGACCCGGGTCGGTAAATCGCACGCTTCTAAAACCTGATCCCGGAAAAGAACCTTTCCAACTCATCCCACTCCTCCCCATTCTCTGCCGTCCTTTTCCAGCTTCTCCATCGGAAGAAGTGAAAGCCACCCTATCAGACCAGAAAAAGCATATTGACTCTATATTGCTGTTGTTTAAGGATGTACCACCGGAGATGGCGAGAATGGGTGCCACCCTAAACAAAGTTTTGAGTTTTGTGTCTGAAATCGATACATTGGCTATCCACATTCAGGATATCAAAAGTGGGGTCCAGAGTTTGCAGCAGAATATAGACGGTAGTACAGCCTTTATGGCTTCATTTCTCATGTTCACTAGGTATGCACCTGCTGACTTCTACCATATCATAGAATTGAATATACGGAGAGGCACGACCAGATGTCAGAAATAAAGGCCCATGTCCAGGTACTCCTGGAAGAGGCAACCAGAACAATCATCAACAACACCGCAATGAAAATGGCACAACTGAGCAGATGCCTGACGGACATACAGAACGGAGTATCACACGCTTAAGTGGGCACTAGAGTGCAAGGATTGGACAGCAGAAGATTTCAAAATGACAATATGGAGTGATGAGTGCAGTATACCAAAATCTCAAAATCTGAAACAAGTTTGGATCTGCTGCTTTCCACATGAAAAATGGAACTCCGACTTTATAGCACCTGAAAAGAAGGGTAAAGGGGTTTCTATCATGGTCTGGGGCTGTTTTTATGGTAAACCTAGAGGTACATTTGTACCTTTCGTTATGCACTCTGTACTTTTTTTTTTTTAATATATCAGTGATCGCATGCCGCCCTATGGGCTATGGCGATGCGCCATGGATGCACTCTGTAAATGTGATCCTCTATCATACCGACGTCTCCTCAAGCTCTTAATTCTGCCAGTTGTAGAACATGTCAATCGGACTTCTGGCGGTGCTAGATTCATGCAAGACAATGCTTCGGTCCACATAGCAAAAGTTATTCAAACCTTCTTTAAGCGGCATAAAAGTACAGTTGATCCATACCCCTCACCAGATCTCAACCCGATAGAGCATGTCTGGGTAGTGCTCAAGAATAAACTCCTGGAGCAGTATCCTAAGATCGCCAGTACTCTCGGAGATCCAGATGCTGTTAGAGCAAGGCTAGCAGATGTACTTCCTAAAGTTTGGGATAGCCTACCGGTTTGAAAATCTGTAGAAGAGTATGCCGGATCGGGTAGCTGCAGTAACTGAGGAAAAAGGATAGTACACTAGATATTAAGTGTCAGCTATGTATCCTATGGTATATCTTAATATTGTAGTATATTCACTATCCTGTACTTAGCACTCAGTTCAAGTTGTATGTTGATCGAGTCATTCATTGTTGAGATATTGCAAATTTTCTTTCTCTCGGCAAGCTTGCCAAGACCGGCTTCACCAAGACTTTTGTCCACTGACTGTAGAGTACTCTACTCTAATTTACTACGTAGGAATTGCAATGGCAGATCTCTTTTTTTTTTTTTTTTTTTTTTTTTTTTTTTTTATATATCATTACTCGCGTGCCGCCTTGTAGGCTATGGGTTCTAAATACAAAGTCGATAGCGAAAGGACGGTAAGGAAATAAGGAAATAAGGAAATAAAGGAAAAGGAAAAGGTCCAAGCGTTCAAATGCCGTCCTCCCCTAGCATCCTCATCAGCCCCTGTAGCGGGTCGTCTTCCCCTTCCCCCGCCCCGGGCAATGGCAGATCTGCTGTTAGCCACCTCAGAGCTCGAGTTCACTGAAAGGGTGCCTACTAGTACCAGGGCCCCTAGAACCCCTGTTACCAACCCCTGTATTGCCTACCAGGCAGATTCTCTCTATTTAGCAACGAAAAGATCTTAGGTACGGTGCAGAGCCAGGTAGCTGTAGGTACGAGTACAACATTGTAGGATTGGGCGCGTTACGGTTATGCAGCCCAGCTACCCTCAATTTTCTGCAATCTACGTACATAAACCAAAATAAATCCGAAAAAGCTATAGTTGCCCAAAAATGCAGAAAATATCAATCTAACTAACAATGTCTCATTCTGTATCATAAATTCGTTGTGCCTGAAATGCTGTCATATGGCAGGGAACGCCGCACAGCTGCATGTCTTACCCATCAAGAGGCGTAGCCTACAGATGCATTAGTCTGCGCTGTTCATGCGCTGTGATCGTCTTGCAATCAATCATATACCTGGGCAGTGTTCATTGTGGGATAAGTATCCGCCATCCTATTGGAGAATGTGACAGCTCACCTTATACAATTACCAGTGCGACTGGATTGTATTTGTAGTACGATTAAGGCTTGCCTGTGCCAAAAAAAAAAAAAATTGAAGTGACAAAGTGACTGTGATACTATTTTGTGTCATCTTCCTGAACCTAAGCATTATTCTACATCTTTTATTGCTCCCGATCCGTATCGATGGATCCCTTTACGATCTCCACTGGAGTTGCCGGTTTTCTCTCTCTCGCACTCGAAATTGGAAAAATCCTATTGGAATACACAAGCCAAGTCAATTCTGCCCCGCAGGATGCTCAAATCTTATTAACTGAGATTACTGCTTTAGGCCACGTCCTTGAGCAGCTAATCAAATTTTTGAGAAAGGAAGACATCAAGGCAAATTTTCAAGAAACTTCAGTCCTATGCTCTGTCATTAGGATCTGTGAGGGCAAAATTAAGACTCTGCACTCACGCCTTACGAAGTTCCAAAGTTCTGGAGGGTTCAAAGACCGATTCAGATGGCCTTTGCATAAGCAAGATTGCATTGATACAGCCTCCACTTTACATCACTGTGCACAGATAATCGAATTTTCGCTTACTATTGGAAATTGGTACCTCCACAAAATATATAAGATTGATCAGAGATTAATAACTAATAAGTACACGACTAGTGAACTTCTCTCCAAAACCTCGCAAGAAGTGAAAGCTACCCTATCAGACCAGAAAAAGCATATTGACTCTATATTGCTGTTGTTTAAAGATGTACCACCTGAGATGGCGAGAATGGGTGCCACCCTAAACAAAGTTTTGAGTTTTGTGTCTGAAATCGATACATTGGCTATCCACATTCAGGATATCAAAAGTGGGGTCCAGAGTTTGCAGCAGAATATAGACGGTAGTACAGCCTTTATGGCTTCCTTTCTCATGTTCACTAGGTATGCACCTGCTGACTTCTACCATATCATACAGCTGAATATACGGAGAGGCTTCTTGCTTGGTTATCCCCGCTTGAACCGCAAAAAAGACATCAGGACGTCAAGGCTACTAGGGTAGAGAACACGGGAAACTGGATTCTCTGGAGTGACCATTTTCAGTCATGGGTGAAAGGTGAAACGGGTAGTCAAAATGAGGTTCTAGGCTACTATGGTGAACCAGGGGCTGGGAAGACTGTATTAGCGTGAGTAGTTCTGATGGCCGTTAACATGAGGACGTTTTAGGACTAAAAGCAACACATAAAGCTCAATAATTGTCGACTATCTAACCTCAATTCCTAACGGACCTGGAACAAGCATCGCATATCTCTACTGTGACTATCGAGACCAGAAGGAACAGTGTTTGGTGCATATCCTGGGCAGTTTTGTGAAGCAGTTAGTCTGGAATTCCATATTCACAGGGATGCAATTACCTGAATTAGTTCATCACTCCTTTAAATCAGCTGTAGGCTTGAGAGCAAGTCTTGAGCTTGACAAAGCAAAAGTAATGCTGAAGCATCTTTTGCAGCAACATAACCATGCTTTCATTTTAATTGATGCACTCGACGAACTCCAGAATCAGACACGAATAGAGTTACTTAAGGTGATGCAGGAGATTCTACACTTACGGGCTCTAGCCCTCAGCTCTGAAAGCCAATTTAAGGACAGGTCAAGCCTGGTTCACTTATGCTTCACTGCTCGGCCGCATATTCAAGACCAAGTTAAGTTTCATCTTGGTGTGGCAGTAAGAACCTTGAGAATTGAAGCCCAGCACGATGACATTCAGAAATACCTAATGCACCGCATCGACAATGACCCTTGCCAAGATGCTATGAATAATGCACTCAAGGAAGAAATGCTGGAGACGCTGCCAAAGATGTCAGAGGGAATGTATGTGCTATTCAAGTCAAGTCAAACATAGTATGTGCAATATCATATGTAACTAATCTATAATACCTAGGTTTTTGCTCCCAGCATTGCATATCGGCATGATTCTGGACAAACTGACAGTGTCCAAGCGACGATGTGCCCTTCGCAATCTGCCTTCAGGTCTTTATGCAGCCTATGACGGAACCATAGCTAGGATTCAAGAATCACAAAGTCGTGGTGAGATAGGAATGAAGGCACTCATGTGGACCTACCTAGCTGAGCGGCCATTGAAAGTGATCGAACTTCGTCATGCACTTTCAGTAGAGGATGAGGATGAAACTCTTGATTGCGAGAACATTCCCTCTGAAAATACAGTAATCGAATGCTGCTGTGGGTTACTGACTGTGGACGAAGAGACATCAACCGCTCGTCTTGTGCACTATACACTTCAGGAGTATTTCAAGTCACGCCATGAGCAACACTTTCCAGCAGGCCATAGTGGGGTTGCCAGAATTTGCCTCACCTATCTGAGATTGACCACCTCGAGTACCACCGTTGCAGATCCTGTGTTTGGCAAGCTGCGTGAGGATTACCCTTTATTTGAGTACGCCCGTCGTCAATGGGGCCATCATGCGCGGAAACAGTGTGACGAAACTCTTCATGCTCTTGCCATTGCATTGTTTGAGCGAGAGGACCCCCTTCAAGCCCTCCACTCGCTGCGTTGTAGCTTGCATACTCCGCATGCTTTCTGCACACTACCGAGCCTGCATGTAGTTGCTCACTTCGGGGTTGAAAGCATCTTTCAGACATTACTACGAGCTTCGGACCCAAACGCCAAGTCCACTTGCGGGAACACGGCGCTGATGTATGCTGCTCATAGAGGCCAGGAGGTTATAGTCCGCTTGCTACTGGACCGAGCGGATGTGGATGTCAATATGCGTATGCCGAATAAATGGAAGTCAACACCACTTTTGAAAGCGGCTGCTGGGGGGCATGAAGCTATAGTCCGCTTGCTGCTGGAGCAGGCGAATGTGAATATCAATATACAGGATAGATGGGGCTCGACGCCACTCAGTGAAGCAGCTATGAACGGGCATGAGGCTGTAGTCCGCTTGCTGCTGGAGCGAGCAGATGTCAATGTCAATATGCAGGATAAAAATGGTATAACACCACTTTTGAAAGCAGTTGCCCGTAGTGATAATGCCATAGTCCGCTTGCTTCTGGACCGTGCGGATGTCGATGTCAACATGCAGGATAAAAAGGGTCAAACACCACTATTCAAAGCAGTCTCTCATGGTCCTGAGGCCATAGTCCGCCTGCTGCTCGAGCGAGCAGATATCGATATCAATATACAGGATGATGTGGGTTCAACTCCACTCTTGCATGCAGCTGCTTACGGCCGTGAGGCTGTAGTCAGCTTGCTGCTGAAGCGAGCCGATGTCGATGTAAATATGCAGGATGAATCAGGCTCAACTCCTCTCTTGCAAGCAGCTATTTACGGCCGTGAGGCTGCAGTCCGCTTGCTGCTGGAGCGGGCGGATGTGAACATCAATATACAGGATGAATTAGGCTCAGCACCACTATTGAAAGCAGCTGCTTCTGGCCACGAAGCTGTAGTCCGCTTGCTGCTGGCGCGAGAAGACATAAATATCAATATACAAGATCAATCGGGCTCAACACCACTCCTGCAAGCAGCTGCTCACGGCCGTGAGGCTGTAGTTCGCTTGCTGCTGGAACGAACGAATGTGAATGTCAACTTGGCCAATCGCATTGGCAGAACACCACTTTCCTTGGCTATTGAGAAAGGTCACAGCATGATAGCTCAGTTATTACTTGATCGAGGTGCGCAGTCAACTGCCCAGCCCACGAGTTCGCTCTGTCCGAAGCGAAAGTTTAGCGCAATTGAGGACTAGGTCTACTTTGCAGGATACAAGCCCATTACCGGACGCAACAGCTAGTTGATTTCTTTTTTTTTTTTTTTTTAATATCATTACTCGCATTTCGCCCTGGGGGCTACGGCGAGAACAGCTAGTTGAGGTTTTGCTTGTTCAGATTCCTCTCACACATCATACCTGCGTTATCTTTTGCAGTCTAACGTACGTTATGAGTTTCTCACTGCCCGTAGTACACTGCGGTTTTGGTATCCTTGGGAGAGTGGAGGATCACATGTCTGTCTTGGTTGGGCATTATTCTTGTCTTGAATATCGCATTTACTCTTGTAGTCTGCTCAGTTGAGTGAGCAATCAAGGCTTTGTATCCATCCTGAAGCACAACTAAAACATACTAGGAGTCACATGATATCCTGATCATAGACGGAAATTCCGGCCCTAAATAGTAAAAAGCTACCCTTGTTATGCGGTCTACGATGATGTAGCGAAAGTGAGGGTATAACTTAGGACAACGCTTGAAGCTTGACCATCTCTCGAGGGCAGAAGGCCCTCGTTACAGCCAGCTCCCCGCGCACGCCCACTGTATGTTCTATTGCTTATGCTATCTATGCTTAATAATCGATATCAACGCTTAACAATCAAATAACGTCTTTGTAGCTGAGGCTGTGCACAATAAGCCTACGCGTACTCTTGCCACTTGGTGTCGCAACTCACTCACTCAACCATGCGCTCTGCTTGTGATACACTTCCGTGACCCGACCTGTCAATTGTATTGCCCTGCTGTAGCTATCGGTTGATCAGGCCGAATGGTCATAGCAGCCTTACGGGTCAACTCAGGTGGATATCCCCAGCATCTCTGGGTAGGCCCGTGTCAACCCTGGGATAGAATGTGTTCTGCATCTTACCGAGAGCAAATGGTTTACCATTCCCACCCGAGTCTGCTCGAAGTTCAGCGTGATGACCTATGACACTCACGCTATAGAGCTCAAAGCTTGGGCCTTACCCTTTCTCATGGTGATCTTTGTCTGGCCTTGTGATGGTGGTACCGGTAGAGGTGGGTAAATGGTGAACCATTAGAATAGGAGAATGAGCTCATTCATTGACTGGTCTATGACACCTCTTTCTCCCAACGGTGCTACATCTGGCGCCATGGCAGAACTGGCTCTATTGACAGATATAGACGGGCGCTTTCGATGGCGAAGATTATGGCACAATGTTTTTAAAAAGCTGAATTGTTAGGTCGATACGACATTTTCTACAATACAGAACGGACTTAATTGGCAAGTACACAGGTTTTCTCAAGGGCGCAGCATATAACAGAATGCGGTAATACTGTAATGACTAACGATGCAGTGCAGCATGGAAGGACATTTATGATACCTGATAATATACTGTATCTGACGGGGCATGGCAACGACATTTAACAAGTTCAGCTACCACGACACAATAATCATAGGTCCAAACAACTATCATATAAGTTCAATTGTAATTATGGCATCAGCGAATATAGGAAATGGAATTCTGCACTTCATTTCGTCAATTGCAGCAATGTGCACAATTTTCTATTCTGGTATCTGAAGAGTCGTATTTTGAGGATTTTGACAAAATCTGCGAAATAATGCTGCCTGAACACTTATATTCTTTCATGTATACCGTTGATAAGTGAAACAGGTGATTCTAGTTTTGAGAGTATTTCTCGGCGAGAGAGGCTCACGATTAGATATGTATTTCCACTTAGGTGAGGGAATACTCTAAAGTCTTCTCATGAGTTCCCAATCCAAGAAACGTTGAGAGTCAAGCTCCCCAAGCAAAATATCTAGGGTGGCATGCGAGTAATGATATTTAAGAAAGAAAAAAAAAAAAAAAAATTGGCAAACTACTACAAACTGGCAAAGGAAAACCGGCGCTCAACATCATCTCTGAAACCGACACCATCCCAGAATAAAATATTCCGAAAATCTAGCCATACAATAGTGATACATGGTATAGCAGCAATAAAGAAACTTGGGAAAGTAAGATTATTTAGAAAAGGCAAACCCACGGATGAGGAAGATTGTTGCTGCAAGATAGTTGGTTAGAAAAGAATCACGGGAGGGAAAGCAAACTAGCTCGTTTTTTTTTTATTCATTACTCCCATGCCGCCCTATGGGCTATGGCTAGGACTAGCTCGATTGTTATCTATCCAGAGGGGGGGAGGGACGGACCAGTGAAGGTAAAGTTGTCAAGAGAATGTTACACTTGGGATTATATGAGTGGGACAGAATGAAGGTGAACAAAAATAGGAGGGAACGGAGGAAATAGATATGGTTGCTTGATTTGTAGTTGGATTACTGTATTTACGGTGAAGCGGGTCACGACGCAGAAGCGGGTCACAAATTTTTATAGAATTAAAAATTAAATTTACTCCCCCTATGCTCTTAACACATTCATATTGCTACTTTCTCCACTTGCTCAAGGTAGTTCAATGGCACCAGAGTGGGGTATCGGGGTTGGTGAGACATGTGGGGTGGTAGTGGTCTGTGTGCTGAGGGGGTGGGGGCCAATGGCTAGGTTACCGAGAAAGCAGGAACTCTAACCCCAGAATGTCTTCCTATGCAATTTTGAACCCAGTTCAACTCCATAAGAGCAATAATCTAGCATAATTAGAGCATGCTATGTGAACTCTAGCAGAAGTTACATGTCTGGAATTAGAGGTAGAAGTTAGCCGCACAGATAATGAGGAGGAGTTTCAGGTATTTTAGGCCATTGTGCATCCAATAATTTAGTAAAGCTTTAGCAATTGAGGATATGCATTCATGACAGCTGTAATAAGCTTTTTACTTCTTCACTACTTAGATTTTTGCATTATATCATGTAGGTGCACCCCCTATGAAGTGTGGAAATTAAAACTGGGAAGCTGGCTATTATGCACTAGCTAAATCCTTTAGCGAGCATTAAGAAGCATCAGATATGCAAGAAAGATTAGAGCTGAAACATCTCAAAGAGATCGTAAATGAGTTTCATGGGCATTTTGTGAATGAAAGAGTATACCATTGTCTTAATAGTATAAAATTCTTATAAACATTTAGGCTTTGCTATTCGCCGCAGGCAAGGATATAAGAGTAGGTTGGTTGATTGCCAGGGGGTTTCTATAGATCTCATTTACTACTTTTCGTTATAGCAAGAACAATTTGTATGTAGACAGAAAAAACTTCCCCAAAATATTGTTTGTTTCGTTATTTGGGATTTCGTTATAGCAAGGGCAGAATAGGTGGAGAGGGAAATCGCCGAGGGCAGTGCGTTCGTAATAGTAAAGTTTCGCTATAGCGGAGTTCGTTATCGCAAGGTCTGACTATACTTGCCGCTATCACAAGACATTCACAGAACATTACAGATGCACTGCGGAGATTGTTTCAGTCTGCATATCACCCCTCAATATACATTTCTGCATTCCGAAAGTACTTCAGTTGGCGTATCGAAAACATTTCAGAAATTGTTTCACATTACATACAACAGATTGCACGAATAGCAGCGTTAGAAATTGACCTGGATAAAGGTTTTTCAGCATGTTAGCTATTCAAATATTGCTGTACACGAAATGATTTTCATAGTCCGATAATAATTTTGCAACAATAGAGAGGTTTTGTAAACTCCGAACTTTTTTCAGGGTTTGGAAAAAGAAAAAAAAATACTTTGCCTTAGCAACCATGTATTTATTACTGCCAAGTCCCGAAAAATTCCCTTCCGAAATCCGGAAAACTGACCCTTAAAGAGTCTCGTGAACCAGACCCTATTCTGCTTAGTAAGCTCGTATGGCGTTTGCCTCAATATCGTTCAGCTGCAAGCCTGAGTATTATTCGCTACATCGAAACAGCTGTTCAACTTCGGATAGCTCGATCGAGTTAAGTTTTGGACAGTGAACCTACAATTTCTTTCAACTGTGATTGTTCCCACAAGCTCTAGATTCTCTTTCTGATATAGCTATTGATTTTTTCATAAATGTTTACAGACTATGGAGGAACATAGAGATGGTTGTGTACTGGTTTTACGAGACTAGATTTTGTGTATGCACAACAGAGTGTAGGTACTAGCCGAAAAAATAAGTATCCATTTGTACCCCCTGTCCGGATACTTATTTTTTCGGCTAGTACCACTACCAGACGTTATAAGAGTTAAATGGGTAGATCTTTTCTGTATATAGTAATTTCTCTCATTCACTAATACTAATTAAGTAAAGTTTGCAATCTTGGCGTGTAACTATTTCAGAGTCTCATACAAAGTATAAATTCTTCAATTTTAAATCTCTCAACACCTTCATATTGTTCAAATTTGAAAGTGAAGGATTGCAGAGCAGACGAAATAGTACATATTTTCGGTCTTCAAATCTTAACCAGATGTTGTTGCGTAATGAAATTGAATTTCAAGTTTGAGTCCGTATTTTTGGTCCCTTCAATGGCAATAGACTTTAAAGGACAACTGAAGTAGGAAAAAAAAGAGTAGAAATCGAGTGTAAATGGTATTGATCAGAAAAGCGGCATAAAAAAGGACTGGAACCACAAAATAAAAATGCAAAGTCTAGATCGATATTCGAAGACATTCAACAAATGATGAGATACATCCAAGCACACACTTTTTTGTGGAATTGGTCCGGAACCACGTGAGACGGAGAGACAGCAGGGAATTTGTGGTGGTGCAATTGGTGGTCCTTGATTAGTCATATATCCTATCAGCTATTTTTCGTTATAGGAAGAATAACATGTACATAGACAGAAATTTTTCCTCAATCTAATTTTCGTTGCATTATTTGGTGGATTTTCATTATGGCAAGGGGTGATTGAATTGAAGCGGAATTCCGGCTCAGTGATATTTTCGGTATAGCAAGGTTTTCGCTATAACGAGTTTCGTTATACAGTACACTTCTCGATAAAAGAATATCCGACAAAGGAATATATTCGACATAAAAATGTGTGCGACCCGCCCCATACAAATTAAGAATATTTTCGTTCTAAGTATATTCTGGGATTATTTTCTGCTTTGTCATGTACTCCGTAAATCTATGATAGGTGCGAAATCGAGATTTATGCCGTCATCACACTACTGTATCACATGTTGGAGCTTTACACACGCCGCATATCATAGCCCAAATTTCCCAAACAAATCTGTAAGAGCATCGTCGATCATGCAAACAGGATCGGCGAAGTGTGCTCTGGACCGTTGCAGCGCCAAGATACTTTGCTTCTGTTTGCAATCGAGTAGTAACTGCAGCTTTGATGGTTGTGGGGACGCAAGTTGCAAGTTGCAAGAAGCACAAAACAGAAGTATGACCCCCGAGGCACGCTATTGGATAGAATAAAGCGCTCGAGCGGAACTAGGAAACACATAAACGTAGCACTTAAGCGCCATTCGAACTTGGCATTGCGCAAACGAAAATCGGAGAGGCGGCGAGAAGTCGTTGAAAGTAGAGTAGGTGGGAAAGATGTCCCACAAGCTTAGCCTGCATTGGGGTCTCCGCAGAAGCTAAGAACTCCCAGTCAAGTTTGCATACTATTTTCAATCCAAAGTCCATTTTGCTATTGACATAATTTCCAATACAGGCTACCAGCCCTATGGCAGGGAAGTTTTTACATGGATAGGGAGCGAAATCGTCAAATTTCGTTCCACTAGAATGGGAAGTATCAGTGTTCAATGCAACGATGTATTTGTCAATAGGGAATTACAATTTTGTATTTTCACAGACGTACCCAAGCCTCTTTTAGGGTGCGGCGCAGTTTGACGATTTCGCGCGCCCGACATTTCAATTGTTCGCCCAATCCTCGAGCCACCTAGGGAACTATTCGGCGGATGAGTTGGGGTCTAACGGAGGTTTCTTTTATCTTGGCATAGAAGAGGAAACCTTTTCGGGACATTCTCCTTGTTGGTTGTCCTATGGACCACAATTGCACGACCAGATTGTTGTCTTGCTTGTCGCTTTGCTGGTGGCATTTTTGTTTCTGGATGGGACTAGATGTAGGTGATTTCACCGGTGCTGAACTATTCCTACTTCTCCTTTCACTACTCTAGACTCGATTTGCTGGGAGGATTCTCACCCATTTGGATGTGGGGTGGTGGGTGCACTCTTCTTGTTCTGACGGTCAGTTGTTGGATGTGGTGGCTTCCATAACAGAGCAAATGGTGGGACGGTTTATGAGAAAAGTTGGGCCTATGATAGCTGCAGTGTGTGATGGCCGTGGCAATGGTGGTGGTTTTCACAAGTCCGTTTAGGTCCCTGTTGACTCGACTTTTTATGGTGTGCCCTTTTTCATATTCTTGGTGATAATAATTTCATGTAGCCAAACATTAAGTCCGGTTGCATATGGCCGCTAACATGAAGTGCGAGTCACCAGAAGAACCGTCCGGAAGTTTCTGGAATCAGGTTTTAGAAGTATATAGAAATTTCTTTGTTAAGCCTGTCTCCGGGCTTTGAGGGCTTGCAATGCCATGGCTTGGCGTTGCAAGCGGGGTTACGTGATTTTTTTTTATAAAAAAAAAAAAAAAAAAAAAAAAAAAAATGAAGTGCGAGTCTCTTAGGCTATGTCGAAAGGTTGGTGGTTGACAGGTGCGTCCTTTGGACTGGGGGTTGATACCCATATTTTACATGTGTACAGAATTAACCCCACTGCTAATATGACCATGTGTGCGCCTTATGTACTGGAAACAGGCCAAGTTCCAGAGGCTCCAAAGGGTTCCTTTATGACTGCTAACTGTACTCATGTTGGGTCTTTGGACTATTCCCGTCCATTATCAGCTTTTCTCGCGACAGGACTATGGTTGCGGACTCCTTTAGTCGGCACATTTTGATCCTAAATCTCAAAGTCAATCACTCATGCAACAAAAGTCGTAAGAATTCAAAACTGCATATGAGTGAGGAATCGATCTATATGGCGCTTTTAATTTTATAAATTTTTCCGAAAAAGTTATTCAAAGTTAAAGACAGGTAATTTTGGTGGAAGACCCCTCATCGAGGGGCCGTATTGCTTATTCCTTACGGTAGGGGAACGAAGAGCAAAAAAAAAAAAAAAAAAAAAAAAAAAGGGATAGTATTAGTAAGCAGAATGAAGTGTTACATAGTGTCGATTAAAGGAGTCCGCAAGAGGTGTAGAGAAAGTGTGCATTGCCGGGTTATGCTGTGTATATGGAACCTGAAAATTTTCCAGACCCTTTGGGGAGTTGGGTCTGGAATAGAAATTAGATTATTTTGAGATTTTGTTGCATGAAGATCTCGCGGACTTGCTTCTAAACTGACAAACCGGCCAGTGCATATTATGATTATAGTATTAGAAGTATTAATACTTAACCACCACCTGTGTGCCAGGATACATAAATGAACTTATCATACAGTTTTTCCTTGCTATCGGATGCTTTCAGGCTGCTACATCCCGTTCCCATAAATAACCCCCTTGCTAAACCAGACGCACCACGAACACAGGACAGGACAGATTTCTACTAAGCAATTTTATTCTATAACGGAAGTTACTTGCACCGACGAAAAAGGCTGGATTTTACAGATCCGGTACAGCAAGAGAGGGAATACGTTACCAATATGGTCTCGAAACCGCTGCTTCTCGATTCCATTATTTTAACTTTTTGTCTTATTTCTTATCTTTCTTTTTCTTTTTTGTACCTCTCAGCTGTGCCAAGGCCTTTTTTTTTCTTTTTCTTTCTCATATCAGTGATCGCTTGCCGCCCTAAGGGCCAAGGCCAGTGCGAGTCCAATATTAATGTTCTGGTGTCAGTCGAAGCAAGGCATGAATGAGGTGGCTTGCCCAGATTCGCATGATTACAACTACTGTAAGAAAATGAAGTTGTTTAATATAGCCATG
Organism: Kalaharituber pfeilii; assembly: GCA_015179045.1. NCBI lineage: Eukaryota > Fungi > Ascomycota > Pezizomycetes > Pezizales > Pezizaceae > Kalaharituber > Kalaharituber pfeilii. Next base: position 329,802 of record WHUZ01000058.1, on the reverse strand, counting down.
ATGACAACGATAGAAGTTGTTGAGATCAGAAGAGTCAGAAGCATTAGAACCCCCTCATATTAATCTCTCATAATTACTGTATATTGATAATTGACATCACCAACAAATACGAACCGGCGAAGAGAACTCTCTTCGTGGCACACAAAATTTTCAGCTACTAGTGCGTCTTGATGCTGCCTACATCTGTATGGAATCTCAAAACAGAGTATCTTAATTAGACAGTTCGCTTAGCGAACGCGGATTGGCGCTTATTCTCTGTAAGCAGCAACAGGCTGCAAGGGTAGCTTTGGTGTAGCACGTACTCAACGGTGCTTCATACCCCGGCCAGCGACGGACCTTCCGTCCCCCCTTTTGCTTTTGTTGGCCAGTTACGTAACTTCTTGGTTCAGCGTATCCTCTCGGTTGAGAGCAGTGCGGGAAGCAAAACGATTACAGTGGCATGATAAGTATCCCATGGAGGGAAAGAATCTCGCGCTATTGGTTACGAATATGATGATTTGATTTTCTTCTGGCCATTTATATTGCGTAATGACAGGCAGGATGTAAAGTGGAGGTGCAACTGGGACAGAATTTAGAAGAAATCGCAGGGATTGCTCGAACGCAAACATTGCTACTACTGGTTCTTAAATAAAAGGAGTCTTACTTACTGTTATTTTTTTTTTTTTATATCATTACTCGCATGCCGCCTGATAGGCTATGGCGGGGGTATTACTTACTGTGGGGGCACGGGCTGCAGATGTGCTGCCGGCCCCTTTGCCGGACTGGACATGCCCACTCCGATGCCGACCAGGGGTGATTTAGTCTGGCACACGCCGCTCTATCTCACATGGTTGCTAGGATACAGTGCCCGTGCGGCAAACTTCCTTGATAGTAGCGACCCCTACCGATCTTAGCTACAATTGAGCTGTGGCTAGTTCTCTAGATTGGAACGGCGGTTACTACGCTACAAAATTGTTATGTTTTCATTTCTGAGATCTCCCTGCTGTGTCATTGTTGTTCGCCGCGTGGTTGAGAGGCTGGATTGCTAGGTGGTCAGATGGGGTGGTGTGACGGGGCCAGCCCTCTCCAAGGCAATGAAAACGCCCTAAGCCAGGTTAAAAAAGCTACGCGTCAGGGCTGTAAAGCTTCAAGAAGCCTAGTTGCACGTGCATATACGACACTTGGGGGCCTAGCCTCTTTTAGGTCCATGGTTGCTTGCCACACGTCAGAGATTCAACAGGAAGTTGCAACCAAGGCCAGTTGAGTCGAGTGCACTCTTGCCGCCGTCTTGGCGGACTCTCTCCATAGTTAAATGTAATTCCCTCTCCTAGCTCCGGCGAAGCTCCCCTCCTTTCTACTTCTATCCCTTCTTTGACTGCAAATTTTCGTGCTTCGAATCTGGCGCTTCGGTTCGATGTATGCACCCGTTTTCGCAGGGGGAAATGCGAGAGATGGCGGTAGCAAGTTTCACACTGTCTCCTCAAGGTCCACGTCATTGTATCAAAACCACGATGGCTCCTCAACTCGGCAAATGAAAGCGACAAGAAAGATTATTCCATCTCAGAGATCACCTCTCGCCCAACGAACGACCCAACGCAGTGGCAAGAGCATACCAGCGGGGACAGGCAGGTCCCGCAGTGCTGAAACTGAATCTATGATGCTGGGGCGACAGATGAATCTCGACGATCATGCCGAATCCGGAGTTTCAAATCACACAACCTCGTTTGCGCTCGGAGATGATGGAGATGATAATTTAACTTTTTGCAAACCAAAGTTACTGTCACCTCCCGGGAATTCCCCGGCGCTGGTATCGCATGAATACGACACTATTACTCCTCCACCGTCCGTCGAAGGAAGTTTTGCAGAAGCGCCTAGTCGTTCTGCTCGGATGGCCGAGGCCCCAGACGCTTCATTGAGGAGGCCGGTGATTGCTCCCTCCCGCTCCCCGACTCCGGACATCCTGCCCCCCTATGTGCCGCATATGCACAGCCTCAAGCACTTGACTCCCGACCTCCTAACCCGTATCTCATTCTCACTCGATCCCACCGACCCTCCTTTCGTTATCCCAAAAGTTACCATTGAGAACCTGCTGGAATGGGAGTCCAGGTTTCCTGAGCTCGAAGAGAGCCAGGAGACCACCCGATATGAATATAACGCACGGAGCCAGGAATTTATCATCAAGTGCGCCCCCAGTGCGATTCATCAAACTTTTCCCGACATGTTCGCGCACCAGATGGGCTTTCTGCTTCACGACATTGGCGTACAAACGACATCAGACTGCGGTTTTGCAATTGGTTTGGGCAGTCGTTAGTACCTTCTATCTCCAAGCGAACTGTATTGACCTTGATCTCGAATTCTTGTGCTAATGCGGCTTATAGAAAACACGGGATTTTCCAACAGTAAAACATCCGTTGCGCGAGCCAGCAGGAAGATCCCGGATTTCCAGGTATATTTGCAGCCTACGATGGATGACGATGAAATGGAAGACGACAGCGAAGAGGACTTCTTCCCCACCATCGTCGGCGAGGTGGGGTTCAGCGAAAGGTTTCCGGCATTGCTGGAAGACGCAAGACTGTATCTCACTCATACGACTGGGAGAACACGCCTAGCAATACTACTTGAGCTCCATGAGCATCAAACCGTTCCATACCTAGTACAGAACCCACCACGAGATGTTGAGAAACATAATGTGCATGGAAACGAACCCGTGCCTCAGGGAGACTTAAACCTGAATGGCGATTCGGATACAGATGCAGACGAGCAGGACGTGCCACACAAAATTTCAGACGATGGGAATGCAAGCGAAAATCCCACAGCAGCTGCAGCTTCAGACCCAAACACCCCAGAAAACCGAGCGCAAATGCAATGTTCAAACTCGCTAGAAGAAATGAGTGCTAGTAGGCTGAGAGAGGAAAAGTTCAAATGGCAACCTAGTGCGTTCTCGGGTCGGAATTTTGAAGAGGAGTTTCACCGCTTCATGAATGGGGAGCGCGGACAGGAGAAAGAGCGAGATATAAAGGGCCACATGGAGAAATTACTAGAACAGTGGTACCGGAAAGCGGACCTCGATGGCAAGTTGGTACCGCGGTTGGTGGAAAGTTTGAACGCAACGTTACATATTTATTGTCAGAGAGGCACAGAGGATCATGTGTGGACATGGAACAACAATCCTGATGCGGTGCCCGAGGATGAGGGGGATGAGGACATGATTTGTGTGTACCGGTCACATTTCTTTAAAGCTGGCGCGTTTAATTCCAACTTGCCCGAATCGATGAGATGGTTTGGACTACGACTAGGGGAGTTGTATGGCTCACTGGAGGAGCAGGAGAAGATGCCTAAGATGATGAAACCATTCAAGGATAAGGTGTTGAAATTCGAATTTACTGAAGTGGCACGTCGACTGCAAGCGGATATGAGGCGCTTCAAGAGGGAGAGGGCAGTTGCCAGAGCGGCCAAGGTCATTGAGCGGGAGTGGAAAGCGTATTTGCAGAAGCATGCAGAAGAGCGGAAAACGCTGGTTACAGGCTTAGAAGAGGGGGAAACCACGGGTACGCGCCAGGACGAGAAGAAGTCGCGATATGGCCGGCTACTGAAGAAGAGGAGCGGGACTTGGCAAGGTGAGGATGTGGGAGATGATAACTCGACACACATGTCGATTAGGGAACTGAAGAAAAGCCGCATGCAGCAGAATTGAGAGAGAGAGAGAGAGAGAGAGAACGAGCAGCGGAGCTGCCAGTCTGTCAATTCCTTGCATTGAAAATTCGGGTTTTTTTGGCGTTTCCGGGTTCGTGGTGATAGCAATTTTGGCCTCGACCTTCCTTTTTCAACCATTTCGTTCTGTTTTTGAGCATTTCCCTGTCATTTCGCCACATGGATACCATCCGCCAATATATAACTTTATAATATATATAGATTTCCCGTGAGACAAGCCTGGTTGAGTGTAAAGGCAGATTGTGGTCAGGGCTCGTGATTTACGGAGCGCAAGCAGGCGGCGGTTCAGCAGACCGCGGTTCAGCAGGTCATAATGTTCAGCACAGCAGGTAAACAATCTTACTTCGTAAAAACTAAATACAAGAGGTTGGGTGAAAAGAAAAGAAAACGAGAACACATGGTCACGAACACTGCTATATATGTGCACCTTGAAAACTCTGCAATCCATACTAGATTACCTTGAAAACTTTGCAGTCTATACTAGATCACCTTTGATTGTACCATGTACCCTGCCGATATGCCAGAATGCTTATCAAGCTATCGTCTTAGCGTGGTGTTGTTGATCCGTCAGCTATTCTCGTTACCTTGAGGGAGCGTAATCAGATACCCAGTAAATCCCGGATGGTGTTGTAGCTTACCTCCTCTCAGGGCAATTGATGAATTCGTGAACGCTCACTGCAATTTTTTTTCTTTTTCTTTTTTTCATTCCCGTCACCTCGCATACAGGCTGTCAGCCTATGGCAGGACCCCTTTATTACCCGGAGACAGGTCTGTGACACCGGATTTTCGTGCGAACTCAGTCAGAGGTTCACCAAGGACGCACAGATCACGAATAGGACCAAACGATGGTTCGACAAAGACGTCAAGGAAGCCTGGAAAATGACAAAAGACATACTTCGGAAGGGCAACGGTGCATCCAACCAGGAAAGGACGAAGACTAGAAGACTACTAAGGGAAATAATCTGGGAAAAGAAGAAGGAACACTGGGAAAAATACATAGGAGAGGATAGAATAACCTCACCTTGGGACGTCTTTCGACTAGCGAGAGACCCCTTCGGGGAAAGAGACCTCATGGGCATCCCAGGGACAGACCAGCAGATAGCCGAGTCCCTCATTAATCACAATTTTATTACGAACGAACCAGGAGGCGAGAGGAACCAACTACAACCAATCAGACTCACAATCGACAAAGAGCAAGCAAGGCTAAACTTCCTCACATAGTACGTAGCAGTGTATGCCCAATATGAGTCGCTAGAGGTTTAGAAACATGCCTTAGCACTGTCATACTATTGCTTGTAAGCTTATGTAGAATATACATGACTCCATTAGATCCTATAGGACTACTATAACCGCATCAGTGAGTGAGTGTCGAATGTGTATTATAAGCAGTAAATAATATACATATTATACTTATAGGACTAATACCTATAAGATATATGGCAGTGAAAATAAGTTTACTAGTCAAGTCTCATATTGTCCTTAATACAATATAATTCCCTATGGTATAGACCCTTATTAGTATAGAAATAAATACTTCAACAGTATAAGTAATAGAGATAGTACGCACAGAGAATTAACCTCTACCAGGTGAAAAAGAAACTTGACTAGCAATTCTATTCTTAGCAGTTCTGTCACATAGCGCATGCATGGTATATACATATGCATATATATTCGCTATGTAGTGCTCATTCTGAGTCAGCCCTTGAGCACCCCATCGAGTGGTAGCAGTGCCGGTGATAGTACATGAAGCTAGCACACTATGTTTCCGAACCTCTAGTGACCCATATTGGCATACACTGCTACGTACTATGTGAGGAAGTTAGGGTTTTACATATATGTATATCTTGTAGTGCTCAACTGCCCCGACTATTTGTCAATGCTGCAATCTATTCAGAAAACATTTCCCTGTGCATGTATTACAATTATATAGCTTTACAGAGTCTCTGTGCATCTTTCTCATCAAATAATAGCTCAATACTGCTATCAATCTAAGTAAGCGAAAATGTAATTTTTGACATGGCAGTAACTCTGTACTAATAAGTCCAATGATCACAAAACTTGGTATACTTACTTAGCATAAGCAATAGAGGATATTGAGATGCAAAGGCCTCAGGTAATCTAATTCACATATGGTGACTCAAAAGTATACGCTAGAATAGGATTGCATATATTCCAGTATATGTCACCCCTCAGGTGCGACAAACTGGGAAAAGAAAGTGCAGAAAATAATTTACTATGTTCTCCCATACTCTGGCTTTAATTTGAGGCCACTTGAGTGTCATTTGCATTCACAGCAGCTCTGTATGTAAGTTAATGGACTTGATCGGTTTCCCGGTGATGATCGGTTTCTAGGTGAAGCACTCTATCCAGTATGCCAGGTCCAGTTACCAATAAATCCGGAAAACCGGCCGGCGAAATTGTTATCCATCCAATAAATGAAAATATCCAATAATCCTACAGGCCCAAATTCGGGCCGACAAAGTTTATGCATTATGACAGGTTATCCAGTATGACAGGTTTCCAATATGACAGGTTTGTCTGTATGCAGGGTTCCGTGAAAAAAAAAAAAAAAAAAGGACTTTTTTTTTTTTTTTTTTTTTTTAATATCATTACTCGCATGCCACCTTAGGGGCTATTGCGAGGGTTTAAATACACATAAATAAGAAGTAGTAGGAAAGTGAAGGTTAGAAAGCTAACGTCTCCCCCAATCCTGTAGTTTTACCATTGCGTCGCTGTCCTTCTCTTTCGGGGGTTTTTGGATGTCCGCTTCCCCTCCCGGCCATCTCGGTTTCCAGACTTTGCACCTCCTTAGAACGTGGTCGGTGGTTTCCAATTCTTCGCCACATCAGCGGCATTCTGGGTTGTCCGCAGTGCCGCTCTTATGTTTCCAGTATTTCAGGCCTTTGCCCCCAGAAAGAACGTTTGTATTGCATGCTTCGGATAGCATACAGGCAGCCTGCTCTGATCCTGTGACTCAGGTACCTTGAAAGGAGGTAAAAATGCGGATATTTGGTGTACTAAGGGTGACGCTGACGGAACTTCACCGCCTATTCCGAGTAACCTGGTCACCTGTCCCACCCCTCCGACATTCCTTGGATGCTTCAAGTCAAGCAAGGGCAATGGAATACGCTTCGCGTCAACTTCCAGCCCATCAACTCTCTAACCCTCCTCCCTTGACTTTAGGTCGTTTCCCCCCGACTTCGCAGTTGACCAGCCAACGAGCCTTCGCACTCCATTAGATCCATGGAGGATTTTCAGGCCTTGGTGGGCGTGGAGGAGGCGGTGGGCGTGGTGGAGGAGACGGTGGTGGTGGTGGCGGCCGCTCTCTTGAGGTGTACATGGCCATCGTGAATTTGCGTATACACCGCGGAATCTGCTTTCTTGGATTTCTTGATGAGCGGAATGTTCTCACTGTTATCTTCTGTATGCAGCTTGATATCAGGAATGAATGTGATGACAAGAAGGCAACAGGACAGTTTGGGGCCAGTTTATATATTAGAGTCGACGACGTACGTCCGCGGAGGCGCTTCAATGTGCCCAGAGAACGCAAATACCGAATAGAATACCGATAGTAGTGTAATGGCATGCTTGCATGTCTGTTGATAGCGGCTGCAGCTGAGCTGAACGTAGATGACGGCGCCATTATGGTGTGACTATTTTTTTTTTTTTAAATCATTACTCGGATGCCACCCTGGGGGCTACGGCGAGATACGGTGTGACTAGTGCCCATATCTCTAAGTGGTGCGAAACCCTCAAGAAGCTTCATGGGTTGACAGTACCACCTCTGAGGGCTTAGAAAGATTGTTGTTATTTGACTACGCGGACAACATTCGACTATCGCGGCCGGAATATTTTTAGCCTATAACGTCGGTCAAACTCCAGCGGTGTAACTATTGAGGGTAAGCTTTTACGCGTCCCCTGCGTACAAAGCTCTAAGCCGTGAGAGCATTATACGGGAGTGGATGTCCTCTTGCATGCTTTTGAATTAAGGTTCATAGCTCCGCAGTTCTGGCTATCCACAGCAATGTGGATTGTTACCTACAGAACAGTAGCTATTGTAATGATAAATTTTTTTTTTTTTTTTTTTTTTAAAAAAAAAAGCGCCATTGGCGAGCAAAGAGGAGGAAAGGTAAGTTTTTGAAAAAACGCCAGTGGCGAACAAAGAGGAGAAAAGGTAAGTTATAAGGTAACCGGCTGCTGCACATGGTCGCAGGTGAAGCGGAAAACGCAGATATCCGTCCACTGTCTCCTCTATTTAACCAGAGAGTTAAAGTGGGGTGAAAAAGATTTCGTTCGAGGGAGGGGCGGACAGGCCCACGGAGGGTGTAGGGGTCGTGGCGAAGGCAAGGCATTGAGGGGAGCCCTGAAGAGTGCTTCGCAATTTCTCTTTCCCTTTATCCTGGGTAGGTAGCCACTCTATAGCTCTCGTCATAGTTCAGCAGGGCTACATCCGAGTAGTGGAGGAAAAAACAAAAGCTTCTACCGTAACATGCTCGGGAGCGTGGAGATTCGGCTGAAGCTCCTGATCATAGGATCCCGGAGAGCTGCGCAATATTCTGTTCGTGAATCTTTTTAGATACTGGGCTGTAGTTCTAGAATCCCCCTGTAAGTACTCCAGTATGTTCCCATCAACCAGACCATCTAGAATGAATCTAAAGCTATTGAGATCCTTCATACATGTCACATAAACAAATGATCGTATGGTTGTTTGCCTTTCATTCACCCACTCAGCCCGCAGTGACACAAGTGTGGAACGTTGAGTTCGTGAACCTTCAGGCCGGTTTGGACATTCCACTTCTGATGGGGTGGAGCACCCTGTCTATCATTGGCTAGTCCACGGCAACACAGTAGTGGTAAATGTGAAAGAACTTAATGTCGCACGACTATAGGCTTACGATCATATTGGTTTCGCAGCATGGAGATTGAAACAATGTTGTGGAATTCTTTCGCGCTTCTGGATGCACATCACCCGGTCGCGTGAACTCTTCAATAGTGTTTTCCCTATGGCGTACAATCTAAAATGATCTCATTATTGTTTTGAATCTAGCTTAAAAGCCTCATGGTAACATTTTAACCTTCTTGTTCCACACCAGCCTGGTTGTCAACATAGAGGTACTGTCTTTCACCACAACCCGACGTGCACCACGTCCCGACGCATGTTTTACACCAAAACTGACTGTGCGCGACAACATATATCTCAACCACCAGAATAGAATTTTATATGCCCTTTTCAAAGAAAACAAATAAAGGGTTACTCTTCGCTTTTAATACCTCTATTTGCACTGAAAAGACATTGTGGTCGACTAATGGCACCATGAGTTTTTCATTGATGTCTTGGCATGCATTTATATGGAATTCCCATACAAAGTGCACTGGAGAGTAGGATGTACTACTTCCCGTCAACGCTCACCAGAATAGCTATAGAATTGTAGCTAGAGAGACTCCCTAATAGGCCTCTTAATAATTAGTGTTTTAATTGGCTTAATGTTGTTTAATGACTAGTTCATATATCAAATTGCCATTTCTGGTAGTTTTCCTATGCAATTATTGCATACAATTTCTATGAGAATATGAATTTTATGAATAACTCTACCACTTCTTTGGAAATTATCTTGATGTGCTTCTCACATCTTCAAATAAGATAAATTATTGATATTCAAGTGTTCTACTATTTTTATCAAATTTAATTGAGGTATGATGAGTGGAATTCCATACTAGTGATATTATAGCGAAAAATATATGCCAAGCCTATACCAATTTATGGTACAAATTTCATGAATAATAAATCCCTTTAAAGCAACATATCTGAAGAAGCTAAGGTGTGGATTATAAAGAATAGTCCTTAATTTAACTAGTCTACAAGTTCCATACAAAATTCTATTCTGGTTGAGTTATATGTCATCGCGCTTGGCCAGTTCTCGTGTAAAATGTGCGTCGGGATGTGGTGTACGTCGCGTTGTGGTGAATTACAGTAGCCGTTAAAGGTTTGTTGCAACGCGCGAACATCACGAACGAGACGCTCCGCAGGACTCAGCAACATGAAAATTTTAAGCAAAATTAAAAAAACACTTTGCGCTGGTTCCGCTAGAATTTAATCCTATACTTACAACCGGGATGTTACAGTGTATATTAAAAAGATGCTGGACAGTCCTCTTCGCTGGCTCGGATTGAACTGGCGGGAAGCCCTAAATTCTCAGTCTGGTTGGCACGATACCCGACCCTATTAAATTCTATACCTCCCATTGCGTCTTCTTGTACCCTACATCATGAAAAACAGATATATCAGGAAACCCGTTACAAGCATACGGTCCGAACTGGCGGGTATGCTTCTATCGAGTACATGCCTATATTAAAAGAAGGTACATACATGCAGAGGTAGGTACAGATGGAAGTGTTATTTCAGGTGGAGAGTGGAAATAAAAACTAGCGACCTTCTGAGATTGCTGAGACTTTCTCTTGACTTCCAAACAATCAATTCTCCGCTCTTCTCGCATCAATATCTCCTGAAACACTGAGATATTCTAATCATGAGAGGGATCCCATATCTATGAGCCCCTCTAATTCGGATGAGAGTCTGCAATATCCTCTATTGGCAATTCACTACAAGCATATATACATGACTAAGCGCAGGAAAATAAGCAAATGCTGACATCGAAAATGTAATTATTTTGCGTGGTGGGAGGTAGGGGTCATATACTTATATGCTTATACCGGGTATTTTTGTGACGGACGTTTTCCGTGTCCATTTCGAAAAGTAAACAATTCCCCTGTCATAACCTACCCGGGAGGCGATACCCACCTGTTTAACTGGTAAATTCGACAATGCATCATACTGTTGTATCATTTAAACGATCTACCAATACATTAGTGAAAGGTAGGCTAAACTATCCTGTAATTCATCTATTTGGCAACATCGGTGGATAGGTTGACCCATTGGCCAGATCTTACACATTTGCTTGTTTGTCAGGAAATTGGTTATGGACGGTGGTGTCGTATAATTCCGTAGTCTCTGAAGAGCCAATTGCTATGGTTTACACACTAGTAGGTGCACGAAGTACCACGTTTCTGAGATGAAAACAATCTTCGTTAATTCGTTAAGAGTGATAAAGCGAGCTGACTAGTCTGAGCACGAAATGAAATTCAAAAGTAAAAAAAGAAACAAAAGTAAAATTCGCACACGAGTACTGAACGAAAAAAAAAAAAAAAAACCTACAAAAGAGCAGGAAAAGTAAGTAAGAATGCTAAGAAAGTGTCAAGGTGATTATTGAGGTGTGTATACATACATATCGTGAACATTCGTGCCTTGCGGCAAAATTTCCAATATCCACCAGTTCCTCAGGCTCGATTAGCTTGGTTCAGATATGCTTCCACCAGTAGTTCCGCTATATCCCGACTTCCTGTTTCAACGGCCAAGGCAATTGAACAAAAGGTCCTTACGTTGGCTTCCAGTACAGATGTCGAGGTATTATGCAGTAGCTTATCGAAGCCATGGTTTGAACGGCAGGTTTCGTGGCCCAATAGAGCATTGTTCGCCAACAGGGCTTTCACAACTCTGAGAAGGTTTCCCTCTCGACTCATGTACATGTATTGATTTGAAGCTGCATGCTGAAGGGCCGTCCACCCCCTGTAATCGCATCTGTTGACCTCAGCTCCTCCTTCTAGAAGCTGCTTTACAACGTCGGCATGGCCTCCTCGTGCAGCCCAATGTAAGGGTGTCCTCTTATCTTTGTCACTGTTGTTGACCTCCGCTCCTGCTTCTAGAAGCTGCTTTACAACCTCGACATGGCCTCCTCGTGCAGCCTCGTGCAAAGGTGTCTTCTCATTATCGTCCACGGCATTGACCTCCGCTCCAGCTTCTAGAAGCTGCTCGACAACGTCGACATGGCCTCCTCGTGCAGCCCAGTACAAGGGTGTCTTCTTATCTTTGTCACTGCTGTTGACCTCCACTCCAGCTTCTAGAAGCTGCTTCACAAATTTGACTTGACCGTGATTTGCAGCTGCATTCATTACGGTCGTTGCAAGATGGATGCTCATTTTTGGACCATCCTCAACAGATTGATGAACGGACTTCTGATCTTGTAAGGTATCAATGATCGTTTCAACGAGTTGTTCCGTAACCTCTGCATGTCCATTTTGGGCTGCACAGTTGACTGCCTCAGCAAGCGTTTCAGCCAAGCGAGCTGTTGCCCACAAAGTCCGTTGGTCTAGGAGGTGACACACACATCTCAATTGTCCTGCATTTGCAGCCTCTATCAGTAAGGAATCCACTGGAGCTCCTGCAAGCACGAGTCTTTCAAAAACCAATAGATGACCTCCGGAGCAGGCAGAATGTAGAGCTTTCTGCAAATATTCCGGATTGGATGTGAGCTGCTCGCCGGCTTGTAATATGTGTTCTACAGTTGTGAGATGGCCTCCTGCTGAAGCAGCCATGAGGGCTGTTTGTTTTTCTCCTGTTTCACCCAAGTGAAATTCACAGTCTAACTGTGAGCCTTTGCTGAGGTAGAAGCTGACAAGGTAAGGAAATCCGAGTGCAGCGGAGACTACTAGAGGCATCTCTGAGATTTGATGCTCATACTTTGTCCCAGCAGAAGCTCTGGCAAGGAAAGCGTCTGTATACTGAGATGGGGAAATACCATCGGAGGCTACTTCGTGAAATATCAGTTCGACTAGGCCCTCATGTAAGTTCTGAGCTGCCCATTTGAAACACTCATGGTGAGGATCATCTGCTGCCGGTGAATCCGACGGCCACGGGAGTTTGACCAGGTTAAAGCTATTGAAAGCCAAATCTCTGAACCAGGTCCAATATTGTTTCTGATCTACGGAGGGCCCCAAAATTTCTGGTAGAACTTTGCAATGGTTGAGCCAGTTCTCTATAATGTAATCGCGCAACGTAGATTTGTGCGTCTGAGACCTTAATGCATCGGTGTCTGCGCCCATTGCCGCTGAAGTTGGACTAAAAAGTTTCAGGTTGGCCCTCTTGGGAGCAATGGACGCCAAAGGTTGTTCAAGGGTCCGGCGAGTGGCTGCTGCAACCAACCCTGACTACATTTCTGATGGAATCCACCTGGATAAAGGCATGGCGAGTACGGCCGAGGGTTGCTTTGGTTTTGATATCGACTCAACAGTAGCTGGTTCGAGTTGAGTCTGAATGTCCCGAAAATGCAAGTATTGTAGACACCTTTTGGCCAGATGCACTTCAGTAGTTCGTGGCTCAATGTGAAATACCTCTAGTTGTGCTGGTAATTGGTATGTGTGCAGAAAGGTTACAACAGTCGAATGTATGAAGCGGACGTTCGAAGAATCACACACTGGCTCTGCTACCATCAAAAAATTTCCACAGGCCTCAATAACCTTGTCCAGGTCCGTCGGAATACGATTTAGTCCTTGTATTTGCATGCTGTCATCATCCCTAATAACAGCTGCCTCTGCGAGTTCTCGTAGTGATAACGGCCTCCTTGCCGCAGTGAGCCACCGAAACGCCTCGACTGCAACATCCTTGTTACGATCCTTGACAATGCCTTGTAGCATTCGAATGTATGTCTCGTCCAAATTGCAAGGTAGAGACCGTAAGGTTTCTCGGATGTCCCCATCATTGAGCTGTCTACAAATATCATGCAGTTGTAAGGTAACCCACAGGAACCTGGATTGCATTGTTTAGTGCTTCCACTATCATATGAAGTTCCTAGAGCAAACAGGTTAATGGTATACTTACATTCCTTCAACGCCAACCATCAATGCTTGCTTTATCTCCTGGACCATTGCTAGATCTTGGATTCGCAATCTCCCATCATCCAAACGTTGCTTCAATGATGCATCAATATATCCCTCAATTTCAGGGCGGCACTTGATATCATCAAGAGATATTGAGAAGGCATATGGAAGGTTTCTTGTCAAGTAAACATCCTTGCGGCTGGAAAGATAAACCTTAATGCACCGTGGTATGCTCAAAACTTTACTTAGTAATTGAAGTATCTGCACTTGAACATCATCAGGACATTCATCAATCCCATCTAGTATCAGATAAATGTGCTTGGGCACTTCACAAGTGCGAATGAAAAGGTCTTCCCATAAATTTGTAGATGGGATGTTGTTGTATCGCTCAAAAAATCTGGCCAGATACTCTTCGAATTTAGTGGGACCATGGAAAACAGAGAGAACCTGCTTTATCAAGCTTCGTATAATCTCCTCAAACTTGAGTGAGCGATGGTCAGAAAAAGTGCAGAAAAAGTAGCCAATAAATGTTTTTCCGGATTCACTATTGCCAGGCTGGAAACAAGTATCTAGAAGATGCTTCACAACGGAAGTTGATAAAACCGATTTCCCAGATCCGGCTGTGGTGACAGGCCATACAAATGCAAACTATTAGCCCCTTAACCATGCGCAAAGCAGACCAAGGAATGCACGTACGTATTCCGTAGCACCAGAGTATTGCAGGGCAGCGGGCTTGAACCCATTCTTTGTACTCGCTCCTTTGATACAGCCATTCCCCAGTACCGTGATAACTGGTATTCGCACATTCCAAGAACCTCATCGTATAATCATAATCGGAGATTCGTCTCAATTGCCTTTGCCGTTCCTCATCTGCTCAGATTAAATCAGGATTTCGTCAGTTTGGCTTGTATTCAAGCAAGTGAAAATCCAGTCTGTGAAGCTGGATTAACCCACACTTTCTCTGATCTTCTCGCTTTAGTTCCATGTTCAGCACTTTGTCACGGGTTTTGCTCAATTCCCGCAACTGACGTTCGTTATGGCCTGTAGTAGACTAGTCAGAATACAGAACTTGCTTCAGAATGTGCTTATATCCAGGAAGGGCATTATATCTGGTGGGCTCACTTTTTGCGCTTGCCTGTAAGCTCTGGATCGATTGGGTGTTCCCGCAAGTGCCTGCAGCTCCACATTTCTATGCTCTTCCCACTTGTTGTTAAAAAGCACCTGCTGCAGCCTCATTTTTCTCAGTGTATCATCCCTAGCAAGAGTAACTTGGTAATCCACGATTTTCTGCTGGAAGGTAAGATTTTTTTCTACATCTTGCAGTACACCGTGCAATGGTTGCAAGAGTGCCTTTAAGATCATTTTGACACCTGATATTACCGTTATATTAGCGAGGTTCCAACGTCTGCAGCTGTTGCTTTTCAAGGTTAAGATAGTATATTTAAATAATTCCAACTTACTTGACTTGCGTAAAAACGCAAGAGCATCTGTACAAAAGTTCACCATTTGGGCATAGTACTCAAATACTGCATCTTGAAGGCCTTCATAGTGTGGCCACAGATCTCGAAATTCCTTGAAAATGGGGCATAGCTTCCCCAGTTTTTCCAGCAACTCGGTCAGAGCGCTGAAGTATCGAACGAAATTTTGAGCCGTCTGTTCCAGCATGTTACGTTAATAACACCCCAGAATGTAGGTTAGCAATAGGGCCAAATAGTCAAATCAACATATCAAGTGCAGTTCACTACATGCCAGTAACAAAATCTTGACACTTCCCCAGACCAGCGCTGAAATGCTTGCATTGTGCTGAATCATCGTATCAACAACACCAGCGAATTGATGTACTGATTGCAAAAATGCTTCACATCTGTTGATTTTCTTCTCCGAAACTCTTGCATCTTTCAGGGCTTTTGTCAATGCTAAGATATCGTCTGGGATCTCGGTTTGGTTTAGCTCTTTTTTTTCGTCAGGCAACAGCAGGTTGCTAAATGCATCAACAGCATTAACTAGATTATCCCGGCCACTAGAGGCGATAATGGTCAGTATCTGAATAATGCAGAGTCGAGGGCATCAATCTAGTGACAGTGACTGCGCAACTTACGTCGGCTTTCGAAGCTGCAGGCTACCCTGCTGAGCCATTTAGAGAGGCAGGGGTGTCTTTTTTTTTTTTTTTTTTTTTAATTTCATTACTCGCATGCCGCCCTACGGGCTATGGCGAGGTGTATATTAACTAACTAAAAAAAGAAGATAACCACTAAGTACATGTATTGCCCGCGTATCCTCCATGGTGCGGGTAGCTTTTCACACCCAGAATCGTGTCCGTGACCTCCTATTTCCTTCCCCTTTCTGTCTCATACACGTCTGTCTTTAACCACCTTCCTCCGAGTCTGACTTTCCCGGTGTCCTTTGGTGTCTCCAGGTAGACTACCACGGAGCTTGTCTTCTTGCCTTCCGCTATCAGGATTGTCTTGTTGCGAAGCCACCTGATCCCGGTGATTTTGCCTATGTCTTGGTTGGACGCCTCCAACCATCGCTGTACATTGTCCAGGTTCTTCCTCAAGGCTATACCGTGTACAACGATGCCTTGTTTCGCGATGGGTTTGTCTGGGCGGGTCGGGGGCCGGGATCTGGTCTTGGGGCGGGGGGCGGGTGTCACTGGTTCGGGTTCGGGGGTTATGGTGGTGGGTGTTGATGCCGTTGGGGAGGCTCCCGAGGGAGCCGCCGGTTCGTCGACCGTCGGGGAGGAGGCAATTTTCTTGGCTTCTTTCTTATTCAGCTGTCTCTTTATCTGGTACGGTGTTGTCGTCGACGGCTGCTTGCCTTTCCTCTTTCTCGGAGATTCCTTCTCGGTCGGTGTGTTGTGTGCTCCCCTCGGTGGTGGTATTGTGCTCTCCGGAGACGGCTCCTCCGAGCGCGCGGTGACGATGGGGCTGAAGCCTAGGGCTTCTGGTGTTATTTCCTCCGGGGCCGTGTCTAAGCACGTGATCTGGCTGAGCCTCAAGGCCTGTGGCGGGCTCGGCGGAATGTCTATTGTCGTAATGGGGCTGAGCCCCAGTGGCTGTGGAGGTGGTGGAGGCGGTGGAGGCGGTGGAGGCGGTGGTGCCGGATATTGTCCCAGTACCTTTAGGTTGGTACCTTCGAGAAATTCTATGTGGAGGTGTGATCCTGCCTTCGGGAGGCTGTCGCTCTTGGCTCTGAATTTCCACAGTGCGACTAGGATCGATCCCCAGCCGATGCCCTGTCCTTTGACTTGGAGTGACTGTTGGAGGTCGTCCCACTCCGGTATGACTTCTTCTTCCCATCCCTGGGGAGGCGGTAGTGCCCGGGGGAAGGCGGTCTTGTACGGGGGAGTTGACTTCTTTTTCGGTGGCATTTTATTGGCTAAGTGTCTCTTATCCGGGTGTCGCTATTGGTGCTTGGCGCCAGTGTATGTTGGTGGCAACGGCGGTGTTGAGCTGAAAAACTCCTCGAAGCTTCACCCTGAGGGGAAACTTTCAAGTTGTGGTTTGGAGGGATAAAAATTAGATCAAAAGACTCAGCGTGCTGAGAGCTTTCGATCTATGTAGATTTCGCTGGGGGGGACGTTGTGGTTGTGGAGTTGCTTCCAAACGCTCGTCCTGAGGTGGTTGTTGTCGGTGAGGCAGGGGTGTCGTTTTTCTGTTCTGTTATGCTTTTCGAGGGTAATTGGTTTGTGCGTATGCTGAATTTGATTTCCTGATAATGTAAAGCTCACTCGATGCTGAAGCTTGTCGACGTTGAACAGTTTAAGATATGGATAGGTTCATTGGCGTGGGTAAGCACGGGTGTGTACTAAATTGCGCTGCTCCTCTTGCGATCGTGAGGCTCAATGCATATCTCGTTAGCTCACAATCATCCCACCAATTGGAATCGCCAATACTCAACATCATCTGCTTGGCACGTACCCCAGGCATGCTGTTGAGCGGCCCCTGCAGTCTGCGGAAACAACACACAAAATAAAGCAGAAAAAGTTAATAAAATTGCAAAATATTTCAGAAAATATAATCCAGCAACATTATTATTGTGAGAAAACGAGGGACTGCGCGGTTGAGCGTCTCCCGTAGCTAAGGGATAACACCATAGTGTCCTTCGCAAAGTATTCCAAACAACCGCTGGCCTACAATTCAATTTGTTTGCTATACGGGTCCCTTCTTGACCGCAGAGTACTTGACCCAGTTGGAAAAATAGCTAGTGGCTTGCACAGGGTTCATGAGCAATGGATAGAAACTTTGAGTTAGTCTGGTTGCTGCAACTGGTACTTAGGCAAGGTGGCATCAAATAAAATGCAAGATGAATGTGTCCTCTGCAACGGAAAGAATTTGGTAGTCTCGTGACCACAGCCGTGGCTTGGTTTGGGGTGGCACAGCCCGATGTTCAATATTGTATGCGGGGCTAGTCCTGGCCAGAGTACCTAACGTTGACGTCTCTCCAATCAAAACGCTCCATATCACTAATAGCCAAACCAACTCAAAAGCACTATTGGTAGCTACTGATATGTACGCTACTCGAGTACTCGTACAACCGTGCAGTCTTGAGGCTCAATAAAGTAATTTCTGCCGCTCATAACTGTCTCAACTGCATCTACTGTACTCGTACACTGCAAGTGTAATCAGTGTTTCACCACGAGGTGACCTACACCTCACCTCCCGACTTCGCAATGCATTGCAACGGCCCAGTCAAAGTAGTAATGAACTTGGTTATACTCTAACCTACATAGAGGGGTAGTGCAACCAGACTAGTTGTACTTGCTTTACTGAATTTGCCTTCCCGTACGGAAGAAACCAAACGAAACTGCCAAGAAGCTTCAAGAAGTCACGGAACAATCCTCCTCCATGATTTTCTCTTTCTGTAACGAACCCTCCCCTTCTAGTGGACTAAAAGCAGAACCCATGTAAAGTATTGCATATTCCACTCTCATGCAATCATTCTTGCTCTAACCAAAAGATGAATGGTATGTAAGAAGCTGAAAAGACTACATATTATTGGAAAATACTATCAGAATCTACTTTTTTCCAACTACTACCAGTACATATGTCTACTGCTTAACCAATGTTCCGAATGCTTCAGAATCTTACATAGTAGAGGCTCCAATCACACTGTTGAGAGACATTGTCGTCACATTGTCGCTGTAGAGTTGACTTCAGCTGCATGTATGTCTTAGCTCAGCTATGCTACTATCGCGAACTCATGAGCTCGTAATACTATGTTGGCTATTACCAAGCCCATCTCCCTGCCATAGGCTCATAGCCTGTATGCGGGGTTGTGTGACCAAAATAAGAAAAACATCCTCAGCCCAAGGTACTATATTTTCTACTCAATCCATCTTTTCCGATGAATTGTTTTCGCAATTTATTGACAATTGTCTTCTATGTTGTGGCTCTATTCTGGGCTTCTCACTCGCTTAATCCTCACTATTTCTCACCATTCGAGTTGCCATTTTGATATCATGAGTAAAGCTAATAGCTAACTGAATTTGAAACTTATTCTCACTTAGGCTATCTCCTTTTTTTCTACCTCGCTATCAGTTATCTCATTGCTACTGTCATTGAATTGTATTCACTTCATAGGGCTGAGTATCATAATGCCAGATGCTTCTGTAGGCGTAGATTGTGCAAAAAGAGAATATTTTTCGTTCTGCATGAATTCAGCGCAAGCTATATTTCCATGGCCGCAATCCATATTTTTGTCCTTTCGGCATTTTTAATATCGTTGCATTTTTTTAAGGTTGTCCTTTTGGTGAGTATCTACATGCACATCAAGGTAGGTTTGTCGTCGGGACACCATATATTATGTGCGATCTACAAATGGTCGATTGGGAAATGTACAGCTCCATGGGCACTAGTATAAGCAAAAATGTTTCCTGGAGACAACGATTGAAAATTGTGCCCTTTCAGCTGCTTGCGTAGAACTATGCTGGTGTTGATTTCACAAAGTATCGCTTTTACTGTGCGCAACGAGATCCCTATGCATGCTTGCGCGGTTACAACCAGACCCTTACTGTAAAAAAGGTAAAGTCTACCTAGGTGCCAAATGTGCTCGGGAATCCGACGAAACTGATGCCCTTAGAAACCTAATTCGATTTCCGGACAGGTCAGCCATAGGCAGCACCTCGGTACCGGTGTTAACTCTACCTTTCATCATATTCCGCAATATTTTTAGAAGGCGCACAACTCTACTTAAAATATGGGGAAAAGAAGAAACTGCTAAAGCATAAGCAATTATGCGGTAGTAATGAAGAAAAATTATATCAGGAAGCACGAACATATGAAAACTACATGAAGGTTGCGCCAAGAGATTATTCGAGAGTGGAGAGAGGCTGAGGGCGGGGTAGGTCAAGCAGCTGGCGCTTTCATCCGCATGTTGGCTCTACTCATTCCTTCCCTACAGCGGGATCTGTTCTCTCAAGATTGGTGGGAACTGTCCCTTCCCTCCCATCGCTCACACCGGCCGTTTTTGGTCCATTTCCCTTCGCTTCTCTCCGTCCTTGATCTCCCCTCGTGGATTATAAAACTATGGGTCAACCAGGCTCTACTACGACAATGATTTGCCACAAATTCGGAGCATTGATATAAAATGAAAAGAAAAAAATTTTAAAAAAAAAAAAGAATTGTCGCATTAGCAGAAGCTTATTTTCCTCGCCGAATCCCCATGAACTAGTCTGGGCACGAGACTACCCCATGTACCTACAACCACGTCTACCCAAGAATTGTTCGCTGGGTTTTAAAGGGGAAAAAGCACCTCTGCTGTACCTGCAACCCCCGTATACCCGTAAGTTATTTGCTTGTGTTTAAGAGGAGAGACAACCTCTCGCTTTGGAATTCACCGGCCAAATATCCAAGCTCCCTCTGCCGACAACCGGGTTCGCATGGAGTCCTGTGTTCGCACACGTTTGAGCTCTCGTGATGGCACCAATCCCTCGTAATAGCTTGTTGTACCGATTTCTCGTTGTTCAAGAGTTATTACTAGTACATTCTCTCATTTTGGCAACGGCAGCCCAACTCAGCATGGCTTCCCTCCGCCGACCATATTAGCGACCTAGCCTGTTCGGAAATTCTGTGCACCCATAGCTCCCGTGTTACCACAAAGTAATCGTAACGGAGATGGCATAGGTGTAATAAAAAATTGTGAAGGAAAAAAGGTAAGCAAAGCACATGGGAATAGTCGACCTGCCAAGGAGAAAAATGCGGCGGGGGTGTGGCTGTGGCAAGGGGATGGTAGGAGCTATCGGCCACGCTGCGTATGGACGATGGGTGGAAGAGGGAGTGGGAACGGAGGTATAGGCGAAGAAGATTGGTCAGGCGATGCGAGATCTAAAGGCAATCGGAAATGCGGGGATGGAAGCCTTGTCTTCCTGCTGGTTGCAGTTGCTGTTATGAGGCACTCGTCTTATCTGTCAACCTTGTTGTCGGCCTATGAGATACGAGGGTGGGAGAAGCGGAGGGTAGGAGAGGTGACAGTGGTTAGAATGAAATGACAGGAAAGTTATTACAAGATCTAGAAGCAGGCAGCGAAAAAAGGGGTAGAGAGCTGGCGAGAGAAGCAGCGACCCGAAGTGGCGGCACGAGAGGCGGAAATGCAACAGGCGGTGAGAGAGATGTAAGCGGGAGTGAAAGTGGGGAGGGTGGCGGGGGTACCGGGGAAGAGGGTCAGGAGCTACCTACCTTCCAATAGCTTGATGAAGCTCTTTCTAGTAATGGAAGTTACAATTAGAAGCCATGAAGAGGTAGTCTCGTCACTAAGAGAGAGGCATAGCATGAAGAGGTAGTCTCGTCACTAAGGGAGAGGCATAGAATTGAGGGTCTCGGTACCATTCTCAGGTCCAGCTCTGGAAGAGGGGTGTCCACCGTCATTTTAAAAAGATACTGTAGTTCACCACTTTCCCGGACACACCACTTTCCCGGACACATTTACCACCAAAACTGCGCAACTTTCGCACTCAATATCTCAACAACCATAACAGCATTTGTGAATGCGCTTTGTATCGCTATTAGACAAACTGTAATTCTTGCTATCTAGCACTTTTTCTTCATCAAAAATTGTGGGTGCAAAGGGATTATGGCTTGTCGCATTTTTGTTGGAAGGCTTGGCATTTATTTGTATGGGATCTCCATACAAATGTCACCGCCCCCGAATTCTGCATGCTACACATGCAATCAATTCATGAAAAAAACTCAGACACTCACATTCAATAGGATCACTCAGTTGGAAACTATGAGCAACGTAGTTAGGTAATACCTGTAGTGGTTGTGAAATCATTCACAATATTCATATTTCCCATAGAAACCATTTGTATGAGAAACTAGATAGTTGTACACCAACTCTACAATTCAACAAATGAAAGTAAACTAAATGCAGCACCTTACTATAACTCTTCAGGTGATTCTGGACATATACTATCATAGCTATTGTAATTAGCGTTGAAGAGTAGGACTATATTCAAGTCTTATGAACGTTTTGTATGGAGATCCCATATAAATAAATGCCAAGCCTTCCAACAAAAATGCGACAAGCCATAATCCCTTTGCACCCACAATTTTTGATGAAGAAAAAGTGCTAGATAGCAAGAATTACAGTTTGTCTAATAGCTATACAAAGCGCATTCATAAATGCTGTTATGGTTGTTGAGATATTGAGTGCGAAAGTTGCGCAGTTTTGGTGGTAAATGTGTCCGGGAAAGTGGTGTGTCCGGGAAAGTGGTGTGTCCGGGAAAGTGGTGAACTACAGTAATCTAAAGTTTGTGGAGAGAAGAGAGTTTATTTTGCTCGCTTGATTGGTTTGGGAGCTCTAACTGTCTACTTCTGCTATCTACACTCTCCGGCGAAATACAAACCCTGCTATCCCCTCGCTCTTCGGCATCTGTTTCTTTTTGGCATCTTGAATTTTAGGAAGGATGAAGTTTGACCTTATGAGGTTTAGCTCATTGACCGGGAGTGAGAAGTTACAACAGATTGGATTCTAATGCTCCGGATCCATATGATTAAATTCTAGTGGAAAAAGCGTTACCTGTTTAAAGTTGATTTTTGCTTGCGTCCTATTTTTTGTTTCCTATTTTTTTTCATTTACGTTACTACCGGTCCTGTATTCAACTTCCTACGAGAACAGGATATTGATTGGCACCATGCGACCAGATTGTAATGTTCATGCGTGTTCAGAGGCGTGCAGACTTCCGTACTTATAGATGAGAGTTACTCCACGACGCACGCGGCTGGAGGTTTATTGATTGAAAAACGGCGTAAAATTGGCTGTCATTGACTTTTGTGTTGCCGAGTTCTAGCAATTGAAATTTTGTTGCTTTTGCATGGATGCTTGCGATGGTGCGAGTGAGGAAAATTGCATACAGTTTAATCCAAATGGATGAATCAGGACTGTGGAGGTTTCAAGTGGTACGGTCAATGTAGGGCTAAGTGCATGTGTTGGAAGTTGAGCCGCAGTTAAGGTGTTGAAACACGTGAATCGTTTGTTCTAAGGTTGCTAATAGGTTGTTGATCTGATGCATAAATAATTAGAGTTTTTCACCTAGAAACCGATCATCACCTGGAAACCGATCAAATCCATCAACCTACGGACAAAGCTACTGCGAACGCCTTAAGTGGGCTCAAATCAAAGGTAAAGCATGAGAGAACATCATAAGTCCGTAGGTTAATGGATTTGATCGGTTTCCCGATGTGTGATCGGTTTCTAGGTAAAACACTATATATGTGTTTGTGAATTATATGCCGTCGGAATTTGGAATAAATGTGTCGTCGTTTTAGTGTACTAACAAGACTGTGAAAACACCGCCATACCTGACAACATGAAAGAGTTCCGCTGTACGTCTGCTTGGTTTTTGAACATGTAGCTTAATACTACTATCTGCGCGCACTTGCTACACCGAAAAAAAAAAAAAACTACAGTACCAAAAAAACTCACATGTTCTGGGTATATTATGATACTTCGCTTGAGAATTTGCATCTCAGACACTAGTATATTGCTGTTTCCAGTGTAAAGTATCATGATGCTTTGATGCTTGCCCAAGCGGGGCTACGATACGCGATAAAAAAAAAAAAGAAAAAAAAAGCTCTGATGCTTTCCGCTTAGTATTGCTTTTGGCACCGTTGTTACCCTTCATAGCGACATATGAGTAATAATAATTAAAAAAAAAAACAAAAACATAACAAATGCTCTCCCAGAGATGCCATGTTTGTTCAAGACAAGGAGGCCTTTCAAAATTTGTTCTAGTAAAATTCTAGGGATACATCGTTCCCTAGTCGGTTCACTCATTGGGCGTTAGATTTCCTGACATTTCTATTATAATATTGTATCTTCCTGAACCGTTTAGATTTCCTGAAAATAGGTTGGACGCCGACTAAATCAAAGATGATTGATTTACAAGAACACATCAAATTGCTCAGATGATCACTATCCTGATGTTGAGCCACCCCAAAAGAGGCAACATTGGCCGGGATGAAGCCAGCAAAAGAGCAAGAGCACAGGTAAGGGCATTGAGATCCAGGGAAAGAGGAAGAGGGATAGATAAGAAAAGTGCTCAAAGACTGTTAATAGGGACATCTGGGCAACAAAGTGCAAATTCCAAGCTCAATTATACCATCTCCCCCACCTGCTGCATCCAAAGCGGGTGTAAGAACAGGCAATATCAGTGGGACATACGAAGGTTGGAAGGTACCGAATGTATATGGCTGGTAGTGGGTTAGGAGGAGGATCACGTTAGGGTAATTTACATCTAGGGAAGTGAGCGACTGTGAATGATGCAGAGATGCTAGTGTTGCTCAAGCAATTTGGGATTTAGAGGAGGATAAACTGCTGGTGATGTCAACCTGACAAAAGGTGACAGAAAGCAGGCTGATATCGGGAGGTGCAGCAAGGGTATGCAGAGAGGCAGTGGAGACGACAATGGAAAACGGCCTTTTAATTGGGGGGCTACCTGGGTGGAAGGCCAGGTGTAAAAGAAAGCGAAGAGAGATCAGGCGAGGCAGCAGGAGTGGGGTCTTGCTTGCATTACTCGCAGGAGGCGGTGACGGGGGCGGGATACTGCAGAAAACGCAGGGCAAGAGGAGTGCCCAAAAGGGGGAATAGGGTATGTCAGACGAATAGGCCAAAATAAAGTTCGGGAGGCCGTATACAGGTGCTAACTAGGAGTCTGGGAGAAAGGAACTATTTTTTTTTTATATATATCATTGATCGCGTGCCGCCCTATGGGCTATGGCGATGTTCTAATTACATGAATGAAAAGAAATGTGAGTAGATAGGAGATGTGAGAAAATTGTTTAATGTCTGCCTAAAGGGAAGGAGAACAACGATGTGAGATGAGAAAAGTCTATCGCCCCGCCCAATCCAGAGAAAGGAACTAGGAGGTGGCCGGAAGTGGAAACACAGGATTACTGTTACGGAGTCTACGATAATGTAGCTAAAGTGAGGGTGTAACTTAGGACAACGCGACCATCTCTCCAGGGCAGAAGGCCCTCCTTATATAGCCAGCTCTCCGCGCATGCCTACTGTATGTTGTATTGCGTACGCTATCTATGCTTAACAATCAATATCAACGTCTTGGTAGCTGAGGCTGTGCACAATTAGCCTACGCGTACTCTTGCCACTCAGTGGTGCAGCTCACTTCAACCCTGCGCTCTGCTTGTGATACACTTCCGTGACCCGACCTGTCAATTGTACGATACTGGAAACACAGTATCGGCACCGCGGACAGCCGGAAGTGCCGCTGGTGCGGCGAAGACTACGAGATCACTCGACACGTACTAACACAATGCAGAGTCTGGAGACAGATGCCCAAGGGGCGAGGACGACCTCTGCCGCCCCAGAGGCGACAGAGACGGAGACGACAGGGATAGGGACACACTGGTGGACATACTGGACTGGGCAGACATTTAGCAATTTTCTTTCCTTAGGCAGAATCAATTCTTATCTACCCATTTCTTTAGTTATCTATATCTATTTACTTCTTTCTCATGTATCTAAAACATCGCCATAGCCCATAGGGCGGCACGCGATCAATGATATAAAAAAAAAAAAAAATGTCAATTGTATTGTCCTGCTGTAGCTATCGGTTGACCAGGCCGAATGATCACTAGCAGCCAGGCTGCAGCCTTACGGGTCAACTCAGGCGGATATCCCCAGCCTTTCTGGGTAGGCCCGTGACAATTACCAAGTGGATGGCCGAGAGCACAGCTGGGGCAGCGAGGAGGAAGAAACAATAACAGATGTGATGGGGACATACAGGGTGTGGAAGGCGAGGAGGAACTTGGCAGAAAGAAGGGTGATAACCTGCTACATACCTCGCGAGCCAAAAATATGCGCAGCATGATGCACACCTTCTCCAATTAATATTCCTAGAGACATTGTCCAATTAGAACGACAAGAGACAACCTCATCTAGTAGTTATTCATTTCCGATTCTCATATGCTCAGGGCTTTGGCCTTCACCATAGCCTTCATGCCACTAGGCGGCATGCCAGTACAGATGGCTTCGTCACTGACACTAACACTTACAGAACAGGCTTTTGGAGATACTTCCCAACCCACAAGACGATAGCTCGCGATACCTGAATGGGTTAAGAGCTCTGCACGAGTTGTTTCTATTAATCTAATTTTTATTCCAAAATACTGTGTTCTACCGAGATATAGCGTACTTCGGAACGTGAGAAGTTTTGCAGTAGAGCCTGCAATCGATGTTCGAGTATAGCGAAACTGTACAAAAATGCTTTTAAGACATTCTGAAATATATGTTTTCCCTCAGTTTGCATTTATGGGAGGATCACATGATGTACTGTACGGAGATATACCTGAATAGGCAATCGGGAAACTTTTCTGCTTTTTTTTTTTTTTTTTTTTTTTTTTTTTTATATCAGTACTCGAGTGCTGCCCCAAGGGCTATGGCGAGGTTTAACTACATAAGAGATGAGAGGTGAGAGGAGAAATAACAGGATCAACTGCTTAACATCTAATGAAAACTAGGCTACCCGATCGTCCAAGTCCATCTATCGCCCCGCCCATTCTAGAATGTCCACCAATGCGTCTTTGTCCTTCTGGTCTCCTTTCGGGGGTCCGAGCAGGTCCGCCTCCCCTCCTCGCCATTTCTTCTTCCAAACCTTGCACCATGCTAGTACGTGGGGGATGGTCTCCTCTTCCCCGCACCACCGGCACTCCGGGCTGTCTGCTTTACCTATCTCGTCTGTCCTGCCTTGGCGAATAGCTGCATGCGGGGTCACGTGAAAAAAAAACAAAAAGAAAAAACCTATCTCGTCTCTCCATCGTCTTGGGCCTTTGCCCCCTAGTATGCCCGCCAGTGTCGAAACCCTTTGTCCTAGTCACTTCTCTGCTTATCAAATTAGACACAGAGCAGCTAGCGTGATTATATGCATCACCATATAGTGACGGTGGCGGCGGCCTACTCAAGATCATATGTATTAAGCTTGGTGCTGAAATGGGTATTGCAGCAGAAGTTGTCTACTATCCATATTAGGTAAGATATAATGTAGTATATAGTTTGACATACCTACCACCTAGTGCATGACCGCGTACGATAGATTAAATCACTTACATCTGCTATACTTTCACCTCCCAAGCTATATACAGATACTGATTCTTATACTTCTTCAAAATATTTTAATTCTATTATTATTATTATTCTTATTATTATTGTTCATACTTTCCTTCAGGAACTTTCAACGTTCTTTATATGTTATACATGAAAATACAGCATGCGTAGAATTAATTTAGTGCATCCATACACTGAGAATATCTCTTACCTAATATAGAGAACAGCACGCTATTCCGTATAGGCCCTGCCATGGCGAACAGCTGCAAGCGGGGTTGTGATATATATATATAAAAAAGAATGCTATTCCGTAAACTTTCAATCATCACATAGGGTCCTAGAATTGCCGAAAATAAATCTCCACCATATGGTCTGGCCATAGGTACCCTTTCCACTGATATTCAAGCCCGTTCTATGCACGCGAGTAATGATATAATAAAAAAAGCCCGTTCTTTAGCCTGCTTGCTTTCATTACCCTCAAATCGCTACCATTTCTGAATATTTTTAGCGAACGACCACTTCTCCCACAATGCTCATATCAATACCAAACTTGGTGTATATGATCCTGGAGATTTTATTATGCATACTTAAGGACATCCTTACTCTTGCCCCTCTGTACCTAATTTGATAAGCATAGGTTCCTTATTGCCTATTCAGTTCAGGTATGTCTTCATACACTACACCATGGCATCCTGCGATTAATCCAAACTGAGGTGCCAAAATTATTCTCCCATGTATGGTTAAGGTCTAGTTAACTATTTGATGCAATTGAAGGACCCAGAAATTTGTAATAAATTTATCTTCGCTTATCCGGCGTTATGCAATATCCCGGTAGAACACAGTACAATATCAGCTTTTCGCAACGTCAGCTACACACGACTCATGTTCTCCACACGGGACGCAGATAATGATAATCACCGATTCTAGGGTCACGTTAAATAGGTTGCAGGGGATAGCCAAGGGGAACCCAACACCAGAGGGACCCGGGAGGATGGTGAGAGAACGCTGGGAAGAGAGGGTATTGCGGGGAGACAGAGACATAGCGATCCTGTGGGTGAAAGTCACACAGGCATAAAGGGCAACACGAAAGCAGACATGGCGGCAAAGGTTGGCACAGCCCTACAATACCAGGACGAAGTGGTCACCGAGGCGGGCATGCGGCAGCACAGCAGAACACGAAGAGCGGAGGAAAGGAAGAGACTCCGACTGGCATACCGCCCACTGGAATACCTGGGAAACAGGAGGAGAGTAGCCACCCTCGCAGGCCTGATGGGGAGCAAGGGACTAAGGCAATGGAGACATAAGATAGGCAAAGACGACTCACCGGAGTGCAGATGGTGCGGGAAAGCACACGAGAATTTCGCGCACATCATGAACGAGTGCGAGGCGTGGAAGAAGAGACTTCCGGGGGAGGAGGAGGAGTTGAGACAACCGGTGAAGACGGAGAGGGAGGAGGGGGTTAAGCTGGCGGAGATCCTAGACTGGGCGGCGGGGTGATTTCCTACTATTTCTGTGTTTAGTCATGATGCGTAGTTGATGTTACTCCATTCTATGTAATTAACCTCGCCATAGCCCCCAGGGCGGCATGCGAGTAATGAAATAAATAAAAAAAAAAAAAAAAAAAAAAAAAAAAGATTGACCCAAAACACCCTATAGGTCGGTCATAACGTGACGTGAGCTTCTATAGGGCTAAAGGCGTGGCATCCACTGAGGTATTCGGTAGTGTTCTTAGGGCGGCAAGCGAGTAATGATATTCCTTTTTTTTTTTAAAAAAAAAAAAAAAAACTGACTTGCTATCCTCATCGGTATCTCCCCCACTTGTCCATTGTGGCTTTTACTTCGTCACTACACCTTCTATTATGCTTGTTGTAGGTCGTCTTGTTGCACCTTCCGGATGCCTTATTCTTATTGCCTATCATTCATCAGGAATATAAGGCAGAACCCCCTGCGACTCTTTGTGAAAGAAGTTAATAAAGTAGTCTCTTGATTTACCAATCCGCACATTCTACAACGTATTTTACAACACGGTCACAGTATTATCTATCTCTTGGCACGGCACAGATATTCCTCCAAGCGCTCAGTATTCAAAATCCTTCAGCATGTCCGCTTCCAACGAATCAGCCGGCCCCACAACACGAGTACTTACAGTTCTGATCGACCATCAAATCATTCAGCGAGCTATTCCAACTACGCTAGTTCTTGCCAGAAAGATCAACAATCAGACCAATGTCGCGTTTGCCGTAGGTCAGATGAACGATTCTCCTCTGCTCTCTCATAGCAACACGTTCATATGGGAGGAGAAATTTCGTATCTTCCTTCATTTCAACTACAATGACACACCAGGGGCATTGGTGCGTTCTGTCCCATCCAAGACGCAGTTTACCCCCATTGCCTGCGAATCAGGTGTTCCGAATCCCGACAGTGCACAGTTCGTGTCGCTGATGTGCGAAACAAGCAGGTGAAAATAGGTATATACAACTACCAACGCGGTTGATATTGCCATTGGAAAGTCAACACAATACGATGAAAACGAGAGAACACATATAGGATAGATGCAGAGCCTGGAAACTCAGATGACCAGAAGGGAAGGAAGGGACGAAGGAACCAAGGGGCAAGACCGGGGAGGACAAACTAGTGAGAATGCTCATATGGGCGGCGACGGAGTGATGCGGGGGGATATACTTCTCATATTTTTCATCTACCGGTTCACTCATTTTTTCACATTTCCATTCACATTTTCATTCATGTACCTAAACAACCTCGCCATAGCCCACGGGGCGGCAAGCGAGTAAAGATATAAAAAAAAAAAAAAAAAAAAAAAAGATGAAAACTCAAGGCTTTTGCTAGAAGTTGCAGATTGTGATCAGGACAAATGGTCAAATGACGGGAGGGAATCATTCGCAGTGTTGAGCGCGCCACAGTTGAGCCAGGTCGGGGTTCAGCAGCTGACAGGAAAGGGTAACTACTACTCTCGTATACATGGACCCTATTCCCGGCAGCGTGAACGGAGTACAGGAGGTTGAAGTCAGTGACGAGGTGTGTGAATGCAAACGCAATGGAGAACTCTATAGCTCTATCTAATACCGTGGTGCTACTTAGTACATTTTGTATTGGGGACCTCTTGTGAATGCTGAAGAACCAATCCGAAACCGTCGCGAAGCAACACTCCCAATAGTTCAAACCTGGAGAAGGATTCAAGGTGGAGCGAAGGGACTTCTACAGCCGGACAAAGACTTTAACCTGGCGGAGCTACTAGACTGGGCGGAGAAGGCATAAGCGGGGTTTGGGATTTGACAGTTCCATTTTTCTTTTGGGTTTGGGATTTGACAGTTGGGATTTGACAGTTCCATTTTCCTTTCACATTTCTCTATTAATCTCTTCAACCTGTATCTAAACATCGCCATAGCCCTTAGGGCGGCATGCGATTAATGAAAGGAAAAAAAAAAAAAAAAAAAAAATAGTTCAAACCTGGAGACCATCGAACAACTGTGTGTTTCGGGTTACAAAATTCGGGATCACCCTCAAAGTGCAGATGAGGCAGCGGTATGGAGTAGAAGCCTGGAGACCATTGCTTAGAATAGTGTATGATAGCAATATATATGCTTGTGGGCGGCCGTTGTTTGTATACAACCCACTCTCCAGTCCGCGTTATGGCGACTTTGTACAGGTACTCTCAGCGAAAGATGAAATACGTGATTCGCTTGCGATGAATCTAAGCACCCAACAAGCTAGAACCCTACCTATCAGGGGCACGTAGCGGCGCTAGACAATGCAACGTCGGGACATACAGCGGATGGAAGAAGGGAGGTCAAATCCCACACACAGTGGGGGGGTTCCTCGCGAAACCCTTTCCGGACAGACAGATTCCGCCTGAGGCTTCCGGACCGCATTAGATGATTATGACAAGTAACAAAATTGCGGGTTGACATAAACTGCGTTACCCCAGTTTTTTTTTTAGTTTTGGTTTTGGTTTTGGTCACATATTTGCCCTAGGCTTAGGCATCGGCTTCAAGTTGACCACGGGGGAGCGTCTTCCTGCAGCGTGGCGTGTGTGGAGTTACCGGCTCTGTGATTTCCTGTCCCAATTTAATTCGGCCAAGAACGACCGGGGGCGGCTGGCTGGTGATGTGTTCTTCGATCGGGTCGTGCTCCTCCGGTCGGGGCAGCCCCACGCAGCAGCGGGAGCAGCGGCGGCGGCTTGGGCGCGCGAGGACATGAAGGATGCGCGTCGGGAGGTGCGGTTAGCTCTTGATGGTGCCATTGGGGAGTGTGTCGGTATCAATCTGCCTTGGTACTCTGCTCACCTGGAGTGATAGAGGAAGTCGAGTCGCGGTGCTGGCGTGCCCTCCGCGTAAGTCGTGAGCCGAAAGTGGGGTCTGCGTACCCGTCGTCGTCGTCGGTGGTGGTGGTGGCGTTGCTTGCCCTGGCAGCCGTGTCAATTGAAACTGCCTTGGAGCAACGAAATGAATTCGACGATTCTACATACCACCACTGACATCAGCCCTCGAGTCTATATAATGCGGCGTAACTGTTCTCGATACCCCGGCGTAACCTTGATGCGGTCGATCTATGCATTCCGGCTTGGCAGGTGCCCGTGCGGTAACGTTTGGTGAAACCTTGTTTCTTTGTTTTTCCGAGTTTTCGGATTGCTACGCTGCGGGTGGGGAACTAGTTGAGTATATAGCATCTGAGCACCAGCGACGCATCATTTGGGAAAAGTTTTATGATAGCTATGTGCACGTTACCTCGCCATCACGGGAACCAAAAAAAAAAAAATAAAAAAAAAATAAAGAAGAAGAATAAGGATAGAAGTAAACTATCATTCTCAAGTTACTGTGGCAAAGATGGAGATGTGGGCACTGAACATGTATATCTAATCTTGCGATGAAGCCGACTAGATTATGAATGAAAATCACAAGATTTGTCGATTGCGCGATGGATTTCGTATCCTTCAGGGTAACGCGCTCAATTATGATGGCATTTTTCTTTTTTTCTACAGGCGCGGCCCGATACTACGAGGGTGTTAGTCAATTTTCCTGACACATCACTGCATCAGCTCTTGGGCATGTATAAATCTTCTCCCAGCGGAGGTTACTTGACCTTCAGGGCTGTACAAAATTCGGAAGCGGAGGTTTGCCTGGTTTGGAGTGATAGGTATTGAGGCTTATGGTGAAACAAGCATGCAGAGCATGTTTCTATAGAAGATAGCTAGTGCTCTCAGCCTAGACCGTTCAGAGCAATTTCGGGGCTTTCAGGTTGCTTGAGCGCTCGAATGTCTTGCCACGAGGGGCCTAGAACGCGCATGCGAGTATTGCAAAAAAAAAAAAAGGTTTACCAGAGAAGACAAAAAGCTTCCGGTTGCAGGTAGCCTGGTTGATAGTGAGCGGCACGAGCTAGCTCGAGCCTGGATTGATTATATACATAATATTGACAAACTAAACTAAACTAAGCTAAATTTTCATCTTTCTCACTACTATCAGCTAAATTGTGCATTTCGAAGTTGTTGGTAGGTCAGAATGAGCTCCAAGTCTCTAATTTTTACTATATTAGGTATTTACAGTTTATGAAACCTTGCACTGGCTAAGCATTTTAGCGAGCTGTCAAGAAAAACACAAGCATGATCTTGGCTCGTTTGAGCTCGAGCTGGCTCGAGCTGGCTCGGCTCGTGCCGCTCACTACTGGTTGACCTTCTTCAGTCGTTTCCGGAACTTGCTGAGTTTCTTATTTCTATGCGTGAACAGTCCGATAAGGTTTCCGCATCAGCTTTAGCGGTAGTTTATGGGGCAGAATGGCACTAGGGACTCAATAGATATCTCAATTAGACTTATAGATGTTCTCGTGCCCAGACTATTATTTTCCGGCCTCTGGCCGTGGTCTGGAACTAAAGTCACCCGAAATGGGGGGGTTGAGTGCGGCCGACACCTTGGCATGTCGGCCGCCCAGATTTTAGCGGCCGCAATTTTTTTTTTTTTTTATTTTTTTAAATAGAGATTTGTAACCATACATAATAATAACAATTCCGCAAACCGTTCTCATACAATCCCTGTTGTGAATCCTGCACAACCAATAAACTATTTTACCGTGAAGTGGCTATGGATTTGATGTATCTAAGAAATAAATGTCAGCAATTCAGTGCTTAGGAGGAGAGGGTTTTAAGCTTCAGAGCAGAAGCTAGCCCATCTAGCTCCGCCTCAGCCATGGGGAAATGTAAGGAGTATGTGGTCGAAAATAATAGCTTCTTAATACCGGAGGCGGATCAGTGAATCTGTGAAGCGGGGTAGTTCCTTAGCAGTGGGTGAGTGCTTTAAGGGATCCAATTTGATAATAATGAGGTCTTTATTTCTTTTGTATAATGTTATGATAGTATGACTATTGGTGATACTGGTCATGCTTGCTTTACTTGAGCTGTAGCTAAACAAATTAGCTAGACACATGTATCTTGAATAGGTTAATAGTTTGGGTACATGAACCACCTGTGTATTATGACTGCCAGCATCCCAGCTGCCGTATAGTGCCACTACAAATATAGAATAAACTAAAAGAATCTAGAACCTAAATAGTGATGTCGATAACTCACTACATACTGCCCCCTGCCCTCAATGTTCCCCTTACATCTATCTCTTTCTGTTTGCTTCTGTCATGACGGTATGACATGGCGGTATGCCAGCGTACCCAGAGCAGGGCTAAAATGCAGTGAGCTACGGGTCATGTGACCGGCCCACCCCTGCTATGCCTGAAGACCTGGCGCGAACCGGTACCAAGAGCCCGTATGCATGGATACTCCTATATATCCCGACCGTACTACCAGGGGTCACCGGTAGTTCTACCTTTTGGTGCAACGGTTTGCAAGACGGTCGGTTGCAACCCGTAACACCTTCCCTGAAAGTTCTTCACACTTCTACCAAGTTCCAGTCGCATCTACCTTTTTCTATCTGCTTCTTGTATTGTGCCTATAGATCATTGTGGAAAGAACTGGTTCGGGGGCAGTTCTCTATAAAAGAGGTCCCCTAACCGTATCCCTCTGAATTCTTCACGCAACAACTTATACTCCCTCTCCAAGTTGTAGTTTAGTTAGCATTCGCACTCGGTGTGAGTTGTGGGTCGGTTTTTCTGAGTGAGTCAGTTTTCGGGTCGGTTTCTCACACTGGAAAACGTACCTGACTCGGCTGCTGAGTGAGCCGGTATCAGTTGTATGTACGGCGTGACTGAGTCGATATGATAATATACAACTACTACTCGGTAGTGAGCCGGTATGAGCCGAGCAGTTTTCGCACCGAGTATGAGTCAAGTCAGTACCGAGTTTTATAGTACATGAGCGGCCCACGTACAAATTTGATATACAATGCCATTTAATGCATTTAGCATTCACATCCCACCTGAGCGGGTCGGGTTGAGTCGGTAAGTAATGAGGTCGAGCCAGTTTATCACGCCGTTACGCCGTACCTGACTCGAAACTGCCGAGTGAGCCGGGTTGGGTTGTATGTGTGGCATAACTGAGTCAGTGTGATAATATACAACTACTACTCAGTTCCTGAGTGAGTTTATAGTAGGGTCGGAGGAATCTTACTAAAGGCTCAAATACAATGACCATCATAAAAGGAGACTTAATTCAGGGAAAGCAGCCTGGAGAGTAGCATCCCGGCTGACCAGAATCACCCCTGCAAAAGAAGACAACTATACTCGAGCATCGCCCGGAACATAGCAACATTGGGCATGGGCGGACTACGCAAAAGGGACACCAAAGGACCACAAGATCAGGGAATTAGAAAGATAGCAGTACACGGTAGTCAGGGAGATAACTAGGGCACCATGGGGAATAAGATGAGAGGTAGTAGAAGGACTGGCTAACTTAGAAACTATAGACAGCTTCATAGACGGCGAATGCAACAGAGTGGAAGCAAGAACCCTGAGATTCCAGGACGAGCCTCTCAAGAACCAACAACAAGACAGCAAATACCTGAGAGGAACACTGAGACACTGACACTCCCTCCCGCTGGCAATATTACCAGTGCTCCCAAGGAACACGGAGAGAGGAGAATAGGAGAGGGTCATTGCTGAGGAAGAAGACAAAGGCTGGAATAGCGTCTACACCGACGGAAGCCGAATCGGAGGAGTCATTGGCGCCGGATCATTCTGCAACGGCTTGAGCACACCCAAATACCTGGGCACCCGGAGCACAGTCAACGACGTGGAGCTGATTGCCATGAGCCAAGCACTAACCCAACAAGAAGGCGAGCTGCTAATAATTTCAGACTCCAAGGTAGCCATAACCAAGATGCAAAGAATCACCAACGGAGACCCCACCCATGAGGGGGCGTCACAACTAGTTAGGGGCCGGTGGGAGGAGAGAGCCAGCCGAGGCGACCTAGACGTAGCATTAATGTGGGTAAAAGCCCACATTGGTATGAAGGGCAACACGGAGGCAGACACGGCGGCCGAAGTCGGGTCCTCCCTGCAATACCAAGACGAAACGGTCACAGAAGCGGGCATACACCAACTCACGAGAGCTCAGAGGGCCAGTGAACGAAACAGACTGCGTCTAGAGTACCGCCCCTTACAACGCCTGGGAACCAGAGTTGCCACTCTAGCAGGAATACTCGGTAATAAAGGACTACGTCACTAGAAACACCAGATCGGAAAGGCGGACATTTTTTTTTTTTTTTTTTTTTTTTTTTTTTATATCATCACTCGTATGCCGCCCTTTGGGCTATGATGAGCGGAAAGGCGGACAGCCCAGAGTGTCGGTGGTGCGGGAAAGGACTGGAGACCACCGCACACATCTTGCAAGGGTGTGAAACATGGAAATAGAGATGGCCTGGGGGAGAGCCGGACTTAAGAAAACCCCCCAAGGACGGAGACAGAGACACACTGATGGAGCTGCTAGAATGGGTTGACCGAGAATAGAGACAGAAAGGACATTTATTTTCCTTAACACTCTTCTTTTTACCTCTCTTTCCACCTCTATGTATCTAATCCTACACTCAACCAAACCTCGCCATAGCCCACCGGGCGGCACGCGAGTAATGATATAAAAAGATAAAAAAAAACAAAAAAAACACTGGATTTTCGGCCAGATCACCAATGTTACCTAATATCTATCTACATAACTTCACCATGGCTACAGGTCAACAAATGCAGGCAGTGGACCAAGCGAAACAATACATACAATGGGCGGCATGCGATTAATGAAATAAAAAAAAAAAAAAAATACATACAATGGGTTCTTAATTAGTCTCCATTGTGTCCTCTCCAGTCCTACCCACGGTAGCCCACCTGCTTTCCTTTGTCGTTCCTTGCTCTATTCCACTCATACATATCCCCTCTGTACTTCTTACCTCTAATGAATAGACTCTCTAGTATTTAATTCTACCTGTCTTCTCCAGCTAAATAACAACTACACTAATTATCTTTTCCTTTCTTCACTTTTACTTCACCAGCTATCAAGCTCCAGTGATTGTTGTACCCAGTTTATTATTTACTTCTAACTACTTTTAAATATTCTCTACTCTTTTAGTAACTGCTATTCTATAAAGTACTATTACTAAACTAGTAGATTGTAGTTCAAGCATTTTTAGTTACAGAAGCTTATTCTTTATAGTAAAAGAAAATCTAAAGGTAGTAGTCTTTTCTTTAGTACTAGTAGATAAGTCTCTCTTTCTAATACTTAGGGCGCGCTCCACCAACAGCCCGCCCACGGATGCGGTGAGCCCGTGACACCGGCCGGCTGCCCAACCATCAAGGTAAAAGTCAAATTCTGCACTCGCCGCCGTGCCTCTGCTTCTTGGCCGAAGGGCCCATCATGTATATAAGGGCCCTATCTGGCCATCTTGTAGATAGTTCTTTTCTTCTTCTATATAAGAGGCTATTTTTTTTTTTTTTTTTTTTTAATATCATTTATCGCATGCCGCCTTAAGGGCTATGGCGATGTTATAGCTAAAAGTTAGGTACATTCAAATAAGGAAACCTCCCCCCCCCCTTCTCTCCGTTCTCCCCGCTCTCCCCCTTACTCTCCCAACATGTCTATCAGCTTGCTCAGCGGGTCTCTCTCTCCCTCTCCTACCCGGGGGGGCCCCCTTATGTGTTCTTCCCCCCCAGGCCACCTCCTCTTCCACACTCTGCACTCCCCCAGCAAATGACTCTTCGTCTCCTCCTTCTCACCGCACCACCTGCACTCCGGGCCATCTCCTTCCCCTATGTGCCACCTCCA
Source organism: Kalaharituber pfeilii (assembly GCA_015179045.1). NCBI lineage: Eukaryota > Fungi > Ascomycota > Pezizomycetes > Pezizales > Pezizaceae > Kalaharituber > Kalaharituber pfeilii. The sequence continues at coordinate 292,634 of WHUZ01000058.1, read as the reverse complement.
CGCCCTCAGCCCCTTCCCCCCCAACAAACCCGCCAGTCGTCCGATGTCCCGCCCTATCCTTTCGAGGGGTCTATATGACAGATTCAGTCGATTCCTCTCCTCCGCTCTCTCTCTTCTCCCCTTCTGTCTCTGTCCCGCCTCCGTGACCATCTCCGGTCTGTACTGTAGTGCCGTCCCCCATTTTGCTGCTTTGTCCGCGGACTCGTTACCCTCCACCCCCTTATGAGCCTTCACCCATAACACTGCTAGGTCCCAGTCTCCCCTATCGACCCTCATTTCCCAAGCTCTTCTCATCCGTCGTGTAGCTCCGTCGTGTGTTATCTCTCCCTCTGCCACCGCCCTCATTCTCCTGATCGCGTAGTGAAAGAAGAAAATTATTCTTCTCAAAGTTATCTAATGCTATATAGCCTCTTCTAGCAAAATTTAATTTGCTCCTACAAGTTAAAAGCTCATCCATCTTTGTCTCTGTTAGTGCTGAGATACCTAAGGCTATGAATCTATTGTAGTAGTATTGTACTAGCAATGAGGCAGAATGCTGAAAGTTTCTTGCAACTTTACCCTAAGGAGAAAACTTGAGGAGTTGTGTATTTTGGAATAAAAATAAGGTCAAAAGGCTCAGCGCACTGAGTGCATTCGATCTATGTAGGTTTTGCTCGAGGGACGTTGTGGTTATGGAGAGGGTTTCAAGCGCTCGTCCTGTCGAAGGGGTTGTCGCTGGAATCAGATAGTTAAACACCAGCTGTGGTGACGACGACGGAATAGGTAAAGGCAAGCTTGGCATGGCACGCACGTGAGATAAGGGCAGCACGTGAGGCATTCATGGCTATCTGAAATAGACTTCCGGTACTGTTAGCACATACAATCAACAACGCTCTCTTCTCTCCTTTTTCGCACCCACGCTTTCGCACTCGCGCTCACATTTTCGCGCTTGCATTTGGTCGTGCGTTGTTCCGCCAGTTCTCACCACTCCGGTCCATCGAAAGGCAGTAGTGGATACTATCTGTCTATCTTACACAGCGAAGGTCAGGTTATCAGGTTTTTCTTTTTTTTTTATCACATAACTCCGCTTGCAGCTGTTCGCCATGGCAGGGCCCCTGGGCAGAGGCCCTCAATGCTCAGAGGCAAGCATAGGTTATCAGGTAAATGGCACCACTTGTGCCTCTATGATTTGGACGGAGACGTCAACACAGCAACCACCTCAGGACGAGCGTTTGGAAGCGACTCCACAACCACAACGTCCCCCCCGCTGAAAATCACATAGATCGAAAGCGCTCAGCGAGCTGAGTCTTTTGATCTAGTTTTTATCCTCAAACACTCGGAACTACGTTTTTCCCCCGAGGGGGGAATTCTTGAGGATCTCTCAGCTAGGGGGAATTCTTGAGGATCTCTCAGCTCACCACCACCGTTGCCACCCCACCGTCGAGGCGCCAAGAGCCAATAGACAACCGCGGATAAGGCTAGACAACCAATAGAAAAATGCCACCGAAGGGCAAAAAGACACAGAAGGTACCCCCCCACCGCCCACCCCAGCGGCGGTCACCACTCCGCCCCCAACGCAGCGCAATATTTGGGGGGAACTGAGGAAACACGGCATCGGCTGGTACGAGATAGTCGAACAGATGTGGAAGGAAAAAGCCAAAGACACGACGTCCCCGGGGAAAGGAGCGACCCTGATAATACGGTTCCTAGGGGACGGCAACGTCGACACGAAGGAGATCCTCGGCCTTCAACCCGGCCAGATTCCCCCAGGGCTCCAAGTCGCACCACCGCCACAGACACTGGGGCTCAGCCCCATCCAGAACATAGACACCGAGCCGACACCACCAACGCCACCACAGACACTGGGGCTCAGCCCCATCCAGAACATAGACACCGAGCCGTCAGCACCGCCAGCACCGCCGATGGGCCTCAGCCCCATCGTTTGTTTAGACACACCTCCGCAATTGCCAACACCGCCGCCACCGCCACCTACGCCACCAAAGTCGGGCTTCAGCCCCATACGGCACATAGACACTCCACCACAGCGCGCCACAACACCACAGAAGACCGGAAGAAAGAAGACACCCCCTCCCCCGGCTAAGACACCCACAAGGAGGAAGAGGAAGACAGGAAAAACGACACCTTCCCCGGTCCCGAATTCACCCGCCCCGGCTGCAGCATCAGCTCCAGCCACCCCCACCCCACGAACCCGGCTCCGGCACCAGCCCCAGCCAACCCAAAGCCACAACCCCGTAGCACCCCGCCAAAAGACACCAAAAAGGCTACCCCGCCGACCCCGACGACGACGAAAGCCAAATCCGGACTAGTCATACATGGCGTTGCCCTGAGAAGGGAACTGGGCAACGTCAGAAGATGGCTGTCCGAGGACAATAAAGACATGCCAAAGATCACCAGCATCAGATGGCTAAGGAAAAAGGACATTTTGGTCGGAGAGGGGAAGAAGACAAGTTCCATAGTGGTATACTTGGAGGAAGACCTAGACAAGGACAAGGTGCGACTCGGAGGGAAGTGGCTCAAGGCGTGTCGGTATGAGCCTGAAAGAGGACGGAGATGAAGATTCAGGATGCTGACCGCTCTCCCCGCAACACCTTCTAAAGACCGCGGGCATCATGTATTTAAGACCGTATTCGTTTTGATTTTGTTTTAGTTAAATTAAACCCTCGCCATAGCCCATAGGGCGGCATGCGAGTAATGAAATAAAAAAAAAAAAAAAAAAAAATCTATGATTTGGACAGAATGACAAAGATGGACAGAAAGGGGAAAGGGAGAGAGATGTGGAGGAAATGGAGATGACTACCTAATGGTTCTGGATGATTTTTATCTATTCGTGGTTGATTGTTCTTTTGAAGGATTGGGCTGTCGCTTTGTATTTCCTCCTTTTTTTTTTTTTTTTATATCACTACTCGCGTGCTGCCTTGCAGGTTGTGGAGAGATTACAGGTACATATTTTTTTTTTTTTTCTTTAAATCACATAACCCCGCTTGTAGCACGTGGCCATGGGGGTATTACAGGTACATATTTTTTTTTTTTTTTTTTTTTTTATTTCATTAATCGCATGCCGCTACAGGTACATAGGAGGTAACTAATTAATACAAGATTCATATCATAAAAAGCACTCCACCCGCCGGGGGCTCTTCTGCCCTCATTTGTGCTCATTGCTACGCCCACTTCAGCATCTCCGTCAGGGGATCTCTCTCACCTTCTCTCGCCTTCGGTGGGTGGTTCACTGCATCTACTCCCCCTGGTGACTTCGATCTGCATACTCGGTATCCGTCCCAGATGCGTCCTGACGTCTCTTCGATCTCCCCGCGCCATCTGCACTCCGGAGGAAACAGTAACTTGAAGCCATGTGTTCCTGTTTTGCTTTTATAGGGGACAAATTTGTAGGTGGTTGCACAGGTGCCTGTTCCCCGGTCCATAAGGACTTCGGTCCAGGGGCCTGCCATGGCGAACAGCTGCAAGCGGGGTTAGGTGAGATTTCAAAAAAAAAAAAAAAAAAAAAAAATTGCCCTGCCATCAACAGCTTCAAGGGTGCGCCTCATGCCTGAAACCTCGCCATCCCATACAACAGCTTTTGTGCCTACCCACCGGAACCTTTTTTGCTTGCCTGCCACCTCCTGCCTCCACCACCATCCGCCTCCAAATCCACTGTCTATTTTTTATCGCCAAAGCCCTCAGGGCGGCACGCGAGTAATGATATAAAAAAAAACAAAAAAAAAACTCCACGGTCGGATGTCAGCGAGGGCGGTTATCAAGCCCGAGCATACCAGACAGGCCGCACGCTTAACTATCTTGATTCATTGCTTGCAACTTGGTGCTACACATTTTCTGTATATGTAAAGGGCCCTGGGAGGCTCATCCTGTATTATTGAGATCATTTAGGATGGGCCTGCTATAGCAAGTGGCGATAAGCGGCCTAGGAATTCAGACTTGTTCCTGTGTTATCTCTATATTTTTACAACATTACCTTATCTACTAAACTCGGGATTGGAAAGGAGATGCTCTTTCTTAGGGGCTGCCCTATGGGAGAATTTGATTTTATTCTAGACCTACTTAAGGTTACGCAAAATAGTGTACCTTTTGATCTTGAAAAGTGTTTATAAAATGAATTACAAGTTAGTGGTCAGACGTGGTAGCGCACATTTAAGTTCCATCGAAGATTTCCAATAAGATTAATACCCTCAAACCAGACACAAACGACTAAACTAAAGCCAATTTGAGAAATTGAATGTTTACTTGCATTCCTCTGCTAGTGTGCATGCAGACATTTTTTTTTTCTTTTTTAATTTCACATGACCCCGCTTGCGGCTGTTCGCCATGGCAGGGCGCATGCAGACATAGCGCTGCCCTCCTGCGGCCCGCGTACCTATAAAATGCGGCCCCAAAAATGCAAACTGGTCGTGATTTCACACTTATTTCGATACATCGGTCACCTGGTCACCTTGCACCCATTTTAAATGGCGGGTGAGAAGCGGGTGGTGGTGGTGTGGATCATGGAGATGGGGTGGAGATGGTGGTGACGGCGGTTGTGGTGGTGGTGGCGGTGGATATGGTGGTGGAGATGGTGGTGGAGAAGGTGGTGGAGATGGTATTGGACAGCGTGGTGGAGGTGGTGGTGGACATGGTGCTGGTGGCGGCGGTTGCTCTCTTGATGTGCCTGTTGCCATGGTGAAATTGTGTAGAGAAGGTAAGAATGTGGGTTCTTGGATTTCTTGATGAGCGAAATGTTCTACTCAGTTGTCTATGTACTCTGAGTGACGTCGAGAACGAATGTGATGACAATGGTGAAAGGGAACAGTCTGGGGAACAGATTGGCAGCAGGTTATATATATGAGTCCAATGAATCCAACAGGCCAGGCCATGATCTGCATTGGACTGAAACCGCCTGGGCCGCCCTGATCCACATGAATCAGGCCAACCAGGCCAGTCCAGGCCAACCAGACCAGTCCAGGCCAACCAGGCCGGTCCAGGCCATTCAGGCCGGTCCAGGCCAACCAGGCAGGTCCAGATCATTCAATCTGGCCCAGGCCAACCAGGCCGGTACCGGCCACTGAGAACACTGGCATGAACAGGTCCAGGCGGTTGATGTAGGGATTTTACTTCGGTCTCTTATTCTAATATGAGATAATAACATATGAAATGATGAGAAGTTAAATTTCGATACATATATTCATGCTACTCCTCCTACAACTTAGGAGTCTTGTCCCTTTTTGCCTTTTGTCTCCAGTTGATCGAACATCTCTTATACCTGATTAATATTCTTAAATGCGACAATACTTTCTGCTCTAGCATGACTCCAGGATTCAAACATTCCTCTGCTTCAATTATATCCTTCTTTAATTGATTTTACCTATCTATAATTAATAAACTAGTACTACTAGAAACATGCTCAGTTTCAGAACTTATTACTAGAATAGCAAGAATATCTAATGCTATAAATATAATATAGGATAATCTTAGTAGTATTGTATTTGCCAAATTTGTAAATTTATATTATCAATAATAGTATAAGATAAAAACTTATCCAACTTATCTTCATCTGACGTTTATAGTAGATATTTTTGTTTTCAATTGAAAAGATTGCTCTCTAAGCCAATAGCTATTAGAGTAGCTAATACTACTGTAGCGGAGGTGATAAACGCAGAGAGTTACCGTCCGCCAGGCCAAAAAGACACTTGACTAGCGATGCTCGCTAGTCCTCTGCGTAGCTCATATAGCACTCATTTATGCGACTGCGACGCCTTTGCTGTCGCATGTCACCTACGTCGCATATGCACATTTCGTATGCGCGTGCATTTTTCGCATTTTTGCACGCTCCACCGGCCGCCCACACTACGGTCGCGGTGAACCCGTAACAACTACTATAGATAGATTTGTGGCATCTTATAGGTTCTTGTATTTAATATAAATATTAGTATAAATTAATGTAAAATAATTAAGAAATAATACTTTATTAATTCAATAGTATAAACCTTTTCTTTGATAGTCTTAATCTAATCTAGATATATACTTCAAACAGTTTTAAAATATATATATTTTATACTTAAATATAATATAATTATTATATAAAGAACTATACTTGAATTTATTAAAGTATAATACCTATTAAGCTTTCTTCTGTGAAACCTGTGCTTCGAGTCCTGTGGGGGGCCTAAGGGTCAAAATGCCACTGGGCATAGATGAGGGCATGGACTGCATCTCGGCGGGTGTAGTTATCGGCAGTTGGTTCTGAAGGGAGTGGAAGCTTAGCGAAGGCTTAAGGTGCAAAGGCGCAATCCACATAGTGGCCCTGAAAGGGTATATAAGGCCGTCTCAGCCTTAAGAGTGAGAAACGGGACTAGGACTCACCCCGGGAGGTGACGGGGTAGACTCCACTATGGCGTGGGTCAAGGGAAACACAGAGGCAGACAGAGCCACCAAAATAGGAACACACCTCCAATATCAGGATGAAGTCGTCACAGAAGCAGGGATACGACAACTATCAAGGACCTGGAGAGCCACAGAGAGGAACCGATTGCATCTCAACTACAGACCCCTCACACGACTGGGACGGAGAGTCTCAATACTGGCAGGCATACTGGGGGCAAGGGGCTGAGAAAATGGAAACACCTTATGGGCAAAGCCGACAGCTCGGAATGCCGGTGGTGTGGGAAGGAGGAGGAAACCACTGCACATGTACTCAACAGATGCAGGTGTAGAAAAAAAGATGGCCGGGAGGAATGAAAGATCTGATCGAGCCACCCGAGAATAAGGACAAGGATCCCCTGGGAATATAAGGATTGGGCGGACATATAAAGGACGTACGGGGACGGAGAGAATTTCCATATATTTCTTTACGGGGAATGAGATTTTTCCTTACTTAGTATATTCTATGGTTTGTAACTAATCTCGCCATAGCCCATAGGGTGGCATGCGAGTAATGATATTTAAAAAAACAAATAAAAAAAGCTTTCTTCTAAATAAAATTAAATATAAAGTATATATTAATTAAGTAGATTTAAAGTAGTTTAAAAAGTTATCTATAGTAAATAATAAATTAAAAATAGTACTATTATTATTATAATTTTATAACTTTAAAGTAATAATATAAAAAGACTTTAAAATAATTATTATTTCTTTTAATTCTTTATATTTAATTAATTATTAGTTAGACTATTTTATATATATATAATAAATATAAAGTTTAAAGATATTATAAAATAAAAAAGCTTATTTAATAGTATACAAAAGTAATATTTAATATAATCTTAGTTATAGAAGTATCTTATTATAAGAAGTTAAAAAAATTAATTTTTAAAGACTTAAATAAATATAAAAAATAATATTTTATTAATACATATAAGATTTTAATTTATAATAAATTTTAACTATTATTAAGTATTTTTTTTTTCTATTTTAGTATTTTAAATATTTTTATTATTATTATTATATAAGAAGCTTTAATAATATTTATAATATAATTTAAATATTAAAATATTACTTTTAAAAATTAAAAAAAATCTTTATATTTTTTAATAAAAAGTTAAATAATAAAATATACTAAATAGTAGCTAATATATATATATATATTATTAATAATTAATAAGTAATATATTATACTATTATATAATTTAGTTAATATATATTTTATTAATAATTTACTAGTCTATAAATTAAAGTAAATTTTTATAATATTTAGTAATAATTAATTATATATTTAGTATATATCTTATAATAATTTAAGTAGAAGTCTTAAGTATTTCTTATAAATCTTATCTTACTTATAATAATAAGTATATTTTTATAGTTAAAGATTATAATTAATAGAGATATACTAAAAAGTAGACTTTATACTAACTATAAAAAAATATATTAGCTTAAAATTAAAGTAATTTAAGTTAATATAGAATTTTTAGTTTTATTTAAATAAGTAGTTATCTATATATATAGTCTTTTTAATTAGTTTAAAAAGCTACTTAAAGTATTCTTTTTTAACTAGTTTATTCTTAACTATATTATTAAGACTTCTATAAAATTATTATTTAAGTATTTATTTATTCTAATTAAAAAATAAAATAAGTTACTAAACAAGTAATATATAATCTACTACAGAACCAACTTGTTATAAGTATTTAATTATTCTTTCTATATTAGTATAAGTATTAATATTACTGTATGTCGGTTATAATACTTAATAAAAGGCACTGAAATTGCTTAAAAGTATTGAGATAGTATACTAATATATGATGTAGAGGTAAGGTTCAAACTACAAAAAGGCAGCACTTTTGAGAAATGATATAGTATAAAGAACCTTTAATTACTTAGTTGAGAACTTATAGGGATATAAAGATAGATCTGAGAAAGAAAGGAGCGTAGTTTGAATCAGTTCCTTGTAAAAATGTCTAGTGCCTTAGTCTTCAGTGCATAGTCAGTCGTAGCAGAATCTAAGGCAGGAGTCACTGAGTGGAGGATAGCGACTGTAGTATGGAGTTGTTGCACAGTGGCCTGTAGGTCCTGGAAGTAGGAGTACAACTTAGAAGGCATGTTGAACTAATCGAGAATTGAAGTGGAGTTCTGAGAAGCGGCACTAGTTGATAGCGTTATAAAGGGAGTGGTTGGCAATGAGGGTGACCCTTCTAAAGGAACCATTTCGTACATAAGAGTATTATCCATAGCGATTAATAGTAGGCGCGATAAGAGAGACTGATCAAACTGTAAGAGCGACGCCGGGGGTCAGCAGAACAGAGGCAACGATCAGGAGTGCTACGAGGCAGCAGGCACAGAGAGAGGAGAAGTGGAAGAGAGCATAAATGTGCATTGATCAGTGGAGACTACATACAGGCAAGTAGGAGAGGTATATATAGACGAGAGAGATAGACGAGAGAGAGTGAACAGGAGTAGCAGATACGAATATTGTATTACTTGAACATGACGAAAATAGAAACATACATGACGACATGGAAGAGTGCTGTAGAATGCTGTAGAATGATGTAGAGCGCTGTACAGCTGTGGCTGTTGACGCAGTTCGAGAGGTTTGGGTCGATTACTACATTGTAGTTACTAAGAACTAATCCCTGTTAATTCCTATTACGGCATGACATATATACACTTGAATATAAAGTATGATACATACTGAACTAAAGTTGTAGACTGCTACTGTTTAGAATTCTAGATATATGAGAGATTCTACTCATTTAAATACTCAAAAAAATTGGTAAATGCTGGCCTCAATTCATCTGGATAGCTGTGGAGTGATTTGTTTAATTGGCTTGAACCTGCCTGAATGGCCTAGACTAGCCTGGTTGGCCTGGGCCGGCCGGAATGGTCTGGATTGGCCTGGCTGGCCTGAGCTGGCCTGAATGGTCTGGACCGGCCTGGTTGGCCTAGGCCGGGCTGATTGGCCTTTTTTTTTTCTCTCACGTTACCCCGCTTGCAGCTGTTCGCCATGGCAGGGCGCCTGATTGGCCTGGACCGGCATGATTGGCCTGATTACGGCCTGACCTGATTGTTCAGGCCAGGCCAGGCCTAGAATTTCACGGTCCAGGCCAGTCCAAACCTTCTGTTGGCCTGGCCTCTTGGAATCATTCTCAGAGTCTCTGAGGTAAGGTTGCAGAGATGGTTGCAGCTCCTATATGTTGAGGGAACTTAGGTTTCTAATTGAATGCGCACAGTCACATAACGACATGCTCTCGTGTTTGTCAATGTTGGCAGCTGCTGAACTGAAGGTAGATTGCGGCGCTATCATGGCATGACTGGTGCCCATATCTTTAAGAGCTGGGAAACCCTCATGAAGCTTTATGGCTGATCGTATATACACACTCTGATTGCCCAGAAAGACTGTTGCTGTACTCAATTCGACCGCCGCCGTGACAGATTTTGAGATCATAAGTAGGCCAGACTTGCCACGGGGAAATTTGTCAGGATAAGCTTCCACACAACTTATCATACAAGGTTTTAAGTCGCGAGTCTCTTTTACGTGAGGACATATCCTCTTGCATGCTTTCGGAATAAGGTACACAGCCCGTGGTGCTCGGCACCCACACGGTGGGTGGTAACATGCAGAAGACCACGCCATAGGCAGGCAACAAGGTGGTAAGGTAGCTTATGGAGTGACTGGTTGCTGCACATAGTCGCATGTGAAATGGAAACTGCAGATATCGGTTCACTGTCTCGTCTGTTTAATCGGGGAGTTAAAGTGGGTTGAAACTTGTTATACGAGGAGGCGGAAACGTATAGGGAGTTTCAGAGGCTGTGGCGGAGAAATTACGTTGAGAGGAGTGGAGAAGAGTGAATTGCACTTACTTTCCTTTTCCTTCGCCCTTTGTAGGTAGCCACTCAATGGCTCTGGTCATAGTCTAGTCTCATAAACCAACCCTCCTAGTCAGAGTCGAGTGGGGTTGCATATGCGTACAAAATTTATTGGATCGTGCCATGCTCAGAGGCATGAAGGTTCGGTTCAAGAATGGGATAGGGGAATTGCAGAGAAGCTGCATAACACTTTATGCGTAAAGATCGCTTTTGAGTTCTCAGCTGTCCGTCCTGAATCTCCCCGTAATCTTTAGGGTATGTTCCTACCAATCCACCAGAAGTGGAATCTCCAAACCGGCATGAAGTCAATATAACGTTCCATACTTGCGTGAGTCAGAGTGGATGGGCGATTCAAAATGCAAACAGCCATAGACAAACGGCCACATGGACATTGGGCGGTTTACGTTGCATTTCAATACCTCGGTTGGTTAAGATGATCTGGATGATGCACCCTGTGTTTGGCGTACTATGATACTGTTAAATGTGAAGGAACTTATACATGTGAGTATTGATATATATATATAAAAAAAAAGAAGGAACTTATAGTCTTGCGAGGCTATACACTTACGACCACATTGGTTTTAAAAAAGCATGGATATTGAAGCAATGTTGTGAAATTCGTTCAGGCACCTGGACGCACATCTTCTGGTAGCATCAACTCCTTGATAATCTTTTTTCCTGTGGTACACAATGTTGACTGCTGTCATAATTGTGCGGAGTCTAGCTCAAAAGCCGCATATTCAACGCCACGGTGTGGCTTATTGCATTCTTTTCTATTGTGGTGTGACTGTTTTTATCGTTACCTAGACTAGGTTTTATGGCTTGAAGGCAAATCTGCGCTATCTTCATGTATATAAGTCAGAGTCTCTTGCGACTCTTCATCCTATATGCAAAGATTACATTGATACATCATTATCGACCTTTTCTACCGTTCCGTTACTAGCCTGGTTATCAACGTAGAGGTAGGCATGTCCCTAACCCAAGCTATCATTCACACGGTTATCTCCGATTGCCCACTTGGAGTATTTACGTTGCCAGATTCATCACAAGGCATATCTCCTGCAGGTACCCGAGTAGTAGAATCACCACTCGACTAGTGCTCCTGAACTATGTTTAATGAACTCTAATCGACATGATGCAGCCAGGCCGTTTTCTGGATTCTCAGCCTTGAAAGCCTATGGGTTCGGCTGGCGTTCAGCTTCGGTTGAGATGGTGAACGTTGTAGATAATACTAGATATCACAATGGCCTTCCCAGCAGGGAATGCATATATCATCGTCATTTCGGGCAACATGGCGTTATTAATGGACAGATGACGGCGTTCAAAATCTATACGTGCCCTGATTCAATTTACGCGCGCTTTCACGATCAACCTGCCACAAAGAACCGGGATTTGGAGTTCTTGTTGTTTTCTAAGCCGACACCATATTGCAAACGTTGGTCACAGCCATCACCCGCTGTACTCGAGGAACAAGGTAGTCGCTACCTCCGTGCTGCCTTGCCCACAGGTGTGATAGCAAGGACCAGCAGGATTTCCAGTGATAGAAGCAGATTCTGGGTTTTCACAGTTCAACTGAAAGAACTTGTGGCGAGCAGACTCCATGTGACACATTAATGATGCCTCAAGGTACATACATCATCTAATGGCTAGCTACTGGTAATGTTGCAGCTCATACATATGATGTCACTAAAAACGAGAGGAAGGAGGGCTCAAATTGTCCCATATATTCAAAATTGGTGCAAAGGCGGCTTTTCGAGCGCTGGTTGTCAGTCGCGAGCCATGCCATGGAAATTATGGGACTATCAACGCCATTGACAAACGTCAACCACGTCTTCAAGTGGTACTTTACTGCCCCCTCATAAATAACGTCAACATCCCGATCCAAGAGACTAGGTCTATTCCATATTGACGGAGGAAGTCTTACTATGTTGGACATAGATTTCAAATTAAAAAAAACAATGGGACCTCCAGGAATGTCTGGTCTGAAATAATGACGGGATGGTCTACTGTCGGATGTGTTTACAGGGCCATAATGTGATGGAGGTTAGTAGAGGTTCGACGACAACCTTACGTTCCGTATATAGATACAGTACTTTGCCTACGCCCTCTTCAAAGTAATATGTATCATCGTCGTAGTATTAAACAATGCTAAGCTGATGCAATACGTAAGCTGCGAAGTCTTCATGTTCGGATGTCGTGTCATTATCGCTGCTGGGGAGCTGATTTCAGCAGCATATCTTGGATCAGCTACTAAGGCAAACTTATACTTGTCATTACTTCATGGTTTTCTCTAAATCTCCTGTATATAAACTTTCCTTGCTCTGTTAGATTCAGTATCAAGCACCTCAACGTATAATTTTACGACCAACAGGGATGTATTGTAGGTTCAGGAAAATTTTGAAAGGACATTGCTGTGCACGTTAGTGAGCGGCACGAGCTAGCTCGAGCCTGGATTGATTATATACATAATATTGACAAACTAAACTAAACTAAGCTAAATTTTCATCTTTCTCACTACTATCAGCTAAATTGTGCATTTAGAAGTTGTTGGTAGGTCAGAATGAGCTCCAAGTCTCTAATTATTACTCTCTTAAGTATTTACAGTTTATGAAACCCTGCACTGGCTAAGCATTTTAGCGAGCTGTCAAGAAAAACACAAGCATGATCTTGGCTCGTTTGAGCTCGAGCCAGCTCGAGCTCAAGATCAGTCGAGCTCCAGCTGGCTCGGCTCGTGCCGCTCACTAGTGCACGTGCGTCTAAGATATGTTACGTGAATATAAATTAGATGCAATACTACTGTACGTACATTCAATCCAACCTTCCGCTCTAGCAAAGATTCCAAAACCCCAGTATGCTAGGGACATTGAGGGTCATAATAGAAGTTATTATGTTGGCGTTTTTTTTTTCTTTTTCTTTTTTTTTTTTATATATCACATAACCCCGCTTGCAGCTGTTCGCCATGGCAGAGCCGAGTAAAAACACACCCTGAGAGAGAAGAATATCACAGGCAATATTTAACTGGCACAGGCGTCGGTTTCCAGCAACGATTTGATACGCGAACCTAGTCCTCAATTGCGCTGAACTTTCGCTTTGGACAGGGGAAATTCTGGCACTGGCCGACTGACTGCGCACCTCGATCAAGTAGCAACCGGGCGACAGCATTGTGGCCGTGGCTGACGGCCAAGGAGAGTGGTGTTTTTCCAACGCGATCGGCCAAGTTCACATGTATATCTGCTCGCTCCAGCAGCAGGCGAACTACGGCCTCACCTCCCTTATCGGCTGCTATAGACAGTGGTGTTGAACCAGATCTATCCTGTTTATTGACATTCACATCCGCTCGCTCTAGCAGCAAGCGGACTATGGCCTCGCGGTCGTAAGTGGCTGCTTCTAACAGTGGTGTTGAACTCGATTCATCTTCTATATTGACGTCCACATCCGCTCGCTCCAGTAGCAAGCGGACTACAGCCTCATGCCCGGAAGATGCTGCTTGCCAGAGTGGTGTCGCGCCCGCTTCATCCTGTAGATTGATATCCACATCCCCTCACTCCAGCAGCGCGCGGACTACTGCCTCATGACCGTAAGCGGCCGCTTGCCGGAATGTCTCTGTCCAGTCACTTTCTGACTGGACAGAAGCCGGGATAAGTGACACTAAACTATATATATATCTAAAGCGACCGCTAAGCTCCTAGTACGTACAACCCATGTCCACATCCCATGCCTACATCGATCCACTTATTCCAAGGTCCTGCATGAGTGTAGAACAATAACATCTGCATCATCGTACTCTGGTATTTCTTCAGCTAACTCCCGCGCTTCATCCATCTTTCTATGTAAGTGTAGGACAATAACATCCTGAGTGTAATTGTCTACATCATCGTACTCTGGTATCTCTTCAGCTAACTCCAGTGCTTCATCCACCTTTTTACATGAGTGCAGGACCGTGACAATAACATCCTGAGTATGACTGTCCGCAATATCATTGCGCTCTTGAATAGCTTGACGTTGAGCTAATTCCGTTTCAGCCACCTCAGCCCCAGTAGGTCCATGAGCTGAATTAATGCGTTGCAAGCGATAAATGATATAAAAAAAAAAAAAAAAAATAAAATAAAAAAAGAATTAATGCGTTTTGGATTACGTGAGGTCGATGTGCTAGATGCGGTTTGAAACTGTATCCGGAAGTTTGGTTCTGGAGAAGGTAAAATAGTGGTTGGAAAACTAGGAGTTTTCCACAATTTTGTACCTCTTGGACTGTATGTTGAAACTGTAGAACTTGATGTGCTGCTAGTTGAGAAGGTTGTGCAATGAAATGGGAGATTGTATGCTGTCTGAACGAAGCTATGCTGGCCTTGGATATCAGGAAGGAGGTTTGGTGTCATCAGTGGTGCAGATATTGAACTCTGGGTGGTATCAAGCGTCATAGTCCACTGTTGATGAGGGTCCCATGCGGACTTGTCAAGATTCCAACAAGGATGAATCAGCGATAGTGGTATTGACTGTTTAAGAAGATAAAATGTACATAGAAAATGGTGACAAGGAATAGATTATTGGAGAATAATTGAGCATGTGGTACATGCAACATTTCCCATATTTCTGACAGAATCAGAAGCTTCATAAATAGGAGATGATGCAGCTTGCCATTCATGCTTTAGCATGTCAATGCAATACAGTGTAACATGCCCCTGTAATTGCGAAAATGCTCCAATACCGGTACTATCTAAATGAAGTGACAAGTGATGTTTAAGCCGACTGCGGTTCTCAACAAATTTAGCCCATAACTTTCACCCTTCTCAGGCTTTTTAAAATATGCAGCCGGCATAGCGGCAATGATCTCACGGGCATGTTATAGGGCGGCATGCGAGTAATGATATTTAAAAAAAAAAAAAAAGACATTATTGTTTGTTGTTCTTATGCGTTGTGTGAGGTAAGATGAAGCGAGCAATGGTTGGTGGTGGGGCAGTGTGAGATGTACTGTGGCATTCCAATTTTTCTACAAGAATTCGTTGAGTAATGGTATTAAAAAAAAAGAAAAAAAAAAAAAAAAACGAGAATTCGTGATTTCAATTTATCCCTGCACTCCGAGTATGGGTTGTATGTACTAGTAGATTAGCGGTCGCTTGTATAGTTTAGCGTCACTTATCCCGGCTTCTGTCCAGTCAGAAAGTGACTGGACAGAGACATTCCGGCCGCTTGCAAGAGGGGTGTTGAGCCCACGTCATCCTGTAGATTGATATCCACATCCGCTCGCTCCAGCAGCAAGCGGACTATGGCCTCAGCACCACGAGTAGCTGCTTTGAAGAGTGGTGTTCTCCCCTTTTTGTCCTGCAAATTGACATCCACATCTGCTCGCACCAGAAGCAAGCGGACTACAGCTTCAGCGCCGTCAGCGGCTGCTTGCTGGAGTGGTGTTGAGCCCGATTTATCCTGTATATTGATATTCATGTCAGCTCGCTTTAGCAGCAAGCAGACTACAGCCTCGTGCCCGTTGATAGCTGCTTCGAGGAGTGGTGTGGAACCCCCTCTATCCTGTACATTTGCATCCACGCCCTCTCGCCCTAACAGCAAACTGACGACAGTCTCATGACCACGACTAGCTGCTTCGAACAGTGGCGTTCTCCCCTTTTTATCCTGCGTATTAATATCGACATCCGGCCTATGCAGCAGCAAGCGGATTATAGCATCATGTCCATTCATAGATGCTTCCCTGAGTGCTGTTGAGCCCCATCTATCCTGTATATTGATATCCACATCTGCTCGCTCCAGCAGCACACGGACTACGGCTACATGTCCTCCAGCAGCTGCTTTCATGAGTGGCGTTGAGTTCCATTTATTGCGTATATTGACGTCTACCTCTGCTCGGCCCAGCAACAAGCGGACTATAGCCTCATGGCCTCTATGAGCAGCATACATCAAGGCTGTGTTGCTACAGCTGGACTCGCAGGTTGGGTCTGAAGTTTGAACTAAGGTCTGAAATATGCTTTCAACTCCGAAATAAGCAATGACATGAAGGCTCATCAATGCGCAAAAAGAGCGTGGAACATGCAGGTTACAATGCACTAGGGGGAGAGATTGAGAGAAGTTCTCCTGTTGGAACAATGCAATGGCAAGTGCGTGAAGAGTTTCATCACACTGCCTTCGCGCATGATGGCCCCATTGACGAGCTGCGTAATCAAACAAAGGGTAATCTTCACTCAACTGAGCCAATCCTGAACCTGCGACTGTGGCAGATAACGTGATAAGGCTCAGATAGGTAAGACATGACCTTGCAAGTGAGCTGTGGCCAGTCGGAAAGTGTTGCTCGTGCCGTGACTTGAAATACTCCTGAAGCGTGTAGTGCACAAGACGAATAGTTGATGTCTCCTCGTCCACTGTCATTAATCCACAGCAGCACTCAAGTACTGTATTTTCGGAGGGAATGTTCTCAGCATCCAGAGCCTCAGCCTCATCCTCCACTGAGAGTGCATGGCGAAGCTCTATAACCTTCAACGGTCGTTCAGCTAGGTAGGTCCACATGAGTGCCTTCATTCCGAGTTCGCTACGACATTGTGATTCTCGAATCCTAGCTATAGTTCCATCATAAGCTGCATAAAGACCTGGAGGCAAGTTGCGAAGGGCAGATCGCCGCTTGGACACTGTCAATTTGTCTAGGATCACCTCGATATGTAATGCTGGGAGCAAAAACCTACGCATCAAAAGTGAGCCATATTGTATATTACATGTTTGACTTGGGTAGTGCATACATTCCCTCTGACCTTTTCGGCAGTGTGTTCAGCATTTCTTCCTTCAGTGCGGTATTCATAGCATCTTGATAAGGGTCACTGTCAATGCGGTGCATAAGGTATTTCTGAATGTCATCCTCCTGGGCCACAATTGTTAATGTTTTCACTGGAACAGCAAGACGCAGTGTGACCTGGTCTTGAACATGTGGACGTGCGGTGAAACATAACCGAACCAGACTCGAGTTATTTGCATTCATCGGTTGGTTATTGGTCCTGGGGGCTTGCAAGATGAGGATTTCTTGAGTCATCTTGAGGAAATCTATTCGTGTCTGGTCCTGCAGTTCGTCCATTGCATCCATTATAATGAAGGTATGGTCAAGCTCTTGCAAGAGACTCTTAAGAATCAGTTTTTGCGGTGTCAAGCTCAAGGCATTGTCTTGAGTGTAGACCAGATTTAAACGACTGGTGAACGAGTTCGGGCAACGGAACCCCTGATGATATGAGCTGCCAGACCAACTGCTTCACGAAACTTCCAAGAATATGTACTAAGCACTGTTCCTTGCGGTCTCGATAGTCACAGTACAGATATGTGATGCCTGTTGCAGGTCGATTCGCAATGGAGGATACATAGTCGATGAGAATGGAGCTTTATATACTGTTGTTAACGCTAGGTGCCCTGAACAGAGTGATGGTACAAGTACTAGCAATACGTACGCCAACACAGTCTTGCCGGCCCCTGGCTCGCCGGGATGACTCCGGACAGGTAGTTCCTTGTACGGTAAGCGGATCGCCAGTGGCGTGCGCTAATATGCAGAGTTTTCAAGGGTGGTGAGCTCGCATGTACCCGAGTACAACTTCATGTATATCGAAGATATGGTTGCTACCCACTCACAGCTTTTCTCTTTCGCCTCCGCTGTCGCGGTATCATTTACCAATTACCACTTGATAGCCAGGACGCGTGGTCTTTCAACAAAGCCAGCTGCCACTACCTCCGAAGTTGACCATACATCCATTAGGTCTACCAGTAATACAGACCATTTATTATGTACTTGTGTTGTTGCTGCGTCCTAAATGGCCGAATAATAAAAAAAAAGCTGTTACCGCAATTTTGTAAATACTTGGCTGAAGAGTTTTGATAGTATATAAGGCTCTTGAAAACTGTTCTAGCATATATTTTCTACTTATTCAATAGCTTACCATGCCCACTCTCACTCGGCATTACCTAACATTTAACATTACCTATCATCTCGGTCTTATTCTGCTTAGCAATACCTATCCCCTATGCATATCCTTTTATATCTAAATAGGCAATATGGGTGATAGATATGATATTTCTGTACTTCATTGAAGTACTCCAATTACTAAAGAGCAGAATACTTTTAATGATGTATTATTTATTTTCAAGACTATGCATTAGTTACTAGATTTATAGTTGTAGTTTATAAATATCAACGATTCCTCTTTAGCTTCTCCATCCATGCTGGCAAATCAAAGGCCCAATAGCACCCATAAAATAGGCAATGACCGGCAGAGAAGTACCTACAGATCTACCTATTACAATACCTCAATAGCGGCCACAAGACCAATATACTCCCCGACACACCCATCCAACCCCGGTACCACCACTCCCAAAGAAGGCATCGTAGTACATGGGATAGCCCTGAGGAAGGACCTCGGGAATGTCCGGAGATGGATGGAAGCAGACAATAAAGACATAGGAAAGATTACGGGGATCAGATGGCTGAGGAACAAGACGATACTGAGGGAGGAAGGGAAAAAGACAAGTTCGGTAGTTGTATACCTGGAGGACACAATGGAAGTAGACCGGGTGAGACTAGGAGGAAGATTGTTGAGAGCCTGCCGGTACGAGTCAGACAGAGGACGGAAATAGGCAAAAGACGTCCCCCTGCATCGGCTTGGATCATCCACCCATAATACTAGTGAGAGTCGTGGGTTTCATGTAGCGACATTTTATTTTTCCTTTACTTTAATAAAGACCCTCGCCATAGCCCATAGGGCGGCACGCGAGTATTGAGAAAAAAAAAAAAAAAAAGACCAATATACTAATCAAGGCTGACATCTCCTTCTACGGTCATTATATGACCAAGAACAGTTATATGGCACCCTTACTGGTGAGAAGGCATCGCCATAGCCCCATGGGCAGCAAGCGATCAATATTATGAAAAAAAAAATGGTGAGCAGGCAAAGATTTTTGCATGTTTGGAGCATACTCATACCAGCCACATGCAACGAATGTTTACTAGCACACCTGTTAGTCATGGTACTCAGCCAATTATCCAGCAATTTGTACAACTAGCTTTAAATTAATTTCGTCAGAAAAAGACCAAGGGAAAAGCTAAAGCGCATGCTATGACTTCTGCTGAGTTGGCTGAATGAACAGCTGCTGCAAGAAATACTAGAAAGTGCCATATGGAAGGCTCTTTAGGTGTAGTTGAGCTTGAGGATACGCAAGCTACGCAGGATGTTATTCTTGTTGCATCAAGGTCCCATGTATCTTCCAATGCACCTATTTAGTTGTTCAGGTATTGTACTCGAGTACATAATATCTTAGCCTAGGTACCTCTGAATCGTAATCCTTGAAAACTCTGCATATTAGCGCACGCCACTGGCGATCCGCTTACCGTACAAGGAACTACCTGTCCCTGAGCGGACAGGTAAAAAGTACCTGTCCCGAGTCATCCCGCTGGCTCGCCATAGCAACCCAGAACCTCACCGCTGCGATCGCTCGTTTCGCCCTTCACCCATGACTGAAATTGGCTGCTATGGAGAATCCAGTTTCCTGTGTTCTCTATACGAGTAGCCTTGATGTCCTGATGTCTTTTCTGCGGTTCAAGCGGGGACAACCAAGCGAGGAGCTTTTCTGTATACTCAGCTAATATAATGGCAAGCTGGAAGTCAACAGCACGGTTCTAAAGTGAACGACGAAACATGAACATCGTACCATCTATATTCCGCTGTAAACCCTGGACCCCAGTCTTGATTTCCTGCATGTCGATAACCAACTTATCAATGTCTGATACGTAAGTCAAAATGATGTCTAGCGTAGCCCTCATTTTGGCCATCTAGGGTGGTATATCCTTGAACAATCGCAAAATAGAGTCCATTTGCCTTTGCTGATCCAATAGAATAACCTTCACCTCTTGCGAGGTTTTGGAAAGTAGCTCACTATTCACATTATTAGTTACTAATCTCAGAACCACGGTACATATATGATAGAACTACCACCCTATTGTAAGCGAAAATTCAATTACTTGCGTGCAGTGATGCAATGTGGAGGCTGCATCAAGGCAGTCTTGCTTATGAAAGGGCCATCTGAGTCGGTCTTTGAAACCGCCAGAACTTTGGAACTTCATAAGCTTTGAGTGCAAAAGTTTGACTCTATCCTCACAGATCTTAATTACAGAGCATAGAGCTGAAGTCTCCTGAAAATTTGCCTTGATATCATCCTTTCGTAAAAAGTTAATTAGCTGCTAAAGGACGTGACTCAATGCAGTTATCTCTGCTAGCAAGGTCTGAGCATCCTGTGGGGCAGATTTGACTTCCCCGGTATATTCCCTTAGGATTTTTCCAATTTCGAGTGCGAGAGACAGAAATCCTGCAATTGCGGTAGAGATCGTAAAGGCATCCATAAAGGCAGGAAGTAATAAAAGGGATGAGTCTGTAGTATTTGGTGAGGGAAGGCACGAGGTATTATCAGAGTCACCGGGGAACTCAGGCCATTTTTTCGGCGAGCAAGCTCTCGTGGTATCATATATGTAAATATCGAGAAGCGCCGCGGCTGATTACCAATAGCCCCCATGCAGCCGTTTTGATACCTCAGTAGCGTGCACTGCCCCATTCTCGAGTAGGATTGGCCTATATGTAGCTAGCGATAGACACTGCACCAGTTCTGCGATCGAAAGAGGAGCATACAGTGCCTTGCAAAGATCTTCATAACCGCTTAGACTAATATCTTGTAGGATAAGCCTCAGATGCGTGAGACATGAAGCTGAGAGCTACAGTATCTCCTGCCAAATCACCGCAGTTCAGGTAAAACATGCAAGGTCACCTCCATGCTGCAGATTTTGCATACCGAAGCTTTGTTACTTAAGCGTATATTTGTCCGCAATTTTTGGCCCATTTCGATTTTGATTTAGATATTTTGGACCTTAACGAAGACTCTCTCCAAGGCGCCTGCATATTCCACTAGCTTACTCCAGGCTTGAGGGGTTCCCAACACCGGAATCCGCTACCGCTACACACGTTCCCCACACAACCGAGCGACCTGAGCAGGACGAATGGGAAGCTATCATAGAAAGAGAGACAGACGAAGGATGGGAAGGGGTGTATACGGACGGGAGCAGGATAGAGGACACAACGGGAGCGGGAGTATACCATCGATCCACTGCACAGTCTTACTACCTGGGGAAGAGAAGCACGGTAAACGATGGAGAGCTCATAGCGATAAGCAAGGCCCTACAAGTGCCAGGCGAGCTGATGGTAATCACCGACTCACAGACGGCGATCGCAAAACTACAAAAGATAGCGAGAGGCGACCCCACACCCGACGGAGCCGCCAGCGAGGTGAGGAGACGTTGGGAAGAAAGGGCAGCCAGGGGTGATCTAGACCTTGCGATCATGTGGGTCAAGAGCCATAAAGGAATACAAGGCAACACGGGGGCGGACCAAGCGGCGAAAGTTGGCACTGCCTTGCGAAGCGAAGACGAGATAGTGACAGAGCCAGGAATAAGACAAGAATACAAAGCATCCAGAGCTGCCGAAAGAAACCAAGCCGGACTGAACTACCGCCCACTCCAAAAGGTCGACAAACGCCGGTATCTGGCCACAATGGCAGGGATATTGGGCAATAAGGGACTGAAGGAATGGAGATTCAGGATTGGAAAGGCCACCTCCCCGGAGTGCAGATGGTGCGGCGAAGCGCCGGAGACCTGGGATCACATAAAGAGTAGCTGCTCGGCATGGAACAGGAAAACCGCAAGAGGAGCAGACGTGATAAGACAGTTAGATAAGGACACAAACATGGCGGAAATATTGGAATGGGCGGGGAGGAATAGGACGGTTCAATTTTCTTTACTCTTTCATTATCGATTTTTCTTTACTCTTTCATTATCATTTTTCCATCATACCACTGTAACTAAACATCGCCATAGCCCATAGGGCGGCATGCGATTAATGAAAAAAAAAAAAAAAAAAAAAAAGAGGGGTTCCCAACATGTGCGGAGGCAAAACAGGGGTTGCAGGATGGGGCTGCAGGGGTGTAGGCACAGGGTACTAGGGGCCCCCGGTACAAAGCAGGCACCCTGGCAATTGAATCAACGCCGCAATCTGGTTTGCTTCGAAAGCGGCCTCCTTATTGTGTAGACTGAACCAAAACTTTGCACCTTGGCGCATCCATTTCCATTCTGGAGCACATTTTTTTTTTTTTTTTTTTATTATATTAGTACAGTCTAACCTTGCTATACCGGATGGCCTCTAATTTGGAGAATCGTTTCCCATACAAATCGCCCTTGCTATACCGGACGCGCTAACATTACCGGACCGGACAGAGATCTCTAGACAAGTACCCCCCTGTCTCCATACAAATAATAATTGCTATACCGGACGCGCTAATACTAATACATCTTAGACTACCCCACTTTACCACTCTGCTGCCGTCAATGCTAACTACCACTCCTGCTGCTGCCATCACTGCTGTCACCGCTGTTGCTATCACTTGCTACCGATGCTGCCACTGCTGTCACCATTGCTGCTACCACTGCTGTCGCTGCTGCTGCTGGGAGGCTGGAACATTCTTGTAGAGTTTGCTGCTTCTTTGGTGTGAATTGATAGGCTTTTAGAGAAACAGTCAGCGTAGCATGTTTGGCTCTAGTCAATGCTTGCATATTTGATGCTCCCCAAGAGCTTGTAACGCTCTTTTTTTTTTTTTTTTTTTATATCAATACTCGCAGGCGCTTGTAACGCTCGACCTCTTCTAGGTGGTGAGAGCAATGCATGTTGAATAGACTTTGATTGAGTTAATGTTTGCTGCACTTGTTTATTTCCTACTCCAATAATTTCTATACATATTTTTGCCACCCCTTTTTTACAGTTGCCAAGCATTTTATTCTATACCGGAACCTTGCTATACCGGACAAGAAGTGCCAGATTTTTACTCGTCCGGTATAGCAAGGTTAGACTGTACTCGCATGCCGCCCTATGGGCTATGGCGAGGTTTTTATTAAAAGAAGAAAAAGAATCAACGGCTAAATACATGTAGTGCCCGCGGTGCTAGTAAATGATGCGGGTGGAGCTCAGTACGGAATGGGCCCTTCACTTCCTGCCTCTTTCCCAGTCATACTGCTCTGCTCGGAGCCATCTTCCTCCCAGTCTCACCCTGTCACTCCCCGACGCCTCATCCAGGTACACCACCACCGAGCTTGTCTTCTTTCCCTCCTCAAGTAGAGTCTGCTTTTTCCTTAGCCATCGGATCCCCGTGATCCTTCCTAGGTCCTGGTTGGCTGCCTCCATCCATCGTCGGACATTCCGGAGGTCTCTTCTCAGGGCTATCCCGTGTACTACAATGCCGGTCTTTGTGGTGTTGGCGTTGTGAGTGGTCGGAGGTGGGGATTTGGCTTTGCGGGTGTGAGGGGGTTTGGTCTTTGGCGTGGGCGGTGGAGTGGGAGTTGGCGCGGGGGTTGATGCGGGTGTGGGGGTGGGGGTGGGGGTTGATGGATTTGTTGTGGTGGTGGCGACATAAGAGCCGTCAGCTTGTCTTGATGATGTCTCGACCGGTGGTGCGGTGGCTATCTTCCCTGCCTCCGCGTCATCAAGTCTTCGCTTGAAGGCGTACGGGTGCGCTGACGCCGTTTTGCCTTTTCGTCTGGAGCACAGGGAAGGGCAAGGTCGCTTCATAGATAAACTTCGAGGGCTGGATAACTCTTCCAGCAACTGAGCAGTGATTTCAATTCTCAAAACATAGTACTGTTTACTTCTTCGAAGATCTCCTTTCACAATTCGTCTCTTATGCCTAATTTCCACGATATGGCTCGAAAATGCCGTCTGGGTTATAAAATGTTGAAGGGGGAGTAGACGATTTATGTTGGGGGTGGTGGAGGTGAGGGGAGCCTATGCAGGACCTTTCTCAGTTCAGTGATGCGCTGTCGCTGTCGCTGTCGTGAGAGGCTCATCTTACCTCCCAATCATGTTACTCGCTGTCGAGGGACGGGAGGCGGAGGTGGTATATGCGAAGGCAGAAGCGACTGTGGGGGAGCGAAGCGCGGCCGGAGAAGTGGTGATCAAGGCGGCGTCGGCTACGTACAGAGGAGAGGGAGTGTGACGCCGAGCCCTTAGCGCCAAGCATGCCAAATTTGTTGTCGCTGCCTGGGCTACAAAAGTGCATGATACAGTCCCTTGTAGACATGCCTGCCCGGAGAGGTTCCGCGCCCTATCCATCTACTTTTATTTGTCTTTCCTTCCCCTATCCTACTCATATATATCTCATCTATACTTCTTAATTCCAATATGTAGAGTCTCTGGTATTTGATTAGTTCTACCTGCCCCCTCTATGTCAACAATAACTAAACTAGTCACTTTTCGCTTTCTCTTCTCTTACTTCAACAGCTATGGAGTCCTAGTGATCTTTAACATTCCTCAGTCTCATAGTCACTACTATCTTATAAACTACTATTATTGAAGTGGCAGGTTATAGTTCTGTTTTTTTTTTTTTGTAAAAGGGGCTTGCTAGTTATAGTAGAAGTGGCTTTAGATGTAGTAGTATTTTCTTTGGCATGGGCAGGTAGGTCTCTCTACTTAACACTGGGCAGTATAGGAGAGGCTAGCCTTATCTTTAGGAGGGCTGCAGAGGTTTGAGCAGCTGCTTCTGCATATGATAGTCACTCTATTTATGGATCTACATTACGCATAGATGGAGTAGATTTATGTATTTTGGTAAAGTCTGACTCCTTATTGTTGAAAATGGCATAGTATAATGTTCAGTCTTTCCACCGCGTTCTGTTCTTTCTATTTCTTCTCTATCATTCTCTAATGTTCTACCACTTTCTAATTTTCTCTTATACGTCATGTATTCATTTGTCATACATCATCATGTATTCTGGATGTTTCTGTCTCTTCGTTCTCTACTCTTGACACTTCTAGATATTTCTACAGTCATGTGAGCAGCACGTTACATACACGTGACTTGCCTTTTCATTCCTTATTTGGAAATATCTACATTCTTTTTGTACTCGAGATCTCAATTATAAATAGGTCTCGAACTTCCTTCTGTACGTAGGTTGAACTTTAATCAATGAACTTTGTCCTTCCTCCAACACTTATTTCTATAGTACTTTTTGCAAATAGCACTTGTAAAGAGTTAGATATTCTTAAGGTGCTGATGTAGCAGCTCATATCTATCCTTGATATCTACTCTTTCTGCTATCACTATCAATCTTAGATATATCAAATACAAAACAAAAGCTGGCGGTGTGGTGGTAACCACGGTACCGATGGAAAGAATAAGGCCATACGCGGGCCGGAGCGGTACTCAGCGGTAGGGCCACATGATGACACATGCATGGGATGAGGAAGAAAATTATGATTAAGAAGCGAGATATGTATGTATAGGCTCAGTTGGAAGGCGAAGGTGGTCTATAAATTGTACGTAGATAGGACTGTGGAAGCAGGAAGCAAGCAGCAACAGACATGGATACAGACATACACGGAGATATACAGACATGGACAGATATGGACACGCACAGACAAGACAATTGAAGACTCTTTTCTTGACATTTGATTATTGAGGCCGCCCTTGAGGCTTCGTTCCGCCAGCTCTAGATACCGGTACCCGTGCGAAACAGTGGATGCTGTTGAGCCGTCATCACAGCTGTGTATTTTGAAGTTGGACTACCTAGTGGTAGGTGAGAATGTGGCAGTTTTGATTGGTCTGGTGGTAGGGATGGTGGAGTTGTAGGTGCTGGTAGCTGTGGAGTAACCAGTACAACCCAATTTCCTTGGTGGCTACCCCTTGAGCCTCTATGGAAGCCTATGTCGTGTGTTTGACCGATCAGTGAGTGGCTGTGGGTACGTCACATTGCGTGTGGAGAAGACGCATCGCATGTGGCGGATATGGCAAAAACATTTTTTCAGGATAAAAACTTGATCAACAGAATCCGCGTACTTCAAACTATTGATCCAAGTAAGGTTCATGGATAATCCTATTGTGGTTGCGAAGTCGCTCCAAAAATCGTTCTGTGGAGGTTGTTGTCGGTGCCTTCCGTTATTGGCTTGGCCTTGGGGATGCTGTTTCCCTCGATGAACGGCACAGATCCGACGGTGGTAGCAACGGAGGTGGAGAGAGAAATCTCTTCCCCAAACGTTTCACCCTGGGGGAACTTGGAGAATAAAATATTTTGGAATAAAAGGTGCTTACAAATCAATGCTCAAGGACTGTGTCACTTTCTCGTGGGGTCTAGAATTCCATCCAGGAGGTATTTATAGTTCGACTGAGCACAATAGTTGACAAATTTTAATTCGAAAGGTAACCTCTATCCGTGTACCACAGTCAGGTTGCAAATTGTATGGCGGTGTTCGATAAGGGAAATAGGAGAGCAGATCCTGTTTAAATTGCTTTTTTGCTGACAGGTCGGGTCCCTTCGAAACTCTTCAAACTCTTCCTCTACCAGCTGAGCCCTTGTGGGACGTTAGGGTATGAAGGTAAACCAAACGGAAGCGAATAATTTTGCATCTAGGTTCTGCCCAATGTCACCTGACACCTTTGTTTTTGTTGTGAAATAGAGAGAAATGTAACCAGCAACTGAATTGGTTGATATCTCTATTGAATACAGGACGAGGCTTCAAAAGCAATAGATAGAGAAAATGTATGACTTTTTTTTTTTTTTTTTTTTATTTCACATGACCCCGCGTGCAGCTGTTCGCCATGGCGGGGCCCCTGGGTCTAAACCCTCAAAGCCCGGAGGCAGGCTTGAAAATGTAGACTTAGAGTTGTAGAAAAGAACCTGTGACTGCAATGGCCAACTCTTCGGTTCACCAAGTATGGTCAGAGTGTGCTTGATACCCTGCCATGGCGAACAGCTGCACGCGGGGTCACGTGAAATTAAAAAGAGTGTGCTTGATCTTCCCCTATGTGCGGACTACCTACAGGCCAGGAATCGGTCTGTTATCTTTTTATTTATTTATTTATTTGTTACCATTACTCGTGCACCGCCGCAGGGCCTATGACGAGAGTCTGTTAGCTTCGCGCTAGCCGGTACATAGCATTTCAATAGTTTTGTTGTAGTCCTCCTTGACCTTCAGTGACACGATATCTTGGTTCGGGTTTATACAACGAGGCACTAGTCAGTGGTCACAGGCAGCTTTCATCTTGTTCATATCTCCTATGTTTTATTTCGTCATAGCCACAGGGCCAAACGAGTTATGATATTAAAAAAAAAAAAAAAAAGATCACAGGCGGGCAGGTTCGAGTAAACATTTCCCATAGATTATTATCTGCACACCACAAGCGGCTAAACAAAAGGACTAGTCCTAGGAGACATTGAACGTTTGTATTTCCCTTCTAAAGGCTGATAGCCTGTACAGACAACCCTGTCATATTTGATAAGGCTCGGGCCGGGAAATCTTATGCAAAATGAGAGGTTATCCAGTATGACAGGTTGGAGTGCAGAGATCAATTTTCGAGGTAAATACTTGCAATAACAGATACCTACATGCATAAGAGGCCATACAGGAGCCAAATAAGCGGTAATAGAGGCCTGTTTCAAGAGATGCTTCTAGGCGGCATGCGAGTAATGATATAAAAAAAAAAAAAAAAAAAGAGATGCTTCAACCTCAACAAAGTCCTGTACTTTTCAAGCCGCAGAAGGCAAGTGCTGCTTGTTCATCCTTCTATGCTGTACCTCCTGTTGCTGATCAAACCACTTAATTGTGAACAATAAATGATGTGCTTCATGGAGTGAGACTGGTTCTGGGTCCTCGAATTCATCTTGTTCAAGCTGATCCTGATCCATTGGGTCTACGTTATCTAGGTCTGCCAGTTCTGGGCGATAGGTATCCGTTAGATGATAGGCATACAATAGTAGTCCTCTCAACTGCAAATCTACCAACGAGACAGGAGCACGACTAGGATAAATAACCCTATCTGTTTGTCGAATTAGTATACAGAAATCAATATTCTATCACTGAGCATAATGATCCTTGCTAGTATAGAACTATCTAGTATGACCGGTCCAGTTACCAGTAAATCCGGAAAACCGGCCGGCTTTTTTTTTTTTTTTTTTTAATATCATTAATCGCTTGCCGCCCTATGGGCTATGGCGATGTGTTATATATAAATGTAGAACATAACGGATAACAGAATAACAGAAATGAAAGAATAATAGATAAGTGAACTCTTCATTCTCCGAGCAGCTCCATCAACTTCTTCAGCGGGTCCTCCCCCCCCTCCCCTTTGTCCCGCGGTGGTCTCCTGACGTGCTCCTCTCCCCCTGGCCATCTCCGTCTCCACACTCTGCACTGTTCTAGCAAATGTCTCGTCGTCTCCTCCTCTTCCCCACACCACCTGCAACCGGCCGGCGAAATTTTTATCCATCCAATAAATAAAAACATCCAATAATCCCACAGGCCCAAATTCGGGCCGATTTTCTTTTTTTTAATATCATTACTCGCTTGCCGCCCGGTGAGCTATGGCGAGGTTCTAAATACATAGGAGGTAAGTGAGAAGGAAATAGAAAATGAATAACAGAAAACGAATAACAGTGAGTAGCCCAGAGTGTCTATTGCTCCAGCTATTCCAGCAGCTTCATGATTGAACCCATGTGCTCCTTCGGGGGTCTCATTAAACCTTCCCTTCTTCCTGGAAAATTTGGGCCGACAAAGTTTATGCATTATGACAGGTTATCCAGTATGACAGGTATCCAATATGACAGGTTTGTCTGTATGCAGCGTTTGTATTGCATGCTTCGGATGGCATACAGGCAGCCTGCTCTGATCCTGTGACCCAGGTACCGTGAAAGGAGGTAAAAATGCGGATATTTGGTGTACTAAGGGTGACGTTGACGGAACTTCACCGCCTATTCCGAGTAACCTGGTCACCTGTCCCACCCCTCCGACATTGCTTGGATGTTTCAAGTCAAGCAAGGGCAATGGAATACGCTTCGCGTAAACTTCCAGCCCATCAACTCTCTAACCCTCCTCCCTTGACTGTAGGTCGTTTCCCCCCGACTTCGCAGTTGACCAGCCAACGAGCCTTCGCACTCCATTAGATCCATGGAGGATTTTCAGGCCTTGGTGGGCGTGGAGGAGGCGGTGGGCGTGGTGGAGGAGACGGTGGTGGTGGTGGCGGCCGCTCTCTTGAGGTGTACATGGCCATCGTGAATTTGCGTATACACCGCGAAATCTGCTTTCTTGGATTTCTTGATGAGCGGAATGTTCTCACTGTTATCTTCTGTATGCAGCTTGATGTCAGGAATGAATGTGATGACAAGAAGGCAACAGGACAGTTTGGGGCCAGTTTATATATTAGAGTCGACGACGTACGTCCGCGGAGGCAGTCACAGCTTCAATGTGTCCAGAGAACGCAAATACCGAATAGAATACCGACAGTAGTGTAATGGCATGCTTGCATGTCTGTTGATAGCGGCTGCAGCTGAGCTGAACGTAGATGACGGCGCCATTATGGTGTGACTATTTTTTTTTTTTTTAAATCATTACTCGGATGCCACCCTGGGGGCTACGGCGAGATACGGTGTGACTAGTGCCCATATCTCTAAGTGGTGCGAAACCCTCAAGAAGCTTCATGGGTTGACAGTACCACCTCTGAGGGCTTAGAAAGATTGTTGTTATTTTACTACGCGGACAACATTCGACTATCGCGGCCGGAATATTTTTAGCCTATAACCTTGGTCGAACTCCAGCGGTGAAACTTTTGAGGGTAAGCTTTTACGCGTCCCCTGCGTACAAAGCTCTAAGCCGTGAGAGCATTATACGGGAGTGGATGTCCTCTTGCATGCTTTTGAATTAAGGTTCATAGCTCCGCAGTTCTGGCTATCCACAGCAATGTGGATTGTTACCTACAGAACAGTAGCTATTGTAATGATAAATTTTTTTTTTTTTTTTAAAAAAAAAAGGCGCCATTGGCGAGCAAAGAGGAGGAAAGGTAAGTTTTTAAAAAAAACGCCAGTGGCGAACAAAGAGGAGGAAAGGTAAGTTATAAGGTAACCGGCTGCTGCACATGGTCGCAGGTGAAGCGGAAAACGCAGATATCCGTCCACTGTCTCCTCTATTTAACCAGAGAGTTAATGTGGGGTGAAAAAGATTTCGTTCGAGGGAGGGGTGGACAGGCCCACGGAGGGTGTAGGGGTCGTGGCGAAGGTAAGGCATTGAGGGGAGCCCTGAAGAGTGCTTCGCAATTTCTCTTTCCCTTTATCCTGGGTAGGTAGCCACTCTATAGCTCTCGTCATAGTTCAGCAGGGCTACATACGAGTAGTGGAGGAAAAAACAAAAGCTTCTACCGTAACATGCTCAGGAGCGTGGAGATTCCGGCTGAAGCTCCTGATCATAGGATCCCGGAGAGCTGCGTAATATTCTGTTCGTGAATCTTTTTCAGATACTGGGCTGTAGTTCTAGAATCCCCCTGTAAGAACTCCAGTATGTTCCCATCAACCAGACCATCTAGAATGAATCTAAAGCTATTGAGATCCTTCATACATGTCACATAAACAAATGATCGTATGGTTGTTTGCCTTTCATTCACCCACTCAGCCCGCAGTGACACAAGTGTGGAACGTTGAGTTCGTGAACCTTCAGGCCGGTTTGGACATTCCACTTCTGATGGGGTGGAGCTCCCTGTCTATCATTGGCTAGTCCACGGCAACATAATAGTGGTAAATGTGAAAGAACTTAATGTCACACGACTATAGGGTTATGATCATATTGGTTTCCCAGCATGGAGATTGAAACAATGTTGTGGAATTCTTTCGCGCTTCTGGATGCACATCACCCGGTCGCGTGAACTCTTCAATAGTGTTGTTCCTATGGCGTACAATCTAAAATGATCTCATTATTGTTTTGAATCTAGCTTAAAAGCCTCATGGTAACATTTTACCCTTCTTGTTCCACACCAGCCTGGTTGTCAACATAGAGGTACTGTCTTTCACCACAACCCGACGTGCACCACGTCCCGACGCACGTTTTACACCAAAACTGACTGTGCGCGGCAACATATATCTCAACCACCAGAATAGAACTTTATATGCCCTTTTCAAAGAAAACAAATAAAGGGTTACTCTTCGCTTTTAACACCTCTATTTGCACTGAAAAAACATTGTGGTCGACTAATGGCACCATGAGTTTTTCATTGATGTCTTGGCATGCATTTACATGGAATTCCCATGCAAAGTGCGCTGGAGAGTAGGATGTACTACTTCCCGTCAACGCTCACCAGAATAGCTATAGAATTGTGGCTAGAGAGTCTCCCCAATAGGCCTCTTAATAATTAGTGTTTTCATTGGCTTAATGTTGTTTAATGCCTAGTTCACATATCAAATTGCCATTTCTGGTATTTTTCGTATGAGAACATGAATTTTGTGAATAACCACTTCTTTGGAAATGTGCTTCTGACATCTTAGAATGAGATAAACTATTGATATTCAAGTGTTCTACTATTTGTATCAAATTTAATTGAGGTATAATAAGTGGAATTCAATACTAGTGACATCACAGCGAAAAAATATGCCAAGCCTGTGCCAATTTATAGTGCAAATTTCATGAATAATAAATTCCTTCAAAGCAACATATCTGAAGAAGCTAAGGTGTGGAATATGAAGAATAGTCCTTAATTTAACTAGTCTACAAGTTACATACAAAATTCTATATGTCATCGCGCTTGGTCAGTTTTGGTGTAATATGTGCGTCGGAACAGTAGGTGTGTTCGTAACCCCAGCAACCATTTGCACGGTTACCTCTGATCGCCCCATTGAGATATTTCCGCTGCCAGATTGATTACAAAGAATATCTCCTGCAGGTACCCGAGTAGTAGAATCACCCCACGAATGGTGTTCCTGAAACTATGTTTAGTGAACTTTAATCGTCATTGTGCAGCTGTCTGGATTGCCACCTGATGGCAGCCTATGGAATCGGTTGCCTGTGGGCTCCGGTTGGCATGGTGAGCCTTGTTGATTTCACGATGGTTTTCTTTTTGTTTTCTTTTGTGTAATAGCATTTCTTAAACCGCCCACGGGTGCGACAAGATGATGTCCTTGCTAGCGGGGATGCATAAGTGACTATCTTTCCGCGAAACCTATAGTTATTAATGGACATATGGGCGGGTTCGATTTCAACGTGCTTTGGCCCAACCTAACTTACGCACGCTTCCACGATCAACTCGCCACAAAGAAACAAGAATTTGGAACTCGTTATTATTTCTAAGTGGACATCACATTGCAAACGTGGTCATAGCTACTTGCAAATGTGATAATATATAAGCGGGAAAGTTTTTTTTTTTTTTTTTTATTTCATTAATCGCATTAAGCGGGAAAGTGAATCAAGGGACGAGCTTGCGTTTTGGCAATTCAATAGAAAGTAATTGTGTCGAGCATACTCCTTGTGGCATCATTGTGATGCCTAAACTAGATACATTATGTAATGGTTGCTACCCGCAAAACTTGTAGGCCATTGAGCCAACGTCAGGGTAGGGGAGGATTAGAATTTTTTTTTTTTTTTTTTTTTTTTTTTTATATCAGCACTCGCATGCCGCCCTGAGGGCTATGGCGAGGGAGGGTTAGGAGTGCTCAAACTGTGCTATATAGTCGTAACCGGCCGATATGGCCTTCCAGGCATTCAGTGCGGCATATTCATGACATGAGGAACAAAGATCACGTCGTCCAATTGGTAAGTGGAGTGCTTCACCTAGAAACCGATCATCACCGGGAAACCGATCAAACTACTTTTTTTTCTTCTTTTCATTAAATTCACGTAACCCCGCATGCAGGCTACCAGCCTATGGCAGGGACTATCAAACTCCTTAACCTATGTACAGAGCTACTGTGAATGCAAATGACTCTCAAGTGGGCTTAAAGTAAAGCCAGAGCATGAGAGAATATAGTAGATTATTTTCCATACTTTCCCCCCCCAGTTTATAGCACATGAGGGGTGGTATACTCGGGCATATATCCACTCATGTGCTACCATATACTTTCGAGTGACCATGTGTGAATGGGATTACTCAAGGCCTTTGCATCTCAATTTATACTTTATTGCTTATGCCAGACAAGTATACCAAGGCTTGTAACTATCAGACTAATGTGTAGAAAGTTACTAATATGTCAAAGAGTACATTTTTGCTTACTTAAGTACATCACAGTATTGAGGTATTGCTCTATAAGAAAGACGTATAGAGGCTTTGTATAGCTATGGGATAGAAATACATGCCTAGAGAAATATTTTTCAAATGGATTGAAGTACTGACAAAGGGTTGGCAGAGGATATATATACATCAGGAAAGAGAAAGTGCGTCCAGAAGCTATATAGGTGCGTCCCAGAATGGTTTAGTATATTTCTGTCTTTTTTGCATCATGGGCGTCCTGACACCATTAAAGTTGGGTCAACGCTAGGATACAGCTATTGAGCTTATGTGTCAAGAACCATATTTGAACTACTATTATCAGGACGCAACTACACTACTGTTCTGCCAGGACACAGGTGGACTTCTATACCCCCAGGGCACAATTACATTACTGTGCCGTCAGGATGCAATTGTATTACTATACTGTCAGGATGCAATTGCAATACTATATGGTAGGGGGGGGACTGAGCCTTTCTATGCCCAGATCCAATTTAATTACTCGTTTAAAGGATATATTCATTGTATATACATGCCAATATATCAATGGATCTACACCGGAGGGCCTGCTATGCTACGCCTATGTGCGATGCCACGCAAATGCTACCATACTGCGTCGCAGGCTGCCATGCTGCGTTGAATGCTGCCATGCTGCGTCGAGGGCTGCCTCATGCGAGAGGTTAGCATTGCCACCACGCGATAAATATGATATCATAACCCACTTTGCTGCCATGCTGTGCCGATGCTGTTATGCTACGCGCATGCTACCATGCTGCGCGAATGCTGCTATAGTGCGTCGGATGCCACCATGCTGAGCGGATCCGGCCATATGGGAGAGGTTAGCTTTACTACCACGTGATGAGCATGATGCTACAACTCACCTTGCCGCCATGCTGCGCGAATACTGCCATGCGGCATGTATTCTGCCATATGCGAGAGGTCAGCCTTGCCACCACACGATGAACATGATACCATAATCCTCCTTGCTGCAATGCTGCGTGAATAAAAAACACTGCGCGAATGCTGCCATGCTGTCGAGTTTTCGAGCTGTGGAGATGTTAAGTTGTCGAGCTGCTGCCCACGAGAAGTTAGCAATCAGCAGCGCGCGACGCGTGAGCGAATGGACTCAAGTACACTCACCTGCTGAATCCCTTTTTTGCTTTGGACAGTGATTTCTGTAATTCAGTCTTATTAGCCATGAAAAGAGATGAAAGGCTATCTGCTTACCTGTTATCCAGTCATTTATTGTCAAGTAGTTTGGTGTTTTGCAATACCTCTGTGCCAGCGGTAGTTGTTTTCATGAGCAGGAGCCAGAATGAGGGAGAGGATAACAGTGATAGTAGAGGAGTCGCTCTGATTCCTCCGAAGTGTCAGCCTCCTACTGCGCGCGGCTGGAGCGAGCGAGTACTACCGGCAAGCCCAGAAGGCTTGGTTGGAGTTACTTTTACCAGCGCCACGGTCTGTGCATCCCCCTGATAGTACGGCCACTCACATGTGAGTAGAGTGGGAAATTACTTGTTATAGTAATCTATCTCACTTCTGGTCATTCAGTGGTAAAGCTTGCACAATTTCTATCATGTCAATGCAAGGCTTCAATCAACATACATAGACCAGGAATGAGGGTCGTAGTAGTGGAACTATATGTTAAATTGCTTGTTAGGCCGTAGTCTCGTTCAAGACTGTGTTAGGCCTACGTGAACTCTGGAGAGCTGCTGGGAAACGGCGAATGCATAATCGGCAGTTGCCGTAGTGCACAGGCCTCTAGTATTTCCGATATTACCTGCCTCAGCCGCGCCCAGTAGGAGGTTGACATGTAAGAGAAATCTAAGGGACTTCTCTAGTATCACTGTTATGCTCTCCCTTTTTCTGTCTCCTGCTCATGAAAACATCTACCACCACAACAGAGGTATTGCAAAACAGCAAACTACTTGACAATAAATGACTGGTTAACAGGTCAGCAGATAGCCTTTCATCTCTTTTCATCGCTAACAGGAATGAATAACAGAAATCACTGTCCAAAGCAAAAAAGGGATTCGGCAGGTAAGTATACATGAGTCTATTCAGTCACGCATCGCATGCTGCTGATTGCTAACTTCTGGATGGCAGGTCAACAGCTTGAATCCTGCTGCTTGATCCTCAACAGCATGGCAGAACATGAGTACTTTAGCATAGTAGCAATTGAGTCCTGGTATTGTACCTATCGTGCCTGTGATAATTCTAAGTTCTCGAATACCGCAGCATTCATGCAGTATGGTAACATTCTCGTGTTATGGCAGCATGCCCCGTAGCATGACAGCATCAGCGTACCATGGCAGCAAGGCAGGTTAGGGTATGATGGAAATCGCATAGTGGCGAGGCTAAACTCTCATCTATAGCAGAATACATCCCGTGTGGCAACGTTCATGCAGAGTGGCAGCATTCACGCAGCATGGCAGCAAGGTGAGTTTTAGCATCATGCTCATCGCGTGGTGGCAAGGGTAATCTCTCGTATATGGCAGAATACATCTCGCATGGCATCATTGATGCAGCATGGCAGCAAGGTGAGTTGCAGCATCATGCTCATCGTGTGGTAGTAAAGTTAACCTCTCATCCTGACAATACAGTAACAGAAATTGCGTCCTGACAATGGAAGGCCGGATATGTGTCTGGAAGTAGCCCTGCCATGGCGAACAGCTGCAAGCGGGGTCACGTGAAATAAAAAAAAAAAAAAAGTGTCTGGAAGTGGACAGCAGAGGTCTGTATCCAGGCACTGTATTTTAGCTCTAGCTTCCGGGTGTCAAAAGAAGTAATATGAGTACCCAGGCGTAGCAGTCAGATAGCTGTGTACCCCGGGTAGCTAGTCTGCGTCAGAACCGCTAGTATCATATAACGCTTAAGATGCAAAAACTTTTCATTCCTAATATACTTAATTATATATTACTATATATCTATAATTATATATTCTAAGTTTAATACTAATAAAAGTATTATAGTAAAAGTATAAACTACTAATATTTGAGATTCATAGTAATTTAGTAGTAATAGAACTAAACAGACTAATAAGAGATATAATAGATTCAAATATAAGTAAAAA
Source organism: Kalaharituber pfeilii (assembly GCA_015179045.1). Taxonomy (NCBI): domain Eukaryota; kingdom Fungi; phylum Ascomycota; class Pezizomycetes; order Pezizales; family Pezizaceae; genus Kalaharituber; species Kalaharituber pfeilii. Next base: position 256,207 of record WHUZ01000058.1, on the reverse strand, counting down.
GAGTTTTAATAACTAAAATATATAATTAACAATTATTTGAAAATAATTTTTAATAGATAATATAATAATTAGAAGTCTATAATAGAATATAGTATTATATATATTTTATAAGTTATATTATAGTATATAGTATAATATATTTAAAATATAATAGATTAAATTACTTATATTTATTATATTTTTTTTTTAAAAAACTATAAATAATTATTAGCTTTTGTTAGTATTTATATTAGTTTAAATTAATTTAAATTAAATTTTTAAAAATTAATAAGATATACTTATAAGAACTTAGAACTAATATAAATACTACTTATATAATTATAATACTTTTACTATTATTATAATAAGTTTAATAAATATAAAAAATTAATATCTCTTAAATTAAAAAAATAATTAATTATTAATACTTTTTAATTTTTTTTATAATTTAAATAGTAGTAATTTATATAATATTTATAGTATATATATATATATATATATTTATTAACTACTTATATTTTACTTATAATAAACTTATAATAATTATATACTCCTTATATTTTATTAACTATTTTAGTTATAAGTATTATAATATATTTTAATACTTAATTTATTATATATATAATTAATTATATTTAATATTTAATATATTATTATATATAGTTTTAATTATTTTTATAATAATTAAAAATAAATCTATATTATATACTTTAATTATAAAAATCTTTTTTACTTATATTGAAGTTTATTATACTTTTTATTAGTTTATTTACTTTTATTACTATAAAATTACTACTTTTTTTAAATATTTTTATTTAATAATTCTAATATAATACTTATTAAGCTATTAGTTTTAAACTTAGTATATATTGTTATGGGGTACATTGAGGGTAAGCTATTTACTAAATAACTAAGTGTAATGTAAAATATAATTAAATATAAGTCATAGAAAATAAAGTAGTTAAGATAGTAAGAAAGCTTTATATTTGTTAGGGTTGAGTTCTGGGTCCTTGCCCTTCTAACTTCAGAGGTCAGGCTTCTTATTTATATAAAATATAATTCTTCAAAGCTGTTAACCAATTCAGCTTGAACGGAATCCGGAGATCAAGCTAGACCCTAATAAATACCAAGTGACAGCCTTTCTTTTTGACTAACCCTTATAATAAATCCTAAGACAATAAATATGAGAACTTAAAACCTCTAATATAAGCCTCTATCTAAAAATACTATTATAACTCTAATTGCTATGCAATTACCAATAGCAAAGAAAAAATAAGAAAAGGTTATCGTACAAGTAAAGAATTAGTACAACAGGAACTACTGGAAGAGTTAGTAACCAAGATTGCTAATCTTAGTAGTTACTTACTTCTTAACTGAGAAAGCTCCACTACCACTAGCCTAACTAGTATCGGGTTAGCTAAACACTCGACCAGTGGGCCTTATAGTTAGTAGTACCTTTTAATGACACTTAGCAAGATGGTGTTATAGCATGAGAATAATTATATCTATAATATATATAAATATAAGTATATAATAATATATAAATAAATATATTAGTACTTTAAATAATATATACTTAAATTTTAAATCTAAATTCTTTACTATTCAATTACTAGTTATATATTAATATAATATTTTCTAATAAATATAATTTATAATATTATATATAATTAAAAATATATTAAAAGTAGGAATTTAAAGTTTTATAATATTTATAAAAATATAATTAAAGTATTTAAATATATTTATATAGATTATATATTATAAAGTTAAATTTATATATATATATATATATCTTATTATAATAAACCAACTTCTATCATAGCTAAAATACCTCTCTCATATATAATATATAAAACTCGAGACTTCAAAACTCTACTACAGCCCAAACTCCTGCTAAGCTGCTGTATAGCAGTAGTACCTAAAACCTTCAATTCTTACTATTAGCTCTAAGTTCTTATATATAGTAGCTACTTGCATCTCAGTTACTACTTATATATTTTTAAATATTCTCTTGCATTTATAATTTATTTAGAATATTCTTCTGCATTAGCTTGAAGTTTCTCCTATACTAGTTTATTTCTCTATCAAGTTTCTGGGCTTATTTGATTCTCTTATATTTAGAATGTTCTTCTGCTAAGATTCTTAAGCTCTCTATAAAGGAGGCTTATGTTACGGCTAAGGTGAGACTTACGCGACCCGCGAAATACTTACCCTGAATACCAATGCGGCTTGAGCGGACTGATCACCCGTTAGGCTTGGAATTCATTTTTCGCCCGAATAGGAAAGTGCTAAGAAAGTGTGTGTCGTCGATTGATGATATGATCTCCGGATCACCCATGCACTCTGCATGCACTCGGCTTATTAAAGCTAATATGCACACATGCACTAGTAGTACATATCATTATATTGCGTCTGTACTATTATTGTATGTTTCTGTTACGTTGACCTATTACTACATGTATTGGCATTGATAAGGAATTGCCACGTCGCCAGTTATTCATTTGTTAACTAGTTATGTATGACTGCGCCGAAGTCTATATAAGCGCCGGCTAGTGATACCATAGTTAGAAGAATCAAGACACTAGCGGTGTTCTAAGTTCTCTATAACTCTGAACCTATCGTTTCCTCACTACGCCCGTGAACCGCTCCGCTCCGCTGCGCGCCCCACGCCGAGTAGCTGCCCTTTCGGCCCGTCATATATACACCTCCGTAGCCATTTCGGCCCGCAGCCTACACACCTCCGTAGCCCTTTCGGCCCGCCGTATATACACCTTCCGGCCCGCCATATACATCCCTTAGCCGTAACACCTGGCCTCCGGGCGCAGCGTAGCCGAGCCCCTCACGCCCGTAACAGCTTATCCTTACGTTCCTCTCTACTCCTCATGTAATACCTTGTATCTACCCTCAGGCTATACATAACTCTGTATATATCTTTCTCTATATTATATAGTACTAACTGTCTCTACCCATCATGAATTCTATTGCCTCCTTAGTATCTGCTGCCTACCCTATATTTTGACTTCAGCCCTGACTTATTTTTTATACTTATTAATATTATAGCTAAGGTAAAATATATAGAAACTAGTTTTATATAAGTTATATATTAAATATAATTACTACTAAATAATATATAATATACTTTGAGTTTATAGTATAGTTATTTTCTATAGATATATATCAAGTAGTAAGTTATATATACTAATAACTATATAAGACTTATAAACTAATATATATATATATTAGTTACTACTAATCTTTTTAATATATATTTCTACTATATTTTTTTATCTATATATTTTATTTATATTATATTAATAGTTAAAGAGTCTATATAAATAAACTAAATAGATATCTAGAAGAAATTAAGATACTAGTAGTATTCTTGATTAAACTTTTACTTAATACTCTTATATAATTTTTTACTATCTATTTTACTATTTTTACAAACTTATAGTTACTTTTAAGCTATTTTTATAAGCCTAAACTAAGAAATACCTATACTAGTATTTAAGTTTTACTATTTTACTTTACTATTAATATTTTATTAGAATTATAAGTTATTTAAAAAATATTTTTATATAATTATTTTTTATTATTTAATTTTAAAAATTTTTTATACTTTTTTTTAATAAAATAATAGTTTAATAGTATAACTAACGTAAGTAAGTAAAAATATACCTTTTTATATATAAGTCTAAAAGTTATAAGACTAGATATACTTGTTTAGTATAAGTACTAAAGTATAAAGTAAGTTATAAAGGGCTTCAGTAATTTTATTTACATATAACTACTTAACAGTATATACTAGTATCAAATTGAATATATACTAGAATATGTCCCCTCTCATGTACTACAAACTGAGAAAAGAAAGTGTGAAATAATTTACTATATTCTCTCAGGCTCTGACTTTGATTTGAGCCCACTTGAGAGTCATTTGCATTCACAGCATCTCTGTATGTAGGTTCAGCAGTTTGATCGGTTCCCCAGTGATGATCGGTTTCTAGGTGAAGCACTCTAGCGACCTTATTTATATTATCTGAAAATATTCATTCTGAACTCAGGTATTTTGCTTCCTATACTTTCACCCTGTTCTCGGATATACTCTATCTACGCCGTAATGCGCCCATAATTTTTTTTTATTCGTTCACATAACCCAGTAAACAAGCTACAAGCCGATGGCAGGCGATTGCAGCCGCTTTTAATGGGTACGGGGGTGTCGGTTCTGGCTGAGGAGGTACAGGGACTGGGCCATTAGGTTTTGGACGCGTGCCGCGGTTCATGGCGGAGGCAAATTTATCAACAGTATTGGACAGTATTGGGGATATGTTTGTCGAAGGAAGACGATTTTGTGTGCATCCAGCGGGATCGATATGTTTGATTGACTGACTCGGATCATATGTTTGGCAAATGCTGCTATCAAGGGGTACGGGCGGAGGTCTACCTGGGGGCTATATAATCAGTGTCGCACCACGTGTAAGGATAGTGATCAGTCCTGGCCACCTCTGAACCTGATTTAACAGCAAGGCCATCCATCGACCCACGTCCAATGCGCATTGGTTCCAAATTTAGAACCTTCTGAGGGTCAAAGTCAAGTATCTATACAGGCTTGAAAGTCTATGGCAAGAAGAGGCCCACTCTGGAAGCGTAACGTATAGTTCATGAGACGTATCAAGGCAGAGCTGGTGAATTGACAAAGCAAGAGGAGTAGGGACATAAAGAAATTTTTTTATTTTTATCATTACTCGTATACGGCGCCGAGGGCAATAAAGAAAATGTAGGAAGTAGACATCGTGGAAGAGCACACGCTGCTTTGGCCCATAAAGGAGCATATGTCCTTGCATGAGAGGCATTAGCAGATGAATGCGATTGGCATGACCCTGTCATGGCCAGTTACAGCGATTGTGGTGTTGACAGGGACTGGTGGATGATTCCGCCATCAAGGCCATAGAGCTATGGCTTGGGACTTTTATTTTTATTTTGTTTTTTTGGTTCACATTACCCCATATACAAGGTGCAAGCCTACGGCAGGGACTATAGCGGCTGAAGGGTATTCGTAAGGTGGCCACAGCGGTCTAGATTGTATGGCCTGGCCGAACGGCATCAGACATTCAATCCGAGGCCATATGCACGGCAGTGGGCAAAGGCCACAGTGGGGACGCGTATGCTTACATGGCCTTACCTCTGGTATGTACACCTGTCAATGAACGATTGCATGAGCTTGCTGTGTGAGCTTAGTGTACTGGTGCAGCCCGCGGTTAAACGTACATGTTTATAGCAGTAAAGAACACCGGATGTCCTGACTACATTGTTATATTAAATCCAGCGCCCTGTCTGCTTATTGCTACCTTGCTCATGTCTTCTGAGCATGAATGGCATATCACAAAATTTGCATGCACATCGGAATCATTCCATGCTTTGCGGGTCTGGATGACCATATGGGTGGATTTGCTGCACTGCCCTTCAGCCCATTTTTCAAACTCCATCTACTTTGTGACTGAGGAGTCATTATTTAAAACTGTACATCTAGTTCGAAAGTATGCGGGATGCTACAAGTCCGAACCAGAAGGGACATGCCATCCGTACTTTTGTATACCTGAAGTGGGCAGCCGGACTTCAGCCCATATGGGCGACAGAACAGGGTGTTCGTCACAATTCCTTCCGATTTTAAGTTGAACTGCCTGAGAACTGGTGACAATTCGGGAATATCGAGCAATTGCAGTTCTTCACACTGTTGCGTGATTACTTGCTTTCATGAGGATTACGTCTGTTGGGGATACTGTACAACTTAGGGGTTGTCTTGAGGTTTGCCCCGCGCATGGGGATTCAACCATGAGGTATGAGTCTGTCCTAAGTTGCTAGCCTAAGTTTATACCTTAGTTGAGTTCGGCGCTTGCAGAGTGGCGGGGCAACAGATGTAGGAGCGGATTGAAGCAGTCTGCGTACACCAGTGGAGTATGTACAGGTTGCACCACGCAAATACAGCCCGGGAAGCTGTGATTTAAAGGTGAAGGCAGAAGCGCTGTGCTTTTGGTATATAGTTTATTCAAAAGCATATATAACAGAGGGAGGAAGATATTTCTTCTCCCTGATAGGCGACGACGGTATTGTTCTTACTATTTCACGCTTCCACTAGGATCGACCAATGTCGCCTCATCAAAAGGCGGCAGCCGGTGCCCTTATATAGCAGCGATGTCGCTCATCTCCACGTTACAGAGGTTGCCTGCCACGAAGAACAGATGCAAGCGGGGATACGTGATATTGATAATAAAAAAAAAAGAAAAGCGGGACTCATCGGGTGTACCATGCCCATACATGTGCGTTCTATCCAATAAGTCACTGAAACAACTGAAGAGCTGAGAGACATACGGGAGCATCGCACGAAGCTGACTGAGGAGGCACTGGAGGAGGGGTTCGAGCTGGGCCCCCGGAAGGCCGAAACCATCGTTATAGGCACAAAGGGACGAAGCTACAGGCTGGTAGGACTGTACGTCGACTGGGAACTAAAAGTCGACGATCACTTCAACAGGAGATTGCAACAGGGGAAGGCAGCATTAGAAGGCAAGACAGGCGCCGGGGTACACCAGGCTAGCAAAGACACTTCTGCCTACCTGGGGAGGCGATGCACGGTGAACGACGCGGAGCTGATAGCCGTGGGAGAAGCTCTGGAGAGAGAGGGGGAGCTGCTGGTCATCACGGATTCCAGGGTCACCATAGCGAGATTACAAAGGATAGCGAGAGGAGACCCGACACCGGAGGGGCCAGCTAGGCTCGTAAGGAGGCGGTGGGAAGAGAGGACTGCCCGGGGGACCACGACGTAGCAGTGCTATGGGTGAAGTCGCATAATGAAGTCAAGGGCAACACCAGGGCGGACATGGCGGCGAACGTCGCCACGGCAATGCAATACCAAGACGAGAGGGTGACTGAGGCAGGGATTAGACAGGATGCCAAAGAGGGGAGAACCGAAGAGAGGAAGAGACTGCAGCTGTCGTACAGACCACTGGAATACCTGGGGAGCAGGAGGAGGGTATCCACTCTCGCAGGAATTCTGGGAAACAAGGGGCTACGCCAGCGGAGACACCAAATAGGGAAGGACACCTCTCCCGAATGCAGATGGTGCGGAAGAGACCTCGAAAATTTCGAGCATATCATGAATAGGTGTGAGGCGTGGAAGAAAAGGCTACCTAGAGGAGAGGCGGGGCTAAAGGAGTTGCCAAGATCTGAGGAGGGGGGGGGGAGAGAACGTTGGCGGAGGTGTTGGACTGGGCGGCGGAGTAACCTGTCATATTTTCACTTTATTTCCTTATCCGTTATTTATCTTCCCGTTTATTATTCTTCATGTATCTAAACCCTCGCCACCCCATAGCCCATAGGGCGGTATGCGAGTAATGATATTAAAAAAAAAAAAAAAAAAAGCCCATACATGTACAGATTATCACCATCAAGCATTACTTCCGGAATCTTGGAAAGCGTTTACGAGAGTATATAGACTGCTTGTGAGGACAGTCCCGTCCGCCCTGGGTGCAGACTCCAGATTTCAGAGAATGATCCGATGGTAGCGAAGTTATGTGTTATATCTGCGTAAGGGTTAGCCATCCTCTGTTTGCCGCCTAGATTCGCCCACAGAGAGAGTAATCGCAGATCCTGTACCAATTCTTCACTCGAATGGACACAGATATGGGCTCCATCAAGATTTGGTTCTTGCATGGAGTAGAATATCCGTGGGTTGACAAGATTCCTATTGCAAAACAACAAGTTAAAAGAAAGTAATAAGATCCAAAAGTCGGAAATTATGTAGGTTCCTATGCAGCTAGCTGGAGAAGGTGAGATTGGGAGGAGAATGGTGGAAGCCCAGCCAGTACGAGTGAAACACTGGCAGGGGACGGAAGTAAACTGGTACTGGCTCTCCCCCTGGTATCTGTACATTCCCATTACATCGGAGGATACGGGAACCTCACTGACCTCAACCCACCCGCAATATTAATGGGCGTCGCGGGCACCACATGTAACTATCTTTTACTTTTCCTTTATTTCTTATGTACCCAAACCCTCGCCACAGCCCTTAGGGCGGCATGCGAGTACTGATAATAAGAAAAAAAAAAAAAAAAAAGAGGAGGCAGCCCACGTGGTCCTCCCGTCTGAGCAGACCAAGGTCATCTAGAATTGACTTACCCATGAGTAGCAAAGACCTGCTACCAATGTCAGGCACGTTGTCAAACGCCGTCTTGACTTATCGCGCCTCCGCTAGCATGAGTATTTTCTTACCTCTGCTGTTTGAATGTAACGGGCCTTATTACACGAACATGAGTATGGAGTACGTGATCAAAGCCGGGCCAGTGTCTCCTGAGATTGTTCCAGTGGAAAGCCTCACCTGAAGTTAGCACTGAATTTCCAGTGAAAGATTTACTTCGCCAAGTGCCACTATGCACTGACCAGTTCCGCACCTGGATATTGCTTGGATGGTAGGCAATTGGGCGCTTTGGGAGCTGTTGACCTGAAGACATCTAACAATTGCAACTAGCAGAACGAAAGTCTCGATACCCCTCAGGGCCTAGGCCACCCACCATGATTCCTCGCGGCTTGGACGATGGTAGGAAAAGGTCAGGTGTCGAATACGTAGTGTAGAGCACAAGGGAATTTTTTTTTTTATATCATTACTCGCGTGCCGCCCTATGGGCTATGGCGAGATGAGCACAAGGGCAAGAAGGCAACTTCTGTCATCACTGTGGTGGCTTCAACTCTAATGGAAATGAGGATGAAGTGAGATTCGCTGTAACACCGTATTCAGACTACCACTACACTACCAACCTTCTTAATATTAATCTAATCGGCCTAACCTCGCTGGCCAAACATCTCATTATCATAAACAGGAACTTTCTACGCAACTCAAGTCCGGTGCCCTGCCCTGCCATGGCGAATAGCTGCATACGGGGTCATGTGATATTAAAAAAAAAAAAAAAAAGAAAAAAAATCCGGTGCCCTTATTCAGAGGCCTCGGTTCTTTGTCCTTAGCTCTTTGTACCTCATTTTTCTCAATGAAAAATCCAAGCGGAGAGTCTGGAGTGCCTATGGTGCGGAGTAGAAGAAGGGACGGCAATACACGTTGTGGGAGAGATGCAGGGTATGGAGACGGAAGTGACCCGGAGGTCAGGCGGAGGCGAGAGTACCGCCCAAGGAGAAAGAAGGCAGGGACCCACTGGTGGACATGCTGGCATCGGCAAAGACATGACGACGCAGACAATTCACTCTTCCCATACTTATTAACTATTTAGATTACCCATTTCCTATGGTGAGGGCATGACATGTAGCTACAATTTCTGTTACATATTTCCTTTTACGAGGACATGACGAGTATTTACATTGTTCTGTTACGTATTTCCTACGGCGAGGTATGACGAGGATCAGTTCAAAGTTTACCGTTTCCCGCAATTTATTCCCTATGTACCTAACCTCACCATAGCGCACAGCGGCATGCGAGTAATAATATTTTTTTTTTTTTTTTAAAAAAAAAAAAAAACGTTTCAATGAAAAATCCAAAACGCAACTTAGTTACTCTGTGCTGCCTAGCCGAGAGTCGGACGTTCACACAATCATGACCAGAATGGGGATCTTCATTTTGCCTTCTTTTCCTTTTTCCGTTTATTCACTTCCTTTTTCCTTTCCTCATTATAACTATCTCATACAATGAATCCAACAGGCCAGGCCAACCAGGCCAGTCCAGATTATTCAGGCCGGTCCAGGCCATTCAGGCAGCTTTAAGCCAACTAAACGAATCCCTCCACAGCTATCCAGGTGAATCGAGGCCAGCGTTTACCAGATTGTTTGAGTATTCAAATGAGAAGAATCGTCCATATATCGAGAATTTTAAACAGCAGCGGTCTACGACTTTAGTCAAGTACGTATCACGTACCTAAGCCGTCGCCATAGCCCATAGGGCGGCACGCGAGTAATGATAATAAAAAAAAAAAAAATAAATAAAAAAAATGGCGACAAGTGGGGACTGTGTGATGGCGTACCTGATTTGCGGCAAAGATCCTGATCGATCTTCCGCTTCTTGCGCGGCCATCTGCCCAACACTTGGCCAGTACTTGAGCGATGCACGGCTTGGCCTCACCTGACCCCTGGACGCTCTAGGTATAAGACCTGTCTCTACCTCTACGGAAACCAACCCCAGCCCATGCTAAGAGATAAAACTCCTTTGACACCATTCGTATTAACTAAATAAGTAATCTTTCCCAAGTAACAATGTCCACTCCATCCTCGGGAGGCCTCACCCGAGATGTCCGGCAAGGGCCTCACCGACGCCCCGTTACGACCCAGGCCTCCCAACCCTTTATCCCAGAAGTCTTTCTGACCCTCCATCGTGTTCCAGGAGAGAATTACGAGCTCCGTCGCATCAACAACATGCTTGCGGATATGTTCAGCCCCGGAACCTTCCGCATCCACTGGATAGATCAGTGGGCTGGTGTCCTGAAATATCTCTCTGAGCCAGTTCTCCGGGTTCTTCGCAAAAACCCACCGGCACCATTGTCACCGGTTCCAGCAGAGGAAATCATGGTTCCCTTTTCTATGATCGATTATGAACATTACAGCCATACATTTACTGACATCCTGACAGACTACGCAATCTACGCCTACTGTGCTGAGCAGAGCCTAGACTGCCGCGGTACAGGCGTCGTGGGCAGTGCTGAGCAGAGCCTAGACCGCCGCGGTACAGGCGTCGTGGGCAGTGCTGAGCAGAGCCTAGACCGCCGCAGTACAGGCGTCGTGGGCAGTGCTGGCATCCGCGCCTGGCAGGAGTATAATCCTACCGAGACCCGCTCCACGGAAGAGCTACAGACCGCAGCACGTCGTGGGAAGCGCTGGCATCGAATCGCAGAAGTTCTAGGCGCGGGTTTCTTGTATGCCATTGCATGCTCATCTAAACCCGGCAGGTGGAGCGTGAAGAGGATCAGAACAATTGACGTTGAACTCATGCTCACGTGGATCCCAACGCAGCCGCACTTGGTGGAGTTTGGACGTGACTTGTCAATTCTCATGGCAAGGGTGCTGAGATCAGAGGACCCCTTGGGAAGCACAAAGGATGTGGTCGATATGCTGCGGAAGCCTGGACTGGAGTTTTTTTTTGAGCAGGGCGTTGTGGCCTAAGTGTTGTTGAATCCTACCAATCCTAAGTATGAGCGTCGTAAATCGGCATAGAGAGGAAGCACGGGAGTTTAGAATGGCACTGTGGTTTTTGCCTTAGGATCTGATGGCCATGGGAGAATGTTATTTCTTCCTTGTTTTCCTTATCCGGATCGCCGCCCTGTCGGGTTAGAGAAGAAAACCAGCTCTGGCTCGCTCTGGCTCCGGCCTTAGTTTTCGACAATTAAAACAATGTAGGCTATAATACCTTTTAAATAATACTCTATTCTACTGGGACAATCTGTTGGAACCCATGGATAGCTAAGATGTACCGCAGTAACGTCTGGTCTTGGTAATTAATGCGGTAATGACAGAGTGGGGGCCATGAGGTGGGCCCTACCATGCACTTAGCTATCGTGGGTTATTGTCTTTTCACCCAACTTCGTGTTATGTATTTATTTGTATATTTATATGAGTCTGGAAGCGTCATCTTGTATTGGATAGATCATTAAGCAATTCAGGCTCATTGCATGCCTTACTATCACCCTTATATATTTACTACACAATTGTGCATTTCCGGAAAATGATACTTTTTTGCAGTTGTGACTGGGATTGACGTCCGATTATTTACGAAACCGCACATTAGCCGAAATGTCTAGCAAATCGGACCCGATTGTCCGTCGAGGACAGTTCGTGAGGCTGCACCGCCCCATTGCCACGGATTCGCTGGCTCCCATTCCAAGGCAACAACCAGCTGAAACTAGCAGAGTTTATGAACTTAGTGAAATGAACAAAACTCAGCTGAAGAAATCTATTCTATGCGACAAAACCTGTCGCAAGCTCTGGGAAGAAAAAAAACATTTCCGACCTAAAAATGTAAGCTCTTCAGCGGGGAATTGAACCCCGGTCGCCCGCGGGCATTCAAATGACAGGCGGGAATACTAACCACTATACTACTGAAGATGTTAATTGTGGAAAAAATGTTTCTTTTTGACTTGTAAAGTACCTAGAGGGTCAGCTACTATGTCGACTCTGCCATGACCTGGTACAAACATCTCGGTAAAGCAATTCAGGCAATTATTAATCATGGTTGCTGTAGCGACGAATTGCTTGTGGCTGGTGTATCAGGCAAAGGTTGATTGATAACCGAACTTTGCTGGTTAACTTCCCCTTCCAAGAAAATTTTATTCTCAACACCAGGCTGGTTGTATCACTTGAGAAAGCTAGTACAGTATGTCTTCGCCACGTAACCCCGCATACAGGCTACCGGCCTAGTATGTCTTCTCAAGTTCTCAATCATCCGAGACTCTTATTCCTCAGGCAACCATGAATGAATACTCCATTGAGCCTATCATCAGCATCCTTCGAAGCTTTGCACACTTGGCTAAAAGAGCAAGAAAAAAAATTCATTTTGCCCATTGATGTGTTAAGAATCAAGCAGAGCGTCAGCCTTGGCAAAAAGGAAAGCTTGGGGAGAGGATAAGATTCTCAGCAGAGATGCGGTGGAATCCAGAAAAATAGCCGCAAAAGTAGCCTAAGAGCTACAAAATCTAACCATCTTTCTTGGTTAAAGTATCATTACTAATACTATTTCTGACGTTAACCAAATAACTTTACTCGGAACATCGCGAAATCCGCCTAACAAGTGGGGGCCTGTTGGTAGAAGAAACTTGGAAATGACAACACAGAAATGACGAGAAATATAGTTGCGCATCTACAGAAATTGTGCAAACTCAAATGACTAAACCACTTAAGAAGCTAGCTCTACATGCAGCATTAAGATCTTCGCTTGCTCCGCTACCGTTCTTATTCACATTATGCAGTGCATTCAACATTTTAATTTTTTTCACCACTGCAAAACCTCTTATATTGCAATCATTTCAAATGCCGAATCTGAATCCTTCCTATTTCCCAGAGAAAAGGTTTTCACTACAGGGAAGTCACGAAAAGTAAAATGGCCATATAACCCCTTCAAGAAGAATCCTGGAAAATTCACCGACTCAAAATGCACCACTTCTCCGTCCTCATGGACCCAAAACTTCTCCTTCTTGTCGCAAGTTTCGCTTAACCTGACGATCCCTCCAAGACAGTACTTGTTCTCTATAATCTGCGGATCTCCCGCGCTAAGATATGTACCGGGGCATGTGGCAGCCTGCAAGGAAACCATGCCGTCAGGATATCTTATCACTAGAAAAGGTAGGGCTAGTGACGTTAATGACGCTCTACCCCCTTTCTGAATCCCCAGGTAGTTATCAGCATTGCGTGGCTTCAGTACAATGCGTTGTGAGCCTAGCTTGCTACTCTTCTCCATTTGTGCCTTGAGTGTGTCGAGATTACGGCCTAACTCCATCTTCTCCACTTCGACCTTAAGTCTGTATTCCAAAAGTTGGTCCTTCATGTTCTTGAAATCCAACTCCAATCGTCTCCTCTCACGTTCGACCAACACTTCATATTCCCGCTTGGCTTTTTCCGCCTTCTTAAGGTCCTGTTCCAGTTGGATTTTCTCATCCTCCTTCCACTGTTGCTTCCCATGCTGCTCTTCATTCATCTTCCGGATACATTCCTGCAATTGATTTATGGTTGCTCGGCTCGCCCGCAGTTCATCTTCCGTCAGGACAAGGTTTTTCCGTAGTGCTTCAACGTCATCGCAATAAGGTTTCCGAGACTAAATACCATGTTAGCGACATCTTGGAATTCACATGCATCCTATTTACCGCGTTGACAAGCTTCGCAAAAATCATTTGTGGAGAAACCTTATCCTGGTTCGCATCGCAGAACCATTCCCACAAGCTGTCCAGTTTGCTCTCCGTTAGGAAATCGTCGTCGCCCACCAAATCCTGGTCACGCGGGCAGAAATCCGGGCGAGTTTGCGCCATGGAGTGCGTGTTGAAAGTTGAGCAGGATGCTTGTAAAAAGATTATAACAATTTCTCCCTAATACAGTAGGTAAAAGGACTCCTTGTATAATTTGTGTCGATGCCTACTCAGTAGCAACCCAGCGTTCGGTGAAAGTATACGCGCAAAAACATCAAATCAAAGCATGTACTGAGAACATTCACAGGAAACAGCTGTTAGGCCTCCAGCCAAGACATGAACCCTGCCTTTTTTTTAGCATGCTTCTACTATGCTAGCTAGTAAAATATGTATTCAGACATAACGCGCATAATGCGAATACATATTTTACTGGCGGACCGGGTCGCAGAGTGAGATATCGGCTGCGCAACTCCGTCACTTCAAGGATGTGAATACGAACGCGAGCATAACTAAGGACAGAGCCCAGAGGACGAAGCCTAGTGGGAGAGAGTGAAGCATATTGATGATGATCTCTCAATCGAGTCTAAGCTGAGACTTTAAATACTTGTGGCTCGCATACCGGAAGCTTCTGTCGGCCCATGCACCAGAAGCTTCTGCTGCAACGCCATGCAGCCCCCATGCGCATATGTCGCCATGGGCCCTGACAATGACCCAAGGTATTAATGCTGTTGATACTAGCAAGACTGTTGAATACCGCAAACGGCGCAGCACAACCACAGTTGTTACCATTACTACATATTCGAAAGCATCAACCTAATCAATAAAACAACTCATTCCTATACTTCTAATTTTCAATATAAGAAAAATAAAATTATTTAAATATGACTATATATATCCATGGAAAGAGAAATTTTAGAAAAATTCCCAAATATGCTCCATCCTCCTATCCCACTGTGCAGAGTTACAAAATTATTAGTTTGTAGCTTGAAATGTTTGGAAGCCTTCGCCATTTCAGGTGTTCTTCCGCAGTCCTTTTTTCGGGAAGCCAGTACGTTTACATTCGGCATTTGAATTCAGCTGACTTATTTGTATCTCTTACGAAATGTACATGGCGCATAACAATTCCTTACTAAGCGGAATTGGATTGGACTCCGCAATTACTGGAGTATAAATCTCTACACGTTCCAAGCAATCAATGATTTTTTGATATCATTAGTCGGATGACGCCCTATGGGCTATCACGAGATTAGTCACTATGTACATGGGAGATAAATAGATAAAATAGGAATCATCATTGGGTTAGAGAGGCCATGTATAGCAACAGTAAATACTACATCATACAACCTCATTCACATAAGGAATAAGTGCTATCAATTGATGCAGCTTAGACATCACGAAAACTCACAAGTCAGTAGTCTTTAATCTTCTTGCTCATATGCTATCTTGTATAAAAAATTAGCCATGTCCATTATTGCTACTTTATGGTAAACCCAAAGTGAAATATGTTGCTGCATTACACGTTTCGTACCTGTATGCTTGCTGCCCATTGTCAAGCTGTTGTATTTTGCAGTCTCAGGCGCATTCACTGTCTACGGTTTGACCAACTACCTCTGCTTAACCTGACCAACGGCCATTGCGCTTCATAGAACAACAACGTGCAATGCCATGCGTGAATTCTATAATGCTATTGTGAGATTGAGGGGCCATTCTCAAAAGTGGTATCCGTAGCACATGTGGAAACTCGGGCTATAACTGCTTTGGAAGCCATCTGCGCTGGTATGTAACTGGATTATATGTTCATTGTACCTACTGCATCGGCTGCTACCGAGCAGAATGGATGCACAAAAGGCCAGATTGGCATGGGAAAGACGAATCGCGAAAGGCGACCGGGACGTCGCGGTAATGTGGATCAAGGGACACAAGGGCATCCAGGGAAACGAAGAGGCAGACGAAGCGGCGAAAACAGGCACCTTCCTGCAATACCTACCCGAGGTAGTCACCGAAGCCGGGATGAGACAGATCACCAGACAAACAAGGGCAGGGGAAAGAAACAGACTCGAGATGACTTACCGCCCACTACAGAGGCTCAGAAAACAGGTAGCGAAACTCGCGGGACTACTAGGTGCGAAAGGCCTACGAGCCTGGAGGCACAAAATAGGGAAGGCAGACAGC
This sequence comes from Kalaharituber pfeilii, assembly GCA_015179045.1. NCBI lineage: Eukaryota > Fungi > Ascomycota > Pezizomycetes > Pezizales > Pezizaceae > Kalaharituber > Kalaharituber pfeilii. The sequence goes on along the minus strand of WHUZ01000058.1, from coordinate 240,179 downwards.
CCGAACCGCCGGTGGTGCGGCGAACACGACGAAACCACGAAACACCTCCTCAACGATTGCCAGGTATGGCGAAGGAGATGGCGAGGAGGAATGGAGGACATACGGAGACCTCCAAGAACAGGAGACGACGACCCGGACCCGCTACACGTCCTGATGGAATTGCTGGGTGAGGACGGATGAATAGCGGATGCAGCAGACGTGGAGACATTGACTCGGAGGAGACTTGCGTGAGGACGGGATCAATTTCCTAATTTTCCTTATAACCTATCTATTTCTACTTCATTTCGTTATTTTCTCCCCTCTTCATCATCATAAATGTAGTTAGATAAACCTCGCCATAGCCTATCAGGCGGCACGCGTATGATGATTGATTTTGTACCTAACATATCGCCATAGCCCATAGGGCGGTCTGCGATTAATCATATTAAAAAAAAATAAAAAATAAAAAAGGCGGCATGCGAGTAATGATATATAAAAAAAAAAAAAAGAGCAGAATGGATGCCGGGTCGTTTCTCCATTCGGCAAATTCAGTGTTACCGAGGATGTTGTGCATCTACTCAGGTACGTAAAGCAGGTATGTATGGCACACCAGTACTACGTACGTACCTAAGTACATTGTACTTGCGTATATGCTGCTGTATGTAGGACGCATGAGTAGCGTATTACACGTGAGAACGGGGAAGTATGGGACATGACAAGATGATTCACTGGTTATCCAGGACAAGGAGAGCAGGTAACAACTCGATTGCAACATCGAATAGGCGAAAGGACACACCCAAACGTAGAAGATGCCATGGGGCTAAGGAAACACGCAAACACATTTTGGAGGATCGCCGGGTAGGAGACCAAAAGTGGCCGGACAGAGCGAGGCTAATTAAAGGAACTGCTGGGGCATAGACGGACCGATACAAACGTTGGAATGGCGGAGTATTAGGAGGCAATCTTCAGTTATTTTATTATGAAATAAAGCAGCAGGCTAGTGGTCTGGTGACGTGGCTTTCAGTGATTATTTATTAGCAACATGAAGTGAATCAAGGTACAGCCAGCTGGCTTCATACCTACATTCATTTTTTGTGTTTTTCTCCCCATTCTATAAACCGATTGGAAGTGGGCAAAAATTATAAAAAGTTCCTCTTAAGTGGGCCATTGGACCCCGGTGTCCGCGTGCAGTCTTTCCTAATCACTATGCTGCCACGATATCTACCCAAACTAGCAGTGTAATCAGCACTCAAGCGACCAGGAATCCTGTTAACTGATATCTAGAGTATATATACAGGACAGTGGATGTTGATTATGACACGACCATCAATCCACGCACATACGCACAATATAGAAAGCAAATAAAAATAAAAGAAGGAGCAAACGTTTTAAATAACTGTACTAAACCTTTAAACCGTTTTCCATTTCGGCGCACATGGCGCCGCAAACTCGTTGCTGTTTTTGATGGAGCTCAATTTGCCCAGTGTTGCCATGGGCGTGTCTTGGGACTTCTTGATATAACTTTCCGAAATAACGTTTTATATAGGCTAAGACCCTGGCAGGCCTGCGTGGAGGGAAGAGTCTGAGGTCATGGGAGGGCCGGTGTGGTAGGCGGCGGCGCCTAACTGCTATAACCACGCTGGTGATGGGCTCAAGGAAGTCGCATGTCACGTGGGATTAGAAATGGATATTTGGTCGGCTTGCGGTATAAGAGGCACTGGTTCTGTACAGCTCTTCGTTCAACAATTCAGTTCTTTTCTACACATCCAGTTCTTCTTTTCTACGATTTAGTTCTGTATTCCTGTCTTCAGTTCTTCCTTACTGTCGCGTATTCTTTATGTAGCTTGCCTTCATGTTCTTACTGATCATTTTCTACTATATTTAATACATACAAACATCAGTTGTTCTCGCCTTGCTTGTACATTCGCACTTGCACATACACTTACACGGCACCATACAGGACAACCTGAAGTATCCCTTTGAGGCAAGATGCCCAGTGAACTCCCAGCAGAGGTCCCACGGCTGGTGACTCCAACTCGGAGTCGTGAGCAATGGTCGGCCGTACCCCTTGACCGCTCATTACGGAATAGGAAAGGCGGACAGCCTGAATTGCCAGTGACGCGGAATAGAGGAGGAGATGGATGCACTCATTTGGTCCAGGTCCGAGGTGTGGAGAAGAAGGTGACCAGGGGGCTGGAGGGGATAAGACAGCTTCGGGTGGGGAAGGAGTTCGAACAGGACCCTCTGGCTAAGCTGCTGAGGTGGAGTGAGGGATTACGGAGCCTTATCTTGTATTGAGATATTATGGATTTATTCTTGTCTTCTTTTTTCTTTTTCGTGCTTTATGATTATCCTCTGCCTATTTAGTCTCGTCATAGCCCACAGGGTGGTAATACGAGTAACGATTTGAAGATCACACAAAAAGACCTTTCCCTCTTTTAGCAAAATACTATCAAATTCAGGAGCGTGTGCTAGGTCGTCCAACCTTTTGCTAAACTCCAGCACTGTTTTCAGTCTTCCCGTCTATTGTAGCTTGATGGGCAATTGGCTCTGCAATCGAAGTAGTTAGACATTGCGTTAATAGAAGGGTTGTATTAAAGAACCAAGAGCGCCTCTCGCATTAAGATTATTCTGCAGACGTAACTTGTCGTCCATGGGTCGCATTACACGATTCTACCAGCAGTGGGTTCAGCTAGATTAGAAGGAGAAAGTACCATTTCAAGCAACTCAACGTACCGTCATATAACGTTCAACCTTTGTACAGAGGACCTATCTCCTCCTATCTCCCTTTGTCGCTCTCCTTTCCCTCCTGCTGCCGCTCGTCTTTAAGAAATTCAAGAAATCTTGCTATATCCTTGTATCTGCACTGATGCTATGAATAAAGGTGCCTCTGGGTCTGGGTGCCACAAGAGGAAGTGAAGTAATCGTGCTGCTAAGAACAATAGGCAACTGGGTTCTGCAGAAACTTTAAACATATTTCGTCTGTATTGGTTGTGGAAGGGAATGAGTTGTGCGAGGGGGTGAGTTGTGGGAGGGAATAGATTATGGGAGGAAATGGGGGGTACGGGGGAGAGAGCTTCGGTCCTAGTCTCGTAACCAGGTTCGGTCCTACTTGAGGTAGCAAGAAGCTTGGCATGAGATTAGTGATGAGATTATTAATTTTTTTTTTTTTTTTATTTCATTAATCGCATGCCGCCTCGAAGGCTATGGCGATGTTTTAGATACATAATGTGAAATGAGAATGAAAAGAATAATATGAAAAACTGAGATATCCCCGCCCGCTCTAAGTTTACTCTTTCCCCGCCCAGTCCAATATCTCCGCCATGTTGATGTCTTTGTCCGGATGTGTGAGGCTTTCAGCCCCTCCTCTCATCCTCCTGAGCCAAGGGGCGCAATCGTTGGATATGTGCGTCAGGTTTTCCAGGGCTCTCCCGCACCATCGACACTCCGGTGAATCGGCTTGGCCTATGCGGTGTCTCCACTCCTTGAGGCCCTTGTTCCCGAGGATCCCTGCCAGGGTGGATAATCTTTTTCGGTTGTCGATTGTCTGGAGGGGTCTGTATGATAGTCCCAGACGATTGCGTTCTTCTGCTCTGAGTCTTTTGGCTTCTTGTCTTATACCCGCCTCCGTGACCATTTCGTCTTCGTACTGGATGGCTGTGCTCGTCCTGGCTGCCTTGTCCGCCTTGGAGTTCCCGACTATCCCTATGTGGCTCTTGACCCACATGACAGCTGTGTCTAGGTCGCCGCGTCTGGTCCTCTCTTCCCATGCCTGTCGAACTGCCATGGATGAGCCTTCGGCGTTTGGGTCGCCGTTGGCTATCTTTTGTAGTCTGGAAATTGCTGTGCGCGAGTCGGTTAGGATCATGAGTTCCCCTTCGGTGTTGAGGGCCTTGCCAATTGCGATCATTTCTCCGTCGTTGACGGTGTTGCATCTGCCGAGGTATATGTACTCTTCCTGTCCGCGAGAGTGTGTTCCCGCCCCGGTGAGGTTGTCTATGCGGCTTCCGTCCGTGTAGACCCCTTTCCAACCTTCCTCTTCTTCGGCTTGAATGACTTCCTCCCATCTCTCCCGGCTCGTGTCGCTAGGGAGTGTGGGGAAGATATGTAGGGGGATGGGGGTCCGGTGGGAGAGATCGCCTCTTAGGTATATGGTGTCTGCGGAAGGGTCTAGGAGAGGTTCGTCGGGGAACCTCAGGGATCGGGCCTCGACGCGATCTCTTTCCCCCTTTGCGAAGGTTTGGATCGATTCTAGGTTGACTATTCCCTCTACCGTGTCCCTTCTGGTACCCCAGGGGGCGCCTATGATGTCTCTGGCGATACAGTATTGCCATTTTTCCAGTTGTCTGAGTTTCTTCTGGACTGGTGCTCCCTTGGCGAAGTCCTGCCAGGCCCAGCAGCCGTATGTTGCGATGTTTCTCGCTATGCTGGTGTATAACTGTCGTCTCTTGCTCGGGGGATTTTATGTAGTCTCCGTGCGATGCCCCAGGCCGCCTTCCCTAGGTTCAGCCTTTTCCGGAAGTGTTCCTCGTATTTCAGTTCCCAATCGACCGACAGCCCAACCAATCGATAACTCGGTCCTTGGGTACCTATGATCAGCGTCTCTGCTTTCCGAGGGTCCAGCTCGAAGCCTTCCTTGGATGCTTCTTGGGCCAGTGTCCTGCGGTGAGTGTCTATGTCTTTTCGTAGTTGTCTCATCGAGCTGCTGGAGATCACACTGTGGAAGTCATCGACGTAGGAGCGCGTGAACTGGCTTTTTTCGGCTTTCTCCGCAACTGGTGCGACCGCCACCAGAAACAGGACCGGGGAGAGAGGTGACCCCTGCGGGGCCCCGTCCGTCATCGTTCCCGTCCCGCGTGCCTTCCCGTCCCAGGATATGGAGAATTGTGTGGGTTGGAGGAACCCTTGAACGAAGCTGGCTATGTTTGGGTCCAGGCGTTCCAGCCTTGAGACTACTTTGTCCCGTCTCAGGTGGTTGAATGCTGCTTTAATGTCGTCTCCTACCAGTGCCGTCCATTCCCTCTTTTTGAGCCGTATGTCGACCTCTTTCAGAACCTGTCTCTGGAGATCCTCGCTTCCCCGGAAGGGTCGGCTGCCCAGTTGTGATTCCCTGAACAGTTCGTCCTTCCTCTGTATAGCTTTGGCCATGACCTTCTGTCCCAGCTTGGCGACTGTGTTTAGAAGCGTGATGGGACGCCAGCTCCCGGGTTGATCTCGGGGCTTCCCTTTCTTGAGGATCATGACCATGTTCAACTCAGCCATTCGAACCGTGCATCTTTTTCTGGTCAACTCTTGAACCCGACTGATTCGAAATGGCCTCAATCGCCGGGTGCGCCTGTAGTCTCCTAACAAAGACCTCCAGCTCCAGTCCGCACTCCCTTCCCAGATTCCCATGGAACAAATTCCTAAACTTGAAGTCCAATTCAAAGAATGCTGACGCCTTCACCTAATCACCATGTGCAATTGCAGCCAGGAAGACGTCATGATGTACCCGGGAGATCTCTGCTTCTGTTTGCTCCAGTTGCAATCATTCAGGTGCTTGTCGGCAGGTTTTTGATGCGCCGGCGGGATTCATGAAATCAATATTCCGTTTCCGACCTCGGCATCCAATCGAGTTACTTCTGCTCAGTGGATATCCCTCATGGTATTTTCAGGGAGTGTGCACCCTGATTAATGACATAAGAGTCCATTCCGATCCTGGAGAATGACTCTGCGAACGCTGTGAAGCTGTAACATCCCTCGAAGACGACAGGCAATAATTTATCCCAGATGAGTAGTGTTGTACCATGCGATGCGTTGTCATCGTTCTCAACACTGGGAGTATAGGTAAATGGGAGCGCGCTTCATGTGATAACGTGACCATTCGCTTACATTTAAGCATGCGGGTGGCTGTTGACAGTACAGGGATGGGTGAGGTTCTGGAAGCGGCGGGAAAGGTTACAAACCACTCAGAAGCACCAAATATGCACGCCAAAAAAAAAACACTCAAATCGTCTCCTTTCACCCATCTAAACTCAATCAAATCCTCGATTCCAGAATAACTGCAGGTGCTTGCGGAGAAAATAAATTACTGAGTTCAGAACTTATATATACTAATGTATGCTTTGAAATCATGTGAAAATAATAATAAGGGTTCAGTTCTATAAAAAAATTTTCCCTATCGTTACAGAAAATACATATTTCGGCCCTGAGTTTGGATTCTCTACTTTGCGGGCCATAAAGGGATTTGGGTCCAAGTCACAAAGGTCATAAAAGCGCTTGATTGCATTATGCAAACCGATTATATGTATAAGCATCTCCAATTTCTACTTACGTATATCAATGCTAGCCTATGGAGCTGTCAAGGCATATTATGCCCACTGTAACTTTGAATACAGCGGATACGCTTTTTTTTTTTGTTTCTGTTCCTCTTTCACCCTTTGTTTCTTCTTGCTTAGTACATGCGAAACTGCTGCGTTAACATGAATCGAGCACTAAATTAAACCTAGTCGTAATTCTGCCTGCATGTTGTTGAGTCTGAGACCTCAGCGGAGATCGGCCCATACCTCTCATATCTTTGCTTATCCACGTCTCGGAGACCTGATTGGAGCCTGGCGTGATCTCATCAGTTACGGTACAGTATCATAAGACGATATAACGTGCATGCGTAACAGGCTTCAGAGAAAGCGCACCGCGCTAACGAAATAGATGTGGGGTTAGTTGCAAATTCAATATGTCGCGCAGGATCCCAGCGACTACCGTATGAGGCGAACCACCCGTATCTGTTCACACACACACACTGTGGGGTAGAATTCTCCCACACGCCCGACATTATGTATGATATGGCTGGACATACTGTAGGTTAACTAGAGTATGTTTGTGCATGTAACGACAAGGATGTCTCCATCATGAACCTTAATTGGACACTGAAAGATCGACAATCCGATAAGTGACCAGGATAGAAGTGTGGTTTTGGATGGCAAGTAGGGTAGATAAAAGCCTTCTACCTTGTAAGTAGTTGCCGACATACAAGAAACCTTGAAGAAATAGAGGGTCATCTGTGATTATAAAATTACTACCACTACTATACGGAGTATTCCTACATAATATGCAGCCTTTGCACCAAGCTATGTTATTTACTTATGGTTGACCCAATATTGAGCATGCGGGGCCCTAAAAGTGCAAATGCATCTGTCAGCCGTAGCAGTACAGTAACTCTGTCCCGTCAGTCGGCCATGAACGCCAAAAGTGTAACATATTCAATAATTTGAGCTTCTCCGCCATCATAACCAGCCACAGGCGGTTGACCTTTACCGGGGCAAGCTCCATTCATAGCATCCTCTACATTAATAACAGAATAATTGATGCGATTTTTGTGATGAATGTGGAGAATTCTATGCTAATTGAAACTCGAGTATTTTTGACTCTATTATGTTACAAGAAAATACTGGGTGTCTGAAAAAATAATCTTCGAGGCGTTTTAGCAGAACTTTGCTCGTCCTGTTGTCATTACTCTTTTCCTACTTTGCGGTAATTTGAAGTTGTAATTCTTTGTACGCATCCCACGTCAAAATGGAATAAAGACAATTGCGATGCAATAATAATGTTCACAGAGCAATAAAGATCAAATGCCCGACTGTTCCAGCCGTTCGAACCAATGCCCAAAGATCTAACCTTGAATCCATCAGGAAAGAGTGACGTAGGTATGGTCCATTGATCAATTTGGTAGCTGCGTTCATCAAGCAGTTGTCGCAAATACATTGCGCTCGCTATTGCACCTGCCCTTAGAGACTGCTGTGTCTGTTACTACAGATTATCTCGTCCAAGCGCGCATTAAAGCATCCCTGCTTTCCTCGCGTTCTCTGTATGACACTAGTACCGTAGTCAAGGAAGTATAGCTGCGATTTCTTTTTTTTTTTTTTTTTATTCACGTAACCCCGCATACAGGCTACCAGCCTATGGCAGGGACCCATATACCCGGGCCAGGTTTGAGACAACTAACTAGGGAATCTACATACACCCTTGAGCACCAGTGCCCTCCGTCCCCCGGTCCCCGGCTACCCCGGATCGAGGCAGGCAAACCAGTACTCGACCGGGTCACCTTCCACGCCTTCTTGCTTCCATCCTTTCTCCTCTAGGTCCTTCCAGGACTGCCAGGTGACATGTGCCCCATTTTTGTTCTTCCTCTGGGGCCGCTCCAGTTCTGTGCATCTGAACACCACATGCTCAGTACTCCATGCCTCACCACATGTGCATTGTACCTCCTCGCCACTGACCATCCTCCTCCACATAGCTCCGCCTTTTCCAGTCCGCAGCCATGTGTAATTTGTGAGTGCTCTCCTGCCCCACTTTACGAATTTGCCCTTCCCAAACCCTGCACGCTCCCTCTCCTCTTTTCTTTTTCGAACTAACTCTTGACGCAGCCCACCCTCAGTGGCCTGCCCATCATACCTCATGCACTTGGCCCCCTCTTTGGCCAACTCATCCGCCTTCTCATAGCTGCGATTTCGACGGTTGTGCTTTGCTATGTAGCGTGGCAGTGCATCAAATGCTTGTACTAGGGTTTTCATATACAATCAGAACGGCAAATAGAATAAGAAACGTGCTCGGCAGGCCGACGGACCAAGCTGTGGCGCCATCAAACACTTTGCTCCGCTGGGTCAGAACTTCTCACGTGTTCTAAAAACTGAACTACGATAATTCCCTCAATCAACATGACAAAGCAATTCTAGCTACAAAAAAGTCTGAATATGACTTGAGATGTATCCCGTCCCTAGTGAACAGGGCGCATGTGCGGGGAAGTGAAGGCGGAATATCTCAACATCAAAACTTAAGGTTGCCATAGTAACCTGGCTTGTTGCACCTGCGACAGATTAACGAGCCAAGGTTCTCATATTCAGAATAGTTGACATTGTCATAGGAGTAATAGCTCCTGCGGGTATTGTCAGCATACCGTACTGAATTGTTGCACCCCTTGCAGCGGTGGGTGAAATCCGCTCTTCTGCCAGATATTCTGTCTTGGCCCATAATCCTAACTGCGCAATCATTAATTTTAACCCTTATACCGATCTCAAGGTCGACCTTATTACAGTCCTTGCACATAATGCTCATTACTCCGGTATAGCCGCAGTTGGAACAGTGTCTGCTGAGTAAGTGTGATTTGTCTTCGCTTGTCAAGCTCACTTCACCAGATTTCACGGCCTCACCATCGCTACCCAGGACTGCCGAATCTATCCATGGTGCCACCCGGGCAGGATTGGAGTTAAAAACCAATGCCTGTGCGAAATCAGGACATTGTACCAGTAATTCACAGAAGGCTTCACTGGTTGTAAACACATTGAGTGCCCATGAAGTGTAATGCGCAAAATACTGGAGAAGTCTCTCTTTAGGAGTGGAGATGATCCTTGGGTTACTGGAGGAAAACAGAAGATTCGCAAATGCATAGGTGAGCACTGCCGTCATGGCTTTCACATCGTCTTTCTCTGCAATCATCCCGATCTCTGCTAGCATTGCAGTAATCTTAGAGTATGCAAGGCTCTTTAGGGTAACAACATTGAAGCGGTCGGCAAGCACATAAATCTTTGTGTGATACAACAATGCCGTAGGACCTTTCTGGAGGTTTCTGTAATCATCGCATTAGGAGAAAACTCAAGCAAGCTTTGATATGAACTAATGGTGTTACTGACGTTGTATAGTCATTGCAATAAGCCCATTCCAAAAATGCCTTCATTGTTGCCTCATCAACCTCACTTAATTCCATTGCTCCCTCTTTACCCTCCCTCATTTCATTGTTCGTATGTTTATGCAGCTCGGGAGATAATGATGCCAGCAAGTCTCTATGCACGAAGAACGCGACAGGTGAGGTAGGCCCCCGGGCATTTTCATTATTTGTGGAAGCGTTTGGAGCTATCGAACTTGAAGGGTTCTTGAGAACAATCTTAAACAATTCGCTCTTGAGAAACTCGACGTCCCTTGCACTGTTTTGGACACTTGCGTCAGCATGTGGATGCGGAACGTATAAGGAAATCTCCCCTTACGCCATAGTTCAGTTTTCGAGTCTTGATGGAGGGAACATAAACTATCGGTTATGCAATATGCAGGTGCTTTGATAGTTAGTTGGCCTGGCCAAGGAACGTAAATAGGTTGCGAGGTTTAGACACCAAGTTTGGATCTCGCAGCGATTCAGGTTTAAATAGTCTCATGCTAGGCCCTCAGCTATTTTAGTAACCTGATTGGACTAGGGATAGCCGCTGATCATGACTCTATTACGTTTAGGCTAATACCTATGCACGGGATTCGAGACAACGATGCATGCAACGCCCGTCCCTTGCCCCGCAACTATTATAGAACATTTTGTACCCTTCTAGTGCGCGCGACATACCTCGCTCATAGGTGAATTTGTGCGAATTCTAGCTCACATGAAAAAATAAATATTTGAAGTCGATTCGAATTTCCCTAGAACAGGCGTGTGGTCGATCTGCTGTGCCGCTGCATTCTGCTCCCCAGCAGCGCTGTGGTTGTTGCCAACCGACCCCTCCATCTTTATCTTCCCCGCAACCTTTTTTTCTACACACATGACCTCATCCCACCTTCATCCCCTGCCCCCTGTCTTCCCCGCAACTAGTCGATCGATTTATGGTAGTAAGCAACACACTATGTGACTGGTGGCTAAATTAAAACGTTACTCACATTTGGCTCCACTGTCTGCAGAGGTTGTTGGATGAAGTTTTGCAGCTAAAAGAACCCGAATGACTACTTGGCATCAGATACAAGGTGTAATGGTTTGCATGAAATGTGCATCAATATCAGCTAGTATGCATCAAGAACTTTTATTTTTTTTGGTTTACGTAGCCCTGCATACAAGCTACAAGCTTATAGCAGGGAGCATCAAGAACTTGCTAGATGCTATCAACCTCCATCTCACTTTCTGAAATAGGAGGACAGTCACTGAAAATCAAGAACTATCTATAGAAGAGCTCTTAGGTCCTTATAAGCTTGCAAGGTCATCTATCTGGAATTGCTTCCTCGCTTTCTCAGAAACACCGCTTCCTCAATTTTGCAACATTGTATAGCATAAGCTAAAGCAAGACATATTGTCATAGTCTAACAAGGCTGCTGATTTCGGAACAAAAAGAAGCAAAAGACTTAGGCTGAATCTGCGTCATTGTCGGAGCCGCTGTACAGCACATATATATCACCAGTATTATTGCAGGTAAAGCTAACTTAGCTGCAGTATCATTGAGGTCTTGGCGTAGGTATGAAAGTGTCATGGTTGATGTTTTGTATGTACTCGGGGGTAGGGGTAAGAGCATACAATGTGACAGCGATAGTTGCTAGGATAGGGTCCACCTGTTTGTTATGTAATACAGTACTTGTTACTCTACAAGCATCTCCTACACGCTTCGCATCGCTACATGCTTTAATGTTTGTTTTCGACCAACTTGCACAACTCCATTTCCCAGTCACAGCCTCGAATCACCCGCTAAGGCCCAAGCCTGCCTCCGGGCTTTGAGGGTTTAGACCAAGGGGCCGCATGCGGGGTCATGTGAAAAAAAAAGAAAAAAAAAAACCCCGCTAAGGCCTTGTATAATAGCGAAATGAAAATCCGAGCTCGGCATGCAAGGTTTTGGTCATAGAATTCACAATTGAGAAACTACTTGAGTTGAGCACATCTGAATTATTACTTTACGTGATGAATGCACAAATGAGGTGGAAGAGATTCAAAAGTGTGGGGTCAAATGATAAATGAATAGCTCCTGTCATGAGTTAGAAGTGTGCTGGATCAACTTCGCTGTTATGGTAGTGAAATGGAAGTATGCAACACCTGATGAACTTGTATGCAGCTGAAAAATACGTGTGTCATATTTTTGTGTGTAAATCCCATACAGAAGTTCTGAAGACTTTTCGGCAAAAGTCATACCTTCTTCACTTTCGACCCACTCTCCAGTGGCGTACGTTGATGCATGCATAGTGCTTCTGGGTATTTTCCTCTACCCCGAGAACAGTACCTAGACAAAAGTATACTGGAGGGCAAGGGTAAGTCTTCAGAAGCGCCAAAAGTTGCGTACAACATGACAGGGATAGTTGCTAGCATAGAGTTGACCTGTTGGTTATGTAATACTTGTTATTCTACACGCTTCATAGAGTAACAGGCTTTAATTTCTTTGTTTTTCACCCAACTTACTGTTCTAAAGTCAACCCTGGAATTCCGCCTTCGCACGTAGGATAAGGAGGGTTTCGTCACGTAGAACAAGAGCTTCCTAGAAGGAATGAAGAAGGTCTGTATCATTTGGGTCCAATAAGTCTAATTGATTAAAGATACAGAACAAACAGGATTATATAACATGATAAGTATTGCATGACGTGACTGCAGAACTATAACTAGAAAGGTAGGTGTAACATATCAGGCAGATGCGGAAGTCCTGGAGTGCGTGACTTGCCTCCGTGACTGATTGGGAAAGCCGACGGCCCAGAGTGTAGATGGTGCGGCAAAAGCCTGGAGACCACCGCACACGTGCTAAACGAGTGCGAAGTATGGAAACGAAAATGGCCGGGAGGGGAATCGGACCTCAAAAAGCCCCGAAGATAGACGACGAAGGGACAGATTGGCGGAACTGTTAGAATGGGCGGGACGGGAATAACGGGCGGGATTAGCTTTATCTTCCTTAATAAAGATCAAATACTCGACTTCGCCAGCCTTTTGACCAACGGGCAAACATCTAAGCTCTGATCCAGCAGGAAAGATGGAAGCCTACTAGGAATGTTCCATTAGTCAATTTGGTTGCTGGGTGCATCAAGAAGTAGCTGCAACTACATTGCGCTAACTACTGCACCCTCCCCTCCCCCTGGCTGCTGCGGCGTCTGCTACTACAGAGTATCTCGTCCAGCGCGCGCCTGAGTATCTCTTTTCGCACCGCGTGCTCTGTACGTGACGCTATGCTTTGGTCAACGGAGGACAGCTACGATTGCGACAGTTAATTATGCTTTGCTAAGAAACTTGCTCGGCAGGCCGATGCACTCACTTGCCGCGCGCCATCCAACACTTTGCTCCATCGAGTCAGAACTTCTTACGTACATGTTCTAGTCGTGAATGCAACACGTTCTCAACTATAATTCCGTCAAACGACATCTACAAAGCAATTCTAGGTACAATAAAGCCTGAATACAAGTTGAGGTATGTCCTGTCCTTAGTGAACGGAGCGGAGAAGAAAAGGCGTAATATCTCAATTTGAAAACGTAAGTTTGCGATAGTAACCTGGCTTGGTACACTTCCGACAGATTAACGACCCAAGGTTGCCACTCAAAGAATAGTTGTTATTGTCATGGGAGGAATAGTCAAGGGCAGAACCGTAATAGTTTTTTTTCTTGTTGCACCACTTGCAGGTGTAGTAGAAATCCTGTTTTTCGCCATATATTCTGTCTTGACCCACAGTCCAAAGCACGGAATTGTCAATTTTAATCCTGACGCCGATCTCATTATCGACCTTACTACAGTGCCAGCACATAATGCTCATCACTCCAATATAGCCGCAGTTGGAGCAGTGTCTGCTGAGGATGTGTGATTTGTCTTCTTCACTGGTCACGCTCACTTCAGGAGGTTTCACCACCTCACCATCACTGCCCTGGGACACTGCGTCCACCCATGGTGGCCTCCGGGCGGGATTGGAATTAAAAACCAATGCCTGTGCGAAATCCGGACACTGTACCAGTAAGTCACAGAATGCGTCGCTGGTTGTGAACACGTCGAGTGCCCATGAAGTGTAATGCGCAAAATACTTCAGAAGTGGTTCTCTGGGGACGGAGATGATCTTTGGGTTGCTGGATGAAAATGGAAGATTCCCAAACGCATAGTTGACCACTGCCACCATAGCTTCCACATCGGCTTTCTCTGCCACCACCCCGATCTCTGCAAGCATCGCAGTAATTCTAGAGTATGCAAGGCCCTTTAGGGTAACAACATTGAAGCGGTCGGCAAGCACATAAATTTTTGTGTGATACAACAACGCTGCAGGCCCTTTTTGGAGGTCTCTGTAATCATCGCATCAGAAGAGTCTTAACAACAAACTCAACCGAGCTTTAATATGAAGTAATGACATTACCGACGTTGTATAGTCCTTCCAGTACGCCCATTCCACAAATGCCTTCATTGTTGCCTCGTCAACCTCACTCAACTCCATTACTCCTTCTCTACCCTCCCTCATTTCATTGTTGGTATGTTTATGTAGCTCCTCAGACAATGACGCCAGCAAGCCTCTATGTACAAAGAATGCGATGGGTGAGGCAGACCCCGGGGTATCATTATCTGTGGAGGCGGTTGGAGCAATAGGAGTTGATGAAGGGTTCTTGAGAACGATCTTAAACAAGTCGGTCTTGAGAAACTCGATGTCCTTTGCGCTGTTTTGGATATTGCATCAGCATGTGGATGTGAAACATATTATGGAATTTCTCCTTACGCCATAGTTCAGTTTTCAAGTCTCGATGGATGCGCCCTCTGTCGTTGTAATATATCAGGGAGTGCAATGCGCAGGTGCTTGGGGTGCGTTGGCCTGGTCAAGTAACGTGAGTAGTGGTGAGGTTTGGACACCAAGTTGGGATTTCGCAGCGATTCACATCTTAAATAGACTCATGTCAGCCTCCCAGCAACCTGACAGGACAAGGGTGACAGCTGATCATGACCTTTAGTATATTCAGGATAGTGTCTATGTATACGGTACGAGAGAACGAGGCTGCCAGGCCCGCCCCTACCTCCGCACCTATGATAGAACGTTTTGCCTCTTCCATACAGAACTGTGTCCGTGTGCACGGCGAGAAATACATTTGAAACAAGCTGGCAGGTGTACTTATGCGAATTCTAGCTCTCATGCGAAAAAAAATAAATGGTTGATTCAAATTCCCCTAGAACAAGTGGTGGTAGCCTGTGGGCGATCTGCCTGCTGCATTCTGCCCCTGGGCGGCGCTGTGATTGCTACCAATTAACCCCGCCTTTCCCTGCGCTCGATCGATCGATTTACTGGTAGTAAGCACCTCCCTCACATTGTGACTATTCCCTGCGCTAAACTGCAACCGCTGCTGGCAATATTACTCTACGAAGTGCTGCAGTTTAGAAGAATCCGAATGCCCGCTTGGCTTCATAGACAGGATGCAATAATTTGCATGAAGTGTGCATCAACGTCAATCAGCATGCATCAAGAACGTGCCGGACATTAATTTCTAAGTCCGCAAATGAGCCAAGATCATTAATTCTCCTCAGTCTTCAGGCCTCTCACAGTAACCGGTGTAAGGAAAGCTCTTTTATTTTTTTTTTAAAAAAAAAACACCCAACCCCGCTTGCAGCTATTTAGTTGTTTGGGCCAGCCGTCTTATCAGGACCAGTCGGTAACTGGGCTACTCATCACTGGGACGGGCCAGCGATCAACTTACAAGGATGAAAGACCAACAACGAACCAATTAGATACATGAGTAGAGATGTTTTTTTTTTTTTTTTTTTTTTTTTTTTTTTTTTTTTTTTTTTTTTTTTTTGTATCATTAATCGCATACCGCCCTACGGGCTATGGCGATGCCGTGGCTACTAGCTCTAAGAAATTAATTAACATTGAAGAACACCCCCCCCCCTCCTTCCCCCTCCTCCCCGTCACCTCCCCTCCTTTATTCTCCCAACATCGCCAGCAACACTCCTAACTGGTCTCTCTCCCCTCCCCCCTCTTCGGTGGGCGCCTCACTTGCTCCTCACCCCCTGGCCACCTCCTCTTCTACACCCTACACACTCTTAACAGGTGTTCCGTCGTCTCCTCGTAGAGATGTTGTTGCTTTACAGAACATGATTTCTTAACCGACATGCATTTTTTCTTTCTTTTCTTTAGATCATCGCTTGCCACTATGTACTTCATGAGTGGCCCGCTAAGATGGCTGGCCCCGAGCATAGTCCTGTCTGCGGTGTCTGGGCTGTATCTGCGTATCTCCATGATAGTCCGATCCATTTCTGTCTGACGCTAGAACCCATAGCTCAATCTATATAAACCCCGCCATAGCGCACAGGGCATGCGAGTAATGATATAAAAAAATAAATAAATAAAAAAAAAAAAAAAAAAAACTTCAATCTATAAATCATCATATGCTCCTACCGACGACTGCCACACCCTGCCGCGTTCAACCGTACTTTTTGCGTCGGCACCGTGGTCACCATCACATACCACTCCCCTCTCCTTTTTTTTTTCTTTTTTTTGTCACGTTACCCCGCATGCAGCTGTTCGCCATGCCAGGGCCCCTGGATCTAAACCCTTAATGCTCGGAGGCAATCAATCTACATACGAAAATCTCGCCCCCTCCCCGCCACACCTCCCCGTGGCAATAAAAATAGCTACGTCATTCTTCCACCGCCACTCTCGTACAAACGAAATTTTCACCCTCCCCGCTTCTACCTCTCAGTGTCCCCGCGCTTCCGCCGCCCACGCTTTCAAGGAGTAGAACAGTTGTTCCAGGATGTCCACCTCCTCCCCATTCTCCTGCTGTTCCACCCATTTCCTTTTCTCCAAGTCCATCCACGCTTCTCACCCTTCTGGATATACCACCTCTTCGCACCTGAAGGCCAGGTGGTCTGCCGATTGTTTTTTCCCCCACACCCGCATACACTCCCCTCCGCTGCCTTCCCGATTTTCATGTCCCATTCCCCGCCCCCGTTCTCAGCCTGGTGAAAGCGCTGGCTGCTGCCCTGCCCCACTTCATCACCGCGCCCCTCTATACCCCGGTTCGCGTCTTTCGGCCGCGCGCTGTCTCTTCTACCTCTGCCGCAGCCCCCTTTCAGTCACCACTTATCGTTCTATTCTATCCCTGCTCTGTTCGCTTCTGTATCCACCGCCTCATTGCCTGCGATGCCAATGTGTGCCTTCACCCACATCAGCTTGACGTCCCCCCCCTTTCTTTTCCTCTCCGCAATTTGGTTCACTACTCTCCTCAGATCCCCGGTCCTCGCTCTCCCCCGGCTTCCCGCCTTCCTCACCGCCGCGATTGCGGCTTGCGAGTCAGTTAGGATTACCAGGTCCGCCGGCGCTGGGATCGCATTCTCCAACCCCTTTCTCATTTCCCTGATCTCCCCGTCCCACACCGCTGCCCCGGTCCCCATCTCTTCGCTCCCTCCGCAGTCCCATTTCCAAACCCCCCCCCCCCCTACCCTCCCCTTTTCGTTCAACTCCACTCTCCTAGGACAACCGCCTGTCGCGTTCGAACTATCCTCCAGAATCCTCAAAAACGAAGAACAATAAAGAACAAGTCAAACGTCAAATATCAACATTCCCGCCGCCAAAAATCTCCATCCAGCCTCTATGAAATCGTTTGATCCTGCCTCCCGAAGTCGGCCCTTCCAATAACATTCCAATCCCCTCTCTCTGAGCTTCCAATCTCCTTCAGGTTTTTAACCCGCATTGTTCTCCCCATTCATCATTATGCCTCTCAGCCTAACTTGCCATTCGATCCTTCACACAGTCAGCAATGGCTGGGTTCATTGCCGACTGCCTACTTTTCCCAGCCCGCCCATTTGTCTGGCCCTGCTACGGTTTCTCTCATGCTTAGCTGGCAGCCAAGGGAATGTTGTTGAATTCCCTTGTAATCATAGACTGTGGTATAGCAAGTACCGTCATCCCTATTTACATTGCTCGAACCAAACGTTCGCATAGCCTTCCAAGAAAACTGTCAGGGTCTACCCGCGAAGGGGATATCCACCCACATTGGCCTGTAAAGCTACTAGCGACAATTCGGCCTGATCAACCGATAGCTGCAGTCTGGCAATGAAACATGGGTCGGGCACGGATGTGTATCACAAGGAATGCCGGCATGGTCAGAGCGTAGCGACAGCCACCGGACGGACCTCTAGGAGCAAAGCCACCGAATGGACCTCCAGGAGCAGAGCCACTGAACGGACCTCCAGGAGCAGAGCCACCGGATGGACCTCTAGACGAGGCGAGGCAGTGGCTGAGGGATGCCTATAGATAGAGCATCGTGATATCATAGCATAGAGAGACAATAGAAGGAAGGCACGCCGGATTGACTATAAGAAGGGCCAGCTAGAGCTGCCCTGTCGAAGGTCAAGCACCAAGCGTTGTCCTAAGTTACACCCTCATATTTACTACATTATCGTAGAAACCGTAACATTACAACGCTTAGCTACTCTATACATCTACATACTTTTTCGCTTATCCTCAAGACTCGTTTCCACCCAATCCCCGAATCCTCGAACACTCGCACAATGGCCAGCTCGAACTCGCAGCCACCTGCCACCGCCACTGCCGCTACCGGGAACCAAGACGTCTACGCCTTTTTCGCTCAAATGGAAAAGGTGTTGGCAGATAAGTTTGAACAGATAGACCGCCAGATTCAGTACTTAACTGCGAACCCGGCCACTGTGCAGACTCAGCAAGCTCAGCAGACTACACCACCAGCATCTACACCCTCCATAGCCACTGTATCTATAGCTACACCAGCACTCAGTATCATAGATGACAGCGATCATCAGAAGCTTCAGAAAATACGCCTCAACGAAATTCCGAAGTTCGATGGAACTACAGACCTCGATGACTTTACTTACGACTTTCGCAAATTCATACGTCTGCGCAACATTACAAGTGCAAGCGCCAGCCTCGAACTGCTCGGTTCTGCCATGAAGGGCAAAGCAGCCCGTTGGTGGCGAAAAAACGAGAAAAAGCTCAGCACTTTAGATGATGCATTCGAAAGGCTATGCAAGGCATTTAGTGACCCAAGTCAGCGTGCAAGGGCAGTAACCACACTCAAGATGCTAGAGCAAACTGAAGGAATTCTGGACTTCTTCATTGAGGCTGACACATTGAACCTATATGCTAGGGTGCCCGAAGAGCTACTGCCGTATCTGCTAGAACCAGGTCTGGATCCTGAGTTACGTAGTGCGCTGGAAGCTCAGAACGCCCCATTGGATAACTACGAGAAATGGAAAGCTATGGCAATTCAAGCGGGCACACGATTGGAGTCAGGAAGCTCTGAAGCTAGCAGCACTGCAGACCCTGAAGAGGCCGTCTCGAGATATGGCAACTCCCTCAGCAACAAGGAGAAGGACCGGAGACTGAGAGAGAGACTTTGTTTCAAATGCGGCATCAAAGGGCATAAGGGATGGGAATGCCCGGCTAAAGCGGACTCCGAACCTGCAGCACCGAAGAAGCGCAAATACAGCGGGGACGAAGACACTAGTTCACCAGCACCAAAGCAAGCTCGCACTGATTCCACCGCCCAGTTACAGATAACGGAATACTCCTCAGATGAAGAATAGTGAAGAGAAATCATCGTCTGGGAGGGAGGATATTGTCACGATGGAGGTGTTTTGCAAAAGCAGCGTCGGTGAGAGGGTTGGATTAGCATTGGAGGTAGACGACAGAAACCGAGAGCGATAGTGGGCTTTGAGCACTGTTTCAAAAGCGAAGATTGTGGAAATGGCGTGGAAGCCATGCAACCACAAAGACCAGGATAAGGGTCAGAGAGCATGCAAGCTCATAAAATTGGCTGCACCAGTGTGGGACAGCAATTGAGTCCATACCTTCCTCGCCCATAGGATATTTTTCCCACGTGGTTTTTTCCCTATGGAGAGGTTTAACGGTGGACAACCATGCGTGATACCGGCCTGTGGCATACCACTGACGAGGACGTCAGCCGTAGAGACGGGGGGTAATGTCAGGGTCTACCCGCGAAGGGGATATCCACCCACATTGGCCTGTAAAGCTACTAGCGACAATTCGGCCTGATCAACCGATAGCTGCAGTCTGGCAATGAAACATGGGTCGGGCACGGATGTGTATCACAAGGAATGCCGGCATGGTCAGAGCGTAGCGACAGCCACCGGACGGACCTCTAGGAGCAAAGCCACCGAATGGACCTCCAGGAGCAGAGCCACTGAACGGACCTCCAGGAGCAGAGCCACCGGATGGACCTCTAGACGAGGCGAGGCAGTGGCTGAGGGATGCCTATAGATAGAGCATCGTGATATCATAGCATAGAGAGACAATAGAAGGAAGGCACGCCGGATTGACTATAAGAAGGGCCAGCTAGAGCTGCCCTGTCGAAGGTCAAGCACCAAGCGTTGTCCTAAGTTACACCCTCATATTTACTACATTATCGTAGAAACCGTAACAAAAACCTCTTGTGATAGTCCTTCCATGAAACACCTCCTGCACCTTACCTGAACACCCCGGACCGTCATGAATACTAACGGCCCTGAGGGGTAACACGGCTTGAGAGACGCGGCCTGAATTTCTACAATTTACGCATCCCTACATTTCTGAGATTCCGTCTGGTAGACCTTCAGTTCCTGCATCATCTCAGTAAGGTCCGCAATATCCTTGCCCCCCTTGTGCCCTTGTCGTTGCGGTTTGACTCCGCTCTTTTCGGCACCAACGTAGATGTACTGCTTGACCTTCCATAGCTTTTTCATTCGCAGATTGCCAGTTGTGCAGATGTAAATAGTATCTTTCATGAGATTTATTCCATGCTGTCGTCATCGTTGTCGGATCTTTCGCATCAAAGTTGCACTTTCTTACACAGCTCATCGCCAACCTTCTCCGAAAACACCTGCAAGAAAGGTATTACCAGTGTATGCGTGCTACTCAGTTCCTTGGATACCAAATATTCTGCTCTTTCCACAAAACCAACAATGAATGCACGGAACACCTTAGTTTGGGCTCAGATATTCATGCACTGCCCAGGCAATTGCCCGTAAATAGGTCTCTATGTAATTCTGCTGTTCTGCATCTTCCTCACGCAGTTCCTCTAATAGGTCCTTTTTGAAATGTTCCCAGGAGTCTCCCATCTAACTAGATACAATCTTGATATATCTTAGCTAATGAGCCTCTTCATTATAAGGGAAAATAACCATTTTACCGCAGGGGTACCCCAACGGAGTAGAAGTCTTTACAAGGGAATCAAAAAGCATTGAAAGAACCGGTTGTAAAGTCTTTTTATCCTAAATTCATTTGTCCAGTCGGCAGTCATCTCCTTCCAGATCACAATGAAATCGGTAATGTTCTTGCCATCGAAGTGTGGGAGCGCTGGGCTGATGTGCGAGTGGATAAAAGTAGACGCCTGAACCATCATGCATTGGTGGCAGCCTTTACCTGTGGGGCTTTTATTTGTCATTCCCGAGCTCAAGTGCGAACCCAAACCAGAGTTCGATAATCCAGAGGCTCCAGACAATGTTGAATTATGGTATTAATCGCTGCAAGCAATCGGTTCTGTTCAGAAATATTCGCGTTGAGAGTCTTGACGTAAGTATCCGTGAGGTGCCTTCCTGCGAAGGGTCCTGTTGCGTGGTTTCTTGCGAAGGTCCCGCCGAAGATGTGAGTGGGTCCTGCGAGTCCCTTTTGCTAAAGAAGATAATTGTGGTTGGGCCTTGCGAGTTCTCCGGTCAAAGAAGAAGAAAAAGTCAAAGAAGTTTTTTTTGATGAATCTGCTTTTGGTGGTGGGCCTGAGATGAGCCTGGTGCCTTCAACCCCAGCGTCCTTGGATATCCGGCAGAGCCCACCAATTGCTCACTATCAACGTCGATCTGATGATAGCACAGCACACGAATATTGGCACCTTGCCAAAAGCTTCGAGCCGCAAAGGTAGCTTGCCTGTGATAAAGTCCGTGATAGCCATCCCGAAACCATTCTCAATTTTGTGTCTTAATAGTCCTGCTATAAGCGGGCAGTTGGCGAAAGATGTGCAATGCGATGATGTCATCATCGTGTCCTGCATCCAAAGCGTGGCGAGTCCTAGGTGTTGTAGAGAGTCAAATTTGCCCATAAGTCCTACCTGCTCGCAGCCATAGCTCTCCGGACGAAGGGACCAATGTGAGGAAGGCTCAATAGCGTCCACTGTCCCTGCCATGGCGAACAGCTGCATGCGGGGTCACGTGAAATAAAAAAAAAAAAAAAAATAGCGTCCACTGCGTTGCACAGGGTACCGGTACCCGGAGCTGGTAGAACGATGACTCCAATAGCGGCCATAAGGATCAAGTGTCAAGAAACATATCGTCTATTTAGTCTATAGTCTTGTCTGCAGTGTCTGATCTATGACTGCGTACCTGCCTAGAAACGAAAAAATGACTCACTCAAGAATGCCCGCTGTCCTGTTTCATGAAACCTTTTTTTTTTCTATATATGATTAATTCTGTTTCATGAAGCAACTCCTCTCACGTGTAGTTATTGAAATCCGAATTCAGAGAATTCAACTTTGCACAGTTGTGTATGCATACGTCCATCTTCGTCCCGCGGCGGGAATACCAACAAGAGTCTCTCAGCCTTCTGCACGGCCAAAATAAGCTGGAAAACATGATCCCCATTTGCATGCAGTAGCAGCAACGAAGTCGTCCTGCTATAACGCTATGGAAGCCCGAGAGTTCTTCGTACAAATTACATCAGCCTTCAATGGCACTGTATCTATGAAATAATGGGACGTGCGATGGATATGCGGCAGGGTGAGAACACCTAGCCTGCCTGTGATTTGAGGTTGCCAAGCGTAGCTGATAAGGAAACATCTGGATGGGGGTCTTTGAGAAGCTGCCTTTCTATTCTTGTCTGAGAATCCTCTTTAAATATATGAGCACGTGAGTTGACCTCGTCTGGTCCCTCCTTCCACGATAGGAAATTGTCTCCTTGTGAGTTGCCAAGCCACCTCTCCAAACCACCTCGAGGATATCTTACAGCATCTCAGTCTGGGAATGAGAATAGCTGTTCTCTACCCTGCTATTGTATGATACCTGCCATACATCGTTTCTTGAAGTTCGGAAGTTCGTTTATCTGTATCGTTCGAGCAGCAAGTTTCCGCAGTGAGGACGAGGTGTTGGAGGTGGATGGCGCTGCAGGCAGGTGGTAGCTGGAGAGGCCGAAGGGAACCGGTGAGTAGGCACAAAAGTTACCATGTGGAACGCAGAGGCATGAGGGGGCTCCGGGAGACGTCGACGGCAGCGTGAAAGTGCTTCTGCTCATTGGCCGACAGGCGGCCATCACTGCAGTCAACAGAACAGGAAAATCCAGGTAGGTAAGGACTTCGGATCTAGCACGTATAGTGGTAGACCTCCAGAAAGGTGGAGGAGGCTGAGGGAGTCCAGGGCCATGAAGTGTGCATGCGTGAAGGCGCGGTGGCGCACGTAGCTCGCCGGCAATGAGAGGGCAGAGGAGAAGGGGAAAGAGGGGGCTGGCTGCATGAGGTACGAAGGACAGGGCGTGGAATGATGTCTGCGCGAAGAGTAGTGTGAAAGAGAGAGGGAAGAGGGAATCAGCAGGTTTTGGAACAGAAAAATTCGTGAGATGGTGCAGGAGAGTTTTCACGGACTACACCTGGCTGCGGACTAGGAAAGGCGCAGCCATGTGCAGGAGGGCGATGCACCTGCGGGGAGGTATGCGGCGCGGAAGACGGAATGACGAGATGGTCACCTGGCAGTGCTGCGAGGACTTAGACTTAGAGGAGAAAGGGTGGAGGCAGAAAGGCGAGAAGGGCAACGCGGTCGAGGGAAGGGTTCGACAGCCTCCATCTGGGCTAAGCGAAGGGTCGGAGGGTACGTTTGTAGGTACTGAGTGTTTGTATGTAGAGCACGTAGATACAGTATGTAGTTGCTCAAACGTCATGGGCTTGTAGCATGTAGGTGGGGTTGAGCGACAGCAAAACAGCCAGCTTATGGAAATGTACAACACCCGTGAACTTTGCCGGCAGGGTACACCAGCTCGACCGACCAACTTTGCAGGTGCATACGCGGTGCTTTGAGGCTCAGCATCGAAGTGTATGCAAAGAGTCGTGCTAATTATGCTGCAATAAAAACCACACTGTGTGTACAAAATTAAAAGCCCTCGTAGATGAATGCCCAACTTCGGTGGTGGATGACTTTACAGTAGACAGTGCAGGTACGACGCAAGTACTCCCAACACCAACCCTAAACCCACTGCACGTAAAACTTGAACTGTCACGCCTCACACCACTGCTACTGTACTCCAGACTGTCAGGAGGACCGTACATACATAAGTAGCTCTAGGTGGTAGCTTACTTCGAATTTTGAGGCTGTACTTACGTGCGTTGTTATATAAGCGTGCCTTTGCACAAAAACATCAAGGCGAGGGTACAACAGTAGAAACACAACTTTAAACGCACCACCGATGGCAGCACCACCACCACCACCGCCACCACCAACACAGGCGCCACCGCCGTCACAGGCACCACCGCCATCACCGCCATCGCCTTCAACGGCACCACCAGGGCCATCTTCGAGGCCAACGCCATCACCAACACCCAAAACGCCACAAAAACCCTCCACCAACAAAGGAAAGCCGCTTCCGAGCCAGGAGGAGGCATGGCAGAGCCACCGGGCGCGCTTCGGTTCCGGGAACAAGCGCCCCACCACCTCTCCACCAGCCAAGACCGATGCCACCACCAAAGGTAAATACGGCATCGTGATACACGGGATTGCCTTGCGGAAGGACCTGGGAAAGGTCAAGGCATGGCTGGAAGCCGCGAACAGGGAACTGGGGAAGATCAGTGGGATTCGCTGGCTTAGGAGGAAGGGAAGAAGACAAGTTCGGTGGTTGTGTATTTGGGAAAGGAGATGGAGGTTGGGAAGGTTAGGCTCAGTGGGCGATGGTTGAAGTCTGTCCGGTATGAGTCGGAGAGGGGACGGAAGTAGGGGATCATACCGGGCGTCACCCGCATCATGGAAGAGTCCGCGGGCACAACATGTATTTAGGTTGATAGGTAGTTGATTTATTTTTTCTTAATAAGACCCTCGCCATAGCCCATTGGGCGGCACGCGAGTATTGATATAAAAAAAAAAAAAATAAAAATCAACTTTAAACCATTGCTTAAGTAATACATCTGCCAAGACCCTAAGTACCTACTAGGAGCAACGCCTGGTTCGAGGCAGGACTTTCATCTAAGGCAGAG
This sequence comes from Kalaharituber pfeilii, assembly GCA_015179045.1. Lineage (NCBI taxonomy): Eukaryota > Fungi > Ascomycota > Pezizomycetes > Pezizales > Pezizaceae > Kalaharituber > Kalaharituber pfeilii. The sequence goes on along the minus strand of WHUZ01000058.1, from coordinate 215,303 downwards.
GATCTGATAACAGCGCCCTCTCATTAGATTATCTGATTGTTAGAATAGCCCAATTCTTTTATGGGCGCGAAACGCCATGTTACGGAACTGAAAACATTTCCCGGGGCTGTAGATTTCCAAGTATATTCGAAAATCTGATAAGATGTGCATGCCTTGACGAGAGCATTTATCTGATTCCTACAATCGCCATTCCTGAACGGACTGGCGATGCGTCGCAGTCATCCCTGCTACATTAAGGCAGCAGTCTCAAACCCAGGGCTGGAAGTGCAGGCAGTGCTAAAAAAAAAATTATGATCATAGGCGATTACACGAACTTGAGTTGAGAGCTGAGCATTTCGATAACGTCATGTCAAAATTATGATGGTCCCCAAGTTTGAATTTTAAGCACGCCTTGAAAATTTCGTCCAAGATCAGGCGATTGGAGACGTTTCTACGATGAATGCAGTCTGATTACTATATAGGGACTAGTATGCCAAGAGGCCTCTATCGCACTGTTTGGACATTCAAAAACACCCACTCAAACTTATTGTAACAATTTTAACAGTTCAATCTTGGGCCTCCCTGTTACGGGCGTGAGGGGCTAGGCTCTTTTTTTTTTTTTTTTTTTTTTTATTTCACGTGACCCCCCATGCAGCTGTTCGCCAAGGCAGGGCCCCTGGGTCTAAACCCTCAAAGCCTGGAGGCAGGCTTAAGGGGCTAGGCTCCGGTAGGCGCTGGAACGTAGTACTGGATGTTACGGCTACGGAGGTGTGTATACGGCGGGCCGGGGTCGCTACGGAGGTATGTATACGGCGGGCCGGAGTCGCCACGGAGGTGTGTATACGGCGGGCCGGAGTCGCAACGGAGGTGTATATACGGCGGGCCGAAATGGCTACGGAGGTGTATATGCTGCAGGCCGACATCAGCAAAAACGGAAAATCGCCCTGAAGCACCCGGGGGGCTGAATACCCCCCAAGCGCCTTGAGCGCCCTGGATGCACGTCATCTACTCATTGTAACCTGGCGCACTAAACAAGGCTCTGTGCGCCCTGGATGCACGTCATCTATTCATTGCACCCTGGCGCAGTAACTAAGGCTCTGTGCGCCCTGAATGCACCTCATCTATTCATTGTAACGTCCTATGCACCCCGGATGCATGTTACCTGTTGATCATAACTAGACGCACTAACTAAGGCTGTTTACACCCAGGCAGTTTCCAGATGCCTCTATTACGTCTCTGCGCAACTGATAAGTGTGCCATGTGCTTTCACGGTAGTAACCACTTATAGACACTGAAGAAGCTTTTTTACAATAGCAAGTAATGCAGATAGAACGCCTTGTTTGACAACTGATTATGTATATCTAGCTATTGTGATCTATATCCAGGTGCCCCTTCATCATCCTATCATGCCATACCATTATCAGTCACCCTACCGCTCCTGCTTCATCTCGCCGTAGCCTGATAGGCGGTATGCGAGTAATAAAATTAAAAAAAAAAAAAAAATCCTGCTTCATGTAATATAGTCCATTTTGCCACTCTCGCTGCAATAGAGAATTCGGCTCATTGTGGTGCATCGAGGAGCATTGAGGAGATTTTTTTTTTTTTTTTTTTTTATTTCATTACTCGCGTGCCGCCCTATGGGCTATGGCGAGGTATATATAAACTAGAACTAACACAAAAGACTGACTAAAAACTAAATACAAGTATTGCCCGCTTGTCCTCCGTGATGCGGGTAGAACAACACCCAACGTCTATTTCCTTCCCCTGTCTGTCTCATACACGCACGACTTTAGCATTGAGGAGAGCTGCCCTACCTGTCAATAGCTTTTTCTGCCAAATGTCATGCTGTTAAGAGGGGCCTGCCATACCTGTAAATATGTGCTGCAACAGTCGCGTCAACAAACATAAACAAACATGTTCTGAGCGCGTCGGCACGTTGTATCACCAACCTAGTCAACACTGAACTTGACGTCAGAATGAGGGGTAATTCCTGCAGTATCAACCGGCAACCTGGAAGTGTACTGAGCAACAGCCTATCATCCTATATTGGGTTGCCAGCCGACCCATGTGAGTAGAGTGCTTCACCTAGAAACCGATCATCACCGGGAAACCGATCAAGTCCATTAACTTACATACAGAGCTGCTGTGAATGCAAATGACACTCAAGTGGCCTCAAATTAAAGCCAGAGCATGGGAGAACATAGTAAATTATTTTCTGCACTTTCTTTTCCCACCTTGTGGCACCTGAGGGGTGCTATATACTGGAATATATGCAACCCTATTCTAACGTATACTTTTGAGTCACTATATGTGAATGAGATTACCTGAGGCCTTTGCATCTCAATATATCCTCTATGGCTTATGCTAAGTAAGTATACCAAGTTTTGTGATCATTGGACTTATCAGTACAGAGTTACTGCCATGTCAAAAAATACATTTTCGCGTACTTAGATTGGTAGCGGTATTGAGCTATTTTTTGATGAGAAAGATGCACAGAGACTCTGTAAAGCTATATAATTGTAATACATGCATAGGGAAATGTTTTCTGAATAGATTGCAGCATTGACAAATAGTCGGGGTAGTTGAGCACTACAAGATATACATATATGTAAAATCCTAACTTCCTCACATAGTACGTAGCAGTGTATGCCCAATATGAGTCGCTAGAGGTTTAGAAACATGCCTTAGCACTGTCATGCTATTGCTTGTAAGCTTATATAGGATATACATGACTCCGTTAGATCCTATAAGACTCCTATAACCGCACCAGTGAGTAAGTATCGAATGTGTATTATAAGCAGTGAATAATATACATATTATACTTATAGAACTAATACCTATGAGATACATGGCAGTGGAAATAAGTTTAGTAGTCAAGTCTCATATTGTCCTTAATGTATTATAATTCCGTATGGCATAGACCCTTATTAGTATAGATATGAATACTTCAACAGTATAAGTAATAATGATAGTACGCACAGAGAATTAACCTCTACCAAGTGAAAAAGAAACTTGACTAGCAATTCTAACTAGTTCTTCTTAGCAGTTCATATCACCTTCATGATAGCAACACATTTTACTGCTGTCACATAGCGCATGCATGGTATATACAAATGCATATATATTCGATATGTAGTGCTCATTCTGAGTCAGCCCTTTAGTACCCCATCGAGTGGTAGCAGTGCCGGTGATAGTACATGAAGCTAGCAGACTATGTTTCCGAACCTCTAGTAACCCATATTGGCATACACTACTACGTACTATGTGAGGAAGTTAGGATTTTACATATATGTATATCTTGTAGTGCTCAACTACCCCGACTATTTGTCAATGCTGCAATCTATTCAGAAAACATTTCCCTATGCATGTATTACAATTATATAGCTTTACAGAGTCTCTGTGCATCTTTCTCATCAAGAAATAGCTCAATACCGCTACCAATCTAAGTACGCGAAAATGTATTTTTTGACATGGCAGTAACTCTGTACTGATAAGTCCAATGATCACAAAACTTGGTATACTTACTTAGCATAAGTCATAGAGGATATATTGAGATGCAAAGGCCTCAGGTAATCTCATTCACATATAGTGACTCAAAAGTATACGTTAGAATAGGGTTGCATATATTCCAGTATATAGCACCCCTCAGGTGCCACAAGGTGGGAAAAGAAAGTGCAGAAAATAATTTACTATGTTCTCCCATGCTCTGGCTTTAATTTGAGGCCACTTGAGTGTCATTTGCATTCACAGCAGCTCTGTATGTAAGTTAATGGACTTGATCGGTTTCCCGGTGATGATCGGTTTCTAGGTGAAGCACTCTAACAACCAGCGGCTGTAGTGGCCGACCCAATGAGCAGCCCGATAAGCAGTCCAATAAGCAGCCGAGTAAGTGACTCTGCGAGTAGCCCAGGTTCTAAAGCTCCCTTTGCAACAGTTAAAGTTTATTTCAATTGAGTAGTGGGCATCCATGACCAAAACAAAGGTTGCGTTCAGGCGTATCTACTCGTCCTGCCATGCCGAAGAGCCGCATGCGGGGTCATGTGACCAAAAAAAAAAAAAAAAAAAAAAAAGGCGTACCTACTCAGCGCCCTGATGCAACCCACCTTTCGTATTGCGCCCTGTGCGCCCCAGCGTTCTGACGCTAGATCTTACACCCTGTCGCATCCTGATGCCACAAGTGAACCTTTGATCAATGATTATTGCATTTGGGTATCCACAATGCAATTACAATAATTGACCTGCAGCCCGACGCTGGCTGTCGGCGTGAGGTCCTTAATTTGTATATATCGCCTTCAGCATGCCGATTCCATTTCCTCTCAATATCTCATGCGCGCAGTAAATACTCAATATACTTAACATGTTCAATATCTCATGCGTGCGCTCAATATACTCAATACTCTCTATACCTCATGTGTGCAGTTAATATGCTTAATATTCTGTGCAACTCATGGCATGCTCAATGTGCTTAATACTCTCTACATCTCATTTTCACTGCGAAAGTGGCCAATTCCTAGCCCGGGTCGGGAATTCATGCCCAATATGCTGAACAGGCTCAATATGCCCAATATTCTCTACTCTCTATATCTCATACCCGCACTCCATATGCTCGATACGCTCAATTGGTCCAATCTGCTCAATATCTTCAGGGCAGTCAATTATCTCAATCTGGCAAGTATGCCTGAGCTGCCCTGTTAGGACATTGCTAATTTGGGACGAACCATACGCTGGTGCGCCAAAGTCTGCTGTTAGTGAATTCAGCTCATCAGGCCGCGCGTTGGGCCGCTCATTAGGCTGCGCGTTGGGCCTCTCATTGGGCCGGCCACTACAGCCGCTGGTTGTTACTCATATAGGTCGGCTGGCAACCCAAGGTAGGATGATAGGCTGCTGATCAGTACACTTCCAGGTTGCCGGTTAATACTGCTAGGATTATCTCCCACTCTGACATCACAACTAGGCTACTGGCAGACATGTGCAATATGCTAATGCATAGAGATTGTATTTGTTGACGCGAATATTTTGTAGGTATGGTGGGCTGTCTTAAACAGCGTAAAATATGATAGAATGAGCTGAATCTAATAAGTATAACGCGTTCTACCTAACGGTATGAAATATGGCTTAATCTGACAGGATCGCATACCTTGATGGTGTTTTTTTTTTTTTTTTTTTTTTATATCACATGACCCCGCTTGTAGCTGTTCGCCATGGCAGGGCACCTTGATGGTGTAAGATATGGCAACATAAGCTCAACTCAATAGGTATGCTAGGTCCCACTCACGCGAAATATACTAACATGAGCTCAACTTAAGAAGTATGCTGGTCCCACTCAACCATACGAGATATGGCAACAACAAAATCATGCCCGAATTGCATCTCGTGTAGGCAGGAATCAAAGCACAAGCAACCCACTCCTTTTACTGCGGCTAACTAGCTCAACTTAATAGGTATGCTAGGTCCACTCAACCACGCGAGATATGACAACAACAGCTCAACTTAATAGGTATGCTAGGTCCTCCTCAACTATGTGAGATATGGCAACAACAGCTTAATCTGACAGGATGGCAGCCTTCAACAATGCAGAATATGGTAATTTGAGTTAAATTTCACAGGTATGGTAGACCCTTCACGATGGCGGGAGATACAGTAGTATAAGCTCTATTAACAAAGTATGACAGGCCCTTTTGATAGTGAGAGATGAGACATTTAAATTTAACAGGTATTGTAGGCCCCTCTCAACAGTATAAGATGAGGCAGAATGAGCTGAATCTGATAGGTATGACAGATTTCCGTCAATGGCTACATATGGACTCAATCTATAAGGAGAGCAGTACCATTTGCACGTCGTAAGATGAGGCAGGATGATCTTAATTAACAGGTATGATAAGTCTCTCTCGACAGCACAAGAATAAGCTCAATTTGACAGGTATGACTCATTTCTCTCTATGGTACGAGATGCAGCAGAATAAGCTAAATCTTATAGGTTATGGCAAGATAATAAGTAAGAGCCGTCCTGCTTTTTGCTCCTCTTAGTGATTGCTATACTGTTTTTTTTTTTTACCGTATCATATACCTGCGCTTGCAGCTATTGGGCATGGCAGGGCTCTCCTATATACTTTTATTTCAGTGGAAGTTTGGTTATTTTATTGTATGTCCCAGGATTGGTTCATGGGGAGCAAATTTTTTAAGATAATAATAGATCAAATAAATAAAGTTACCTCGCATTATGAATTCCAATGTAACAGGTACCAGCTATCATAATTAGTAAGCTTCGCTCTAGGTATTATAGGATCAAACGGGCCTTCAAGAGAACATAGTATCTCTCAAGAAGGTATAGTATATTTGATTGATTCTTTTAGGCATCGCTGGATACAGTCACCCTCTCTAGGAGAGTATAGGTTAAAAGCAAATGAATCTGTGAGGTCATTATCCCTGACTGGAAAGGTCAGGGAGTTGGTTAGCAGCGCCAGTGAACTCTCAAAGCAAGTTGCATTGTAGATCAAGCCCTAGGCACAGCCAATTAGCCAACAGTTTCATGTGGTGCAACCATTATTGTTTGCTGAATCAGTGATGCGAAGGCCGCTTGGCTGTGTGTTGTGGGGACTGCTTGCAAGGCCGGATCTTCCAGACTTGGCAGATACATTCACCGATTTCTCAGGGCGATCCATGTATGGTAGGATGCAACATGGCGCACGCGACGGGACCGTGTTACAACATGTTCCCCAGTTCTTGCCCTGTGCGCCCTATGCTCCAGGCGCATGGGGCGATTTTTTCGTTTTTGCTGATGGAAATGGCAGCTGTTTGGCGTGCAGCGCGCAGCAGAGCGGAGCGATTCACGGGCGTAATGACGATAGGTTTCAGAGTAATAGAGAACTTAGAACACTGCTTGTCTCTTGATTCTTTCAACTGTGCTATCGCCTGCGCTTAAATAGACTGAGCACATCATACATGACTAGTCAAGCAAATAAAGAAACAACAATTCCTTATCAACCCCAATACCTGTAGGAACAGGTAAACGTAACAGAAACATGCAAAAATATTGCAGACGCAAGATAATAATATGTACTAATGCATGTGCGCATATTAGCTTCATAAACTGAGTGCCTTAGAGGTCCGAAGACCTTACCATAAATAATGACACACACTTCCTTAGCACTACCCTATTCGAAAGCCAAAGAACCTTCTGCCAAGCCTAACGGGTGATTAGTCCGCTCTACCAGCGTTGGTCTTACTAATGGTTCAGGGTAAGTGTTCCTCTTATCGAGTAAGTCTCACCTTAGCCGTAACAATGTCCATCTTTGTTATTTCAATAATATGTAGACAAAGGATGTAGTTGCTCAAACGGCATAGGCTTGTAGCATGTACGGTAAGTGAGGTTGAGTGACAGCAGAATAGCCAGCTTATGGAAATGTCAACACCCGTGAACGTTGCTGGCATGGTAAACCAGCTCGACCGACCAAATTTGCAGGCGCATACACGGTGCTTTGAGGCTCAGCATCGAAGTGCATACGAAAAGCCGTGCCACACTGTGTACAAACTTACAAGCCCTGGTAGATGAATGGCCGTAGTCAATGATTTGAGAGAGGTGGAACACTACCGACGCAAGTACTCTTGACACTAATCTTAACCCACTTCAAGTGAAATGCTCACTGTCGCACCTCACACAACCGCTGCTCTACTCACTACTACTAGGGGGACTATGCAGCTGCTAGCCTACTTCGAATTTTGAGGCTGTACTCAGGGGTGCGACAAAGTCTGTAGAATTATACAGAGCCAAGATACTCACGTGGATTCACATGGTACTTCTGTTGCTATGGGGTCTATGGAGCCACAGAAAAGTGGTGTAAAAAAGGACGAAAAACCTGTGGAAATTTCTGTATGGGAAACCCGCAAAATTTTTCCACAGACTTTTAGTATAATAAAATGCTACATACATGATAACACTAATATATGAGAAAAATGCAAAAACTTTGTAAAACGACTCCAAAAAAAATATTACAACCATGAAATGCACTCGAAAAACTCCACAAACTCGAAAAACTTGAAACTTGTAGGAAGGAGAAAAAAAAAAAAAAAACTCATACTACAAGTGAAAAATCAATAAGGCATCGTCTTCCCATTAGGTTGTTGCTGAAGGAGAGGGGACTATGTGTTGTATCCTGTATATACTTGTATGTAAGGAGGGGCAGGCCGGAGGTTCTGCTCCTCTCTTCTAAGCTATATTATACAAAAGGTTCTTTCTTAAGGTTTCCGGCCTTGAACGAAGGAATCCTCTGACAGTACTTTTTTTTTTTTTTTTTTTAAAAAAAAAAATCACATAACCCCGCTTACAGCGCTAAGCCATGGCAGGGTCCCTGGGCAAGCCCTCAAAGCCCGGAGACAGGCTTAACAAAGAAAATTCTACATACATATCCACGTTCCACCCCCCCTCTCCCCTTCTAAAAACCTGCTTCCAGAAACCTCCGGACGGTTCTTCTGGTTTCTGCATTGGGAAGGCTCCCCTATAACTCTCCACCTCTCCCCTCTCCTTCCTCTCTCCTCTTTCTCCCCTCTCCTTTTTCTCCTCTCCTTCGCAGCCCGGAACGAATCAAACCCCGCTTCGAGGTATTCCCTACACATAATTTCCATCAGGGCGCCGCCTTACAAAGTAACTCACAAGCAGCGCGACACAACGAACACCAGTATTCTGACACCGGGCAACTAAAACCATGTCTTTCGGAGTTGGCGTCGGCGATGTTCTGACAGTGGGTCAGCTAGCTTGGAAGCTTTATGATCAATGCTATCGAGTTGCGCAAGGTGCGCCACAAGATCTTAGGGCGCTGGTCGAAGATTTACGACATATGTGGGCAGTAATGCAGAGTTTCGCTGAAGCAGTTAAGGATCCTACATCAATTTTGCTGCAATCAGGAGAGGGGAGGCAGCATATGCTGCTGGAAATGTTGAGTGGAGTGCGAGAGACACTAAACAAACTAAACGATATTTTCGAAAAGCACCGCAAGCTTGGAGACCTGTCCTGGTCTCCCATCAAGAGAAAGTGGGACAAATTCAAATGGTCAATCGTTGCTAAAGATGTTGATAGTCTTCGCCATAAGGTCAGTTACCGGGATCTCTATCTCCATGCTCTTGCACTTATTAACTTAATACCTGCATGTAGATCGCTTATCATAATGGAGTATTTAATTTAATTCTCACCTGTGCTGGGAAGTATGAAAGTGTCCAAAAACCATGATGCTGTGACTCCCACTTTGGCTTTTCACATTATCAAATGCGCAATAACAATGCCCATTGTCTAGAGCTAGCTGACGGCATGCTTGTAGTTCATCCCTTCAACGTATCGAGAGGACTACAAATGAGATAGATGCTGGGCTACGGGAGCTTAATGGATATCTTCGGCGGGTCCCCACCAGAAGCTTTACTGCTTCTACTATGGTGCCGACTCCTAGCTTAACAGCTTCATTTGCACCAGATAATTTTTTTCGCAATACATTCAGCGAACGATGTATGAAATTTTCCCAGTTCACACAGCCGTGGACAGCAATTGGTGTCGAGGAGTGGATCAAAGCTGGAAGATGGTGGTTATTAAGAGTGCGTAACCTGTGTCGGGCTTTGTTGCTATATTTGTTTCATGAAGACCTACTGATTGCAGCCTATCAAGGCGGGAGCCGAACTCGAGTTTCTCCCGGCACAGGGAGACATTCCGCAGCAACCTTTTGTGAACCTGCTTAAGGCATCCTGGATCCTAATTGAACATTATTACTTCGCATCCCCAAGTTGGCTACATTGACCCAACGGTGAGGTACGCGGTTAAAGAAATCCTAATCGGAGAGGAAAAAAGACAAGCTCCATAGTGGTTTACTTGGAGGAAAAACAAGACACTGACAAGGTGCGACTCGGAGGAAGATGGCTCAAGGCGAGCCAGTATGAGACTGAAAGAGGACGGAGATGATTCAGACTGCTGACCGCTCCCCCCGCAATACTATGTGAACCGCGGGCATCATGTATTTAGTTAGTTTATTCTTCTTTTAATAAAACCTCGCCATAGCCCACAGGGCGGCATGCGAGTAATGAAATTAAAAAAAAAAAAAAAAAAGAGGTACGCGGTTAGAAACTTGATAGAGGTAATCTCAAATCTTTCCCCCGCAAGCCCCCTAAGGTAATAGAAACCAGCAATGACAGGCAGTCAATGAAGAGTTCCGGCATATGCAAAAGCTTAATGCTAAAATTCCTAAAGTCGACAACATCAGCGATGATGATTTACAGATCTGGGAGGGCCAAGTGACACGGCCTGCCCCGAAGCCAGGTTCTAAGGGAAATGAGCCAGGAGTGGAGTGGGTAATGGCTGATGAGGAGATTATGTTTCGGAGGTAAGCGTGGCAGCCCTTTTTTTTTATTTTTTTTTTTTTTTAATATATCAATACTCGCAGGCCGCCCGGAGGGCTATGGCGAGGGTTTTTGATATTTGCATTTACCATCACTGTATAGGTAACGATGTGCATACTGGTAACGCTGGGCACCTTGGCACTCTCCCCCAGAGCCGAATACAGGCTATATCTCATGGAGTATAGCGCTGGTATATACAATGAATTAATTATATACCCTATATTGACTGCGCCGATTCAGAATTTGAAAGGGAAAAATGCGAAAATGCCACATCTATAATATCTATAATTGTATCACTTCTGTACCTTGTGAAATACCCCCTTCAGTACTCAACAGCAAATGCCCACTCTCTGTAACACTCCACCAGCTCATCTAATGGTATATATCTTGGGTCTCAATCCCCACGCCATTCCAGTACTCCATAGAATAACTGACGGGGTTGCGTAGTAGAGTTATTTTACTCCGTGGGGATCCGAAAGGATTTTAGGTTTTCCCCGCAGGGAAACTGTCGGACCTGCCGCTCAGGAGCTGATTTTAGTGTAGCTTTAGTTACTTGGGTTCGGTTTAGGAATGTCTCATCATCGTGGTTCCAGTCCTCAATAGTTATTTAGACAAGTTATGTTACGATAATTATAATAGTAGTTTATGTCCATCATAGCTTCGGTCTTGGAGCCCTCATTCTCCCCATCGAACTATTCTTCTTTTGCCCCTCTCATTGTGCAGACTGCTCGTTTGCTACATTACATTCCGCCGTTATGGAGCATGATACTTTTTCACCCCAGAGCTGAGAATATGGCTTTTGCGTCGCACGGCATATAGGTCCCCGACGCCAACCTCAGTGACTTGGGGGTAATAGTAGTTTGCAGAAGAACGGTAAAATCAGGCCTCATCTTTGTCCTTCCAGCCCTCAGCCTCCGACCCGCCCCTCGTATTTCCACCCCTCCAATGTCCACACCATTATCTTCCATATGGTCGCTCCTTGCCATAGGCTTGCAGCTTGTATGTGGGGTTATGTGAACCAAAAATAAAAAATTACCTTTCATAGAATTCCAACAAGTTATAGAGAAGTCTTATTTTACCTCGCAGAAATTAAGTACAGGATTTTATTTGTTCTCCTGGCAGTAAAGGGTTCTGAGCTGAGCGAAGTTCAGGGTGTGCAGAGGTTTAGAAAAATTGAACATCTCTTATTCTTATTCTCTTCCGCACCAGCGCTCGCAACAGATGTACATTCATTCCGCCAGTTTCCTCCGCTCTGGGAAATCGAGAGGCGGTAGTGCAATACTATCCGTAGTCTTGCACGATTTTCGCATTATGGGTATCTTGAGCCTCATGGATGCCTTGGACTGATGACCAAATTCTAGATGCCATATAGATAGCGCTATTGACATATAAATAGCATCATTATACTAGAATCGCTGTTTACACACATAGCCAGTGCCATCATGACATATTGGCTGTCTACATACCGTATTATTTTGAATTTCAGAACCTCCCGCTAGATGCTTGAAATCTGCTAAAATCGGTTGGCTGTCGTCGGATGGTGGTACTATACTCGCATACAATTGCGGATAACATTTCCTTGACTTGCAATCAACCTGCAACTCTCTACAGGGAACATAAGGGCATGCAGCGCACGCAGCTGAGGTTGATCTTTTGCTGCTAGACTGTGCAAAAACCCTCCATTCGCCATGTTTTAACACAATTTCTATTATTGGGTGGAAGCGACCAATAAACCCAGGATCGCCGGAGTGACCTGAATTGAAATTTGCAATTATGCATATTCATTCGCACTCAGGCAGTGGGCAAGCTAATTTGGAAGCTTCATGATGAGTGCGGTCGCCTTGTTGCACTTGGTTCATCTAAAGTTACCCAGGGCTGCATCCCTGACCATAGGCTAGTAGTCTGTGTGCGGGGTTACGGTACCAGTCCCGTAGTAGTAACGAGCGGCGTATGAGTAACCCTGGCACTTTTTCCAGCATCAAGTTTGCAGTTGTAGCACTCAATTACGCACAGAATATATCTCTGATATATGTGATGAATTAATTCTAGACCAAGTTAATAGCCCTGATTCTGAATCTGAACGAAAAAAATGCAAAAAAGCAACATCTATAGCATCTATAGCTCTATCACCTCCATCTCGCCATAGCCTATCAGGCGGCACGCGAGTAATGATAAAAAAAAAAAAAAAAAAAAAAAAAAAAAAAATCTATCACCTCTATACTCTGTGAAATACCTCCCCTCTTATGCTTACAAGCAGATACCTACTTGCTACAACACTTTACCTGCTTGATCAATAGTGGCAATGGTACTACCAGTGCTATAGTACAATACATGGCTTGGAAAAGCTCTAGCTCTACAATATAGTGCTATACGTTCCTGTACTCAGGTATTGCACATAACCGAGATATTGTACATTGTCTGGATGCTACAACAAAAAATTCCTGTAAGTGCAATAGCCCTCAAGTGGGCTGAAATTGAAGCCAGAGCATGGGAGAATATATGGAATTATCTTCCGCATTTTCATTAGGCCAATTTTTAAGATATGAGTAGCCCTGCTATTCTCCTGATACTGTACCTGGAACAGAATTGCTTACGAAGCTGGGAAGGCCTTTTTTCTGAGGTAGGTGCGGGCAGCACCGCTTACCTGAATTTCTTCAGCGTGACACTAGAGTTTGGGCACGAGAGCACCTAAGTAGCGCTGCAAATTCAATATCAGGCAGAGGTTTTGATCACTATGCACTTTCTCTTTAGTGGTCTGGACGCAAATTTTCCCAAGTAAGTTGAAACATCTGCTAAGCGGTGCTAATAAGCAACGTTGGTGAGAGTGCTCTGTGATTTTCGCAATCGCCATTCCTGAATATACATCCTGCTGGGCAGACCTGCAAGTTGGTGGCATCACAAATTATGTTACTGTAGAGTACATGGGATGTCGGTAGGTGCGTGGAATTACAGTCTGACCTTGTCAATGAACCCCACTATGAAAAACTTTGTTATGATGACACTGCGCTCTCGGATTTCTTTCCTCACACAATTTGACCTTGCTATAATGAAATCGCGCCAAACAGTGTAATGAAAAAAAAAAACTAGAGGAAGTTATTTTTATCTACAAACCAATTCTTGTCACTATAACGAAAAGAGGCTAATGAAATCTATAGAAACCGCCTGCAATTGCCTTGCCTCCTGCGAACCAGTAATTCTTGAGCAGCCCAGCGAACAGCAACTATGTTGCCAAGTTGTGAGTGTCTATCACTTCTGGGTAGGCTGCTGGCACGAATAGATGCCACTTGCCCTGATCACTGCTCTCAATCTACTACTGATTACTTCTAATTTATTTTCTCCCACTACTACTACTTCTTACTTTTCTATTTCCATTCCTATTCATCACTACTACCGCCAATTGCAGTCGAATTGATTGCTTTTCTTCTTCTTCTTCTTTTTTTTTTCTATATCATTGATCGTATGCCGCCCTAAGGGTTATAGCGATAATGGATTGCTTAATGTGGCTATTTCCATCACTACATAGCAAGTCAATAGCTGAGGTTAATCAGTAGCGAAGTTTCTCGAACTCAGCTGCCTTGCTACTGTAAAAACAAAAGGGCAAAATGTTACATGTTCACTTCTTTTTTTTTTTGGTATCACATTGCTCTCATGCCGCCCTATGGGCTATGACGAAATTAATCCAAAGGAGATAAGAAATAAAAATAGTATCAGAAGAGTCAACGATAAGAGAAAATCCCCGAGCACCTCTCTCTCATCAAGCCCATCGGGGAGGCCCTTCCCACCTGTCTATCGCCTTCAGCCCACCCGGTCACCTCCTCCTCCATCCCCACACCTGCTCCAGATGTGTGTGGCCGTCTAGTGTTGAAACACACTTGCATTGCATTAGTGCATCTTGGCAGGTCAGCTGTTAACCCCGGTTGGCATAAGTCGCGAGCGTAAAAGAAGAATAACATCAAAAAAAAACGGTTGGCTACACTTCGATTCGAACTTAGAATCCAAGACACAGAGGAACTGTATTGCAAGGACACGCTATTATGTGTGGAGCATGTAAAAAGATAATGTGTTCGGTGACATGTGCATGTATATAGTGCATACGATTTCATACAATACAATAAGATCCTCTAATGCAATACAGTGCAATTGTGTCTTAACACTGCAAATCACCATAGCCCTTAGGGCGGCACGCGATTAATGATTAAAAAAAAAAAAAAAAAAAATTAACACTGCAAGGGATGGCGCCAACGTACTCACGTGGACTCATGTAATACCCACGCTGCAGCTTTGATAGGTTAAAGACTGACTAGGCAGCGAACAAGTAGTGGTAAGTTGACGAGCAGGTTTGAAACAGAGATAAAGTCTATGGGAGTCCGGTAACGGTAGCCTTCCACAATTGACAACTCTTCAATGTACCGCTCGGTAGGTAGTAGTTCACTACTTGTTTCAATAGCTTCTCTGCTAACTTGATAGCTAACTTGGCGGCTTTCCATGATAGGCCCCCGCCAGCTTAACTGCTCCTCTCGCCATAGCCCACAGGGCGGTAAGCGATAAATGATATAAAAAAAAAAAAAAAAATCCTCGCGCCTGCTCGACATGATATGCTTTAAGTGGCCGTTCAACTCAATTTTGAACCTGGATGAATTACTATAAATACCTTCCTTGGCTATGGAACTGAGTGTCGATTGAAACGTGGGTCCACTAGGGCAGAAAATTAAGCTGTACTTTTCTATAGGAGGAATGGGCGTAACTGACAGTGTGGCAACCAATCTGTTTTCTTTTTCTGGAGGGGGGTTATTGCTTGTAGCCTATTGCCATGGCGAAACGAAGCATGTTGCAAGAAAGGGAGAGTGCAAAAGAGAAGCTGTTAAAAACCAACCTCCAAGGTAACAACAATAGACATGAAAAAGTATTATTCTATTATTTTTTCACAGCAATTTCCGTGTGCTCATATCTAGTGCCCTCTGGCCTTAAGATCGCAGAGTACGTGCTGTTACCTTTTCTCGTTTTTATTGTGGATAGAAGTGCATTGTACTCGCTCGGGTGCACTCAATCCTCCCTTGATTACTTTTTTTTTTTTTTTTTTTTTTTTTTTTTTTTTATTCACGTAACCCCGCATACAGGCTACTCCCTTGATTACTTGCAGCGTTCACCAGCTGCGACTAGTGTCTAGTTTTCAGTACTAAACGAAGTACTCGCTATTGGCATTTAGTAATGCAGGTGGGGGCTAGGTTATAGGACATGTGAGGGGCCAGTGAGCAGGTGAGGCTACGGTGACTTTGGGAAAAAATTGTATGGAAAATGCCTGCCACTGGCAATATCCAACTCAGGTGGACTTTCTCGCACGGCCATACAGCCTTACCTGGGTCAGTGAATGCCTGTAGCGAGTACTCTACACACCCTAGCCCCCATGAGTACCTTGGCGCAGGTAATAATTCCGACCTTTTTTGCTGAGCATATGAATCCCCTTCTCTACCAAGACCTGATGCGAAAGCAGCTGCCCGATATTTTCGACAATACTCTATATCTAACGAACAATGCTAACAGAATCTGAGATCAATCTTCCCTTACGAGATGCATCCAATATCCGTGATAGTAGAGGAGATGTAACATCGCCATGTACCTTCACATAACAGTGACAATCTCGACATCTTATCCCGACCCCTCGTGGGCAGCAGAGTATTTTTTTTTTTTTTTTTTTTATATCATTAATCGCAGGCCGCCCTAAGGGCTATGGCGATGTTGTGCTATATAGAAAAGAAAAAGAAGATTAATATCCACGACAGAAACTTCCCGCCTAAAACCCCAAGCCTCAACCCTGTCCTAAATACATGTATTTCCCGCTGTTTCCATTTGTCTTGCGGGAGGGAAAGCGGCCAGCAATCTTCCTCACCCCCGTCCCCTTTCGGCCTCATACCGGCACGCCCTCAACCATCTTCCTCCGAGCCTAACCCTGTCGACATCCTGCTGGTCCTCCAGAAAAACTACTACCGAGCTCGTCTTCTTTCCTTCCCCAACCAGTAAGTCTTTCCTTCTCAACCAGCGAACCCCAACAATCTTCCTCAGGTCCTTGTTGTCCTCACCCAGCCATCGTTGCACCTTCCCTAGGTCCCTTCTCAACGCGACCCCATGTACAACGATGCCGGCCCTGACCTTCGGTTTTGGCTTCGGCTCCGGACTCCCCACAGAGGGAGGTGTCCTCTTCTTCCCGGGCAGCAGAGTATGGAGTAAATCGAGATGCTTTTTTTTTTTTTCGTCACGTAACCCCGCTTGCAGCTGTTCGCCATGGCAGGGCACATCGAGATGCATAAAGTCAAGTCACCTGCACTCAGTCTGTCCAATATAGGTTTTGCTAAATAGAAAGCATCGCCATAAAGAATGGATGTGCAGAGGATGATTGAATATATTTTTCCGTGCACTGGCTTTGACGCACACTATTTCCCTCTCCTTCCCCAACACACAGGAGGATCCGGGGATCTCTACTGTATATAGCTTACTTTCTCTTTTGCTTTTAATAAAGACCTCGCCATAGCCCATAGAGCGGCATGCGAGTATTGATATTAAAAAAAAAAAAAAACACTATATCCCTCCTGGAGAGTTGGAATGAGACCAGCTACGTCACGCCTGAAACAGTTAGCCTTATAACTGCGTGCAGGGGCACCAAGCATTGGTCCACACGTCACTGAGCACTATCGCGGTAAATAGAGATCTAATAATAGTCTCGAAAATAGATCTAATAATACATTGAAGCAATACGAAGCCTCATAGCCTAAAACCCCACTTCAGGGTATTTCCTTCGTTCCCATGAAGCGACTCTTAAAGAGTATAATAACTCACAAGCAGCGCGACACACCGAATACCAGCATTCTAACCACGAGCAACTAACACCATGTCTTTCGGATTTGGGGTAGGCGATTTTCTGGCGGTGGGTCAGCTAGCTTGGAAGCTTTACGATCAGTGCTATCGAGTTGCAAGGGGTGCGCCACAAGATTTTAGGACGCTAGTCGATGATTTACGCCATATGTGGGCGGTAATGCAGAGTTTCGCTGAGGAACTTAAGGATCCTACATCAATTTTCCTGCAATCAGGAGAAGAGAGGCAGTGTATGCTGCTGGAGATGTTGAATAGAGTGCGAGGCATATTAAACCAGCTACAAGATATCTTCGAAAAGCACCGCAACCTTGGAAACTCATCGAGGTCTGGCATCAAGGGAAAGTGGGACAAATTCAAATGGTCAATCGATGCTAAAGAGGTTGATAGTATTCGACATAAGGTCAGTTACCGAACCTTCTGTCTCCTGCTCTTGCATTCATTAACCAATACCTGTGTGTAGATCGCTTATCATAATGGAGTCTTTAATTTAATTCTCACCTGTGCTGGGAAGTATGCAATTGTTCAAGACCCGTTACGCTTTGGCTACCAATTTTGCTTGTCACATTATCAAATGTGCAGGATAACGCCTATCTAGAGTTAACTGACCGCCTGTCTGTAGTTCATCCCTTCAACGCATCGAGAAGGCTACACATGAGATAGACAATGGGCTACGGGAGCTTAAAGGATATCTCCGGCGCGTCCCCACAGGAAGTTTGGCTCCCAGCTTAACAGCTCCAGCTGCACCAGATACCTTTTTTCGCAACACATTTAGCGAACGATGTATGAAGCTTGCCCAGGTAACACAGCCATGGACAGCAATCGGCGTCGAGGAGTGGATCAAAGCTGGAAGATGGTGGTTGTTAAGAGTGCGTGATCCGAGTCTGGCTCTATTGCTATCCTTGTTCCATTAACGTCTACTGATTGCGGGCTATCAAGGCGGGAGCCGAACTCGAATCTCTTCCGGCACAGGGAGATACTCCGAAGGAACCTTTTGTGAACCTGCTTAAGGCATCCTGGATTCTAATTGACATTATTACTTCGCATCCCCAATTCGGATACATTGACCAAACGGTCAGATACGATGTTCAAAACTTGACTGAGGTAATCTCAATTCCTTCCCTGTGCTTAAGATGCCCTGATGAAATATTAACGAACAATGACAGGCAGTCAACGAGGAGTTCCGGCATATGCAGAAGCTTAATGCTAAAATTCCTAAAGTCGACCATATCAGCGATGACGATTTACAGATCTGGGAGGGGCAAGTGGCACGGCCTGCACCGAAGCCAGGTTCCAAGGGAAACGAGCCAGGAGTGGAGTGGGTAATGGCCGATGAGGAGATTATGTTCCGGAGGTAGGCGCGGCAACCCTCACAGCGTCTCTAGCCACATGCTACGGGAACAGATGCGAATGATATTTTGAAGAAATAAAAATATAAAATAAAACAAACAAGGAAGCACATTTATCGTGTCATACGGTGCAGCTAATCCTTTTATTCGACAGATTCGCACTATACCAAGCGGATGCACACGCTAGTAAAATTCCCTCGTTAGTACTGCTTCTTCTGAGAAAGCCACGAATGGACCAGCCTCGTGTCGTTATCCATGATTCCGGGTGGAGATGTCTGGCGGAGTTTCAGCTTACAGGTACCATCAGAATATTTCATGCGGACTATTTGCTATACTTACTCGAATGTCTGTATGCATTTATTTCTTTTCACTGACATGTTGATAGTCGAAACCAGTGCTGCGTACATGGCGACGATAGAGGAGCCCAATGTTGTTAGTATCTCTGGCCAGAAAATCATATTGCCTGAACGTGGAGGTTAGTTGATCAATTGGCGATTGAACTAAAACTCAAATTAACATACCTCACAGGAGCAATGGTTCTTTGCCTTATGCTAGTCCTATACCTGAAACATGCATCGCTTCTCTACGGCTTCCAGGGAGGTTTTTCCTCAAACAAAAGCAATCATGAAGCTCTTCTATTGCTACTTGCAATGAAGATGTCGTGTTATGAGGCCGTAACCTTCTTGTTGGGCAATGAAGACTCTCAGCTGCCTAAACAGACTAGTTCGGATCGCGACAATCTTTTTCTCGGAAAGGTACGGGCAGTCGCTAAGAATCACGGAAGTTTTACAGAGAAAGCAAGTCCCTACGAACTGCCGGTTTCTTCTCAGAGAGGCTTTTATGAAGCGATGCGTGAGCCCTCTTTATTTGGATGGATGTTATGTCAGGGATATGAGGACATAGTACGGCTTTTCCTGAAGGAACACGGATGTTCTCCTCCTGAGGACGGGCTTTATAAGTGGCTATATCCTGTCCAAATCATCCAGCATAATGTTAACTGGCGAGAACTTCTTTCCCTTTGGATGAATGAGGGTTTGTCACTGCAATACGAGCTTCCTGATGAAAAGGCGCCTTTATTCGCAGTGGCTGCTCAGCTTGGGGCAATCGATGTGATGGAGTATCTCCTTGGAGATGAGGCCCTCGTCAAAGCAAAGGACAGGACATCGAAACGGACAGCACTACATGCGGCTGTACAGTCTGGAAATCAAACCGTGGTTGCGCTGTTGCTTGATCGTGGAGCTGATATTAATGCCAGGGACCAGGATGGCTGGACGCCCCTGCACGTCGCAAGTTCAAGTAAGCAAGTGCCAGCTGATATGGCTCAACATTTACTTGGTCCGGGTTCTCCCGTGGCAACTCAAGATAACAATGAACGAACGCAATTTCGCAATGCTGTACAGTACGGGAACTACGAGGTAGTTAGGCTTTTGCTCATTCGAGGTGCTGACATCAACGCTGTGGACGAAGGTTGCTGGACACCCCTGCATAGGGCTTCAGAGACTGGATCTATGGAGGTAGTTGAGCTATTGCTCGATCGGGGCGCCCACATCGAAGCTGGAACAAAGGGTAATTGGACGCCGCTGCACATTGCTGCAAGGGAGGGTCATGGACAAGTGATTATGCTATTACTCGATCGAGGCGCTAACATCGAAGCCCTGGGTAATGAGAACTGGACACCACTGCACTTTGCTGTACATAAGGGACATGACAACGTGATTGAGCTATTGCTCGATCGAGGTGCCAACATCGAAGTTCTGGGTAATGGGAACTGGACACCACTGCACTTTGCTGCAATTGACGGGCATGACAAAGTGGCAAAGCTTCTGCTGGATCGAGGTGCCAACATCGAGGCTCTGGGTAATGAGAACTGGACGCCACTGCACTGTGCTGTGAATAAGGGACATAGCGAAGTAACTAAGCTCCTGCTTGATCAAGGTGCCAACATCGAAGCTCTGGGTAATGAGAACTGGACGCCACTACACTTTGCTGCAGGTGTGGGACATCATGAAGTAACTCAGCTACTACTTTATCGAGGTGCCAACATTGAAGCTCTGGGTGATAGGAACTGGGCACCACTGCACGTTGCTGCACTTAAGGGGCATGACAAAGTGGCTAAGCTACTGCTGGATCAAGGTGCCAATATGGAAGCTCCGGGTAATGAGAACTGGATGCCACTGCACTTTGCTGCAGGTGCGGGACATGATCAAGTAACTAAGCTACTGCTTGATCGAGGTGCCAACATCGAAGCTTTAGGAAACCAGAACTGGACGCCACTGCACTGTGCTGCAAATAAGGGACATGATGAAGTGATGAAGCTATTACTCAGCCGAGGTGCTAATATTGATGCTTCAAATCAAAAACAGCAGACACCACTACACTTTGCTGCAGACGGGGGACATGGGAAAATTATTGAGTTATTGCTTGATTATGGAGCTGATATCCAAGCTCTGGATTATGAAAACTGGACGCCATTACACTGTGCTGCGAATAAGGGACATGATGAAGTTGTGAAGCTATTGCTTAGCCGAAGTGCTAATATTGAAGCTCTGAATTATAAAAACTGGACGCCACTGCACTTTGCTGCAGATAAGGGCTATAACAAAGTTATTGAACTATTGCTTGATCAAGGTGCCAATATCGACGCTCTAGATAATAACAATCAGACACCATTGCATTGTGCTACAGATAAGGGGTATGATGAAGCAATGAAACTATTGCTTAGCCGAGGTGCCAATATCGAAGCTCTGGATCACGAAAATTGGACGCCATTGCACTATGCTACGGATAATGGACATGGTAAAATCATTCAGCTATTGCTTGATCGAGAAGCGAATATCGAAGCTCTGGATCATGAAAACAAGACGCCACTACACTTTGCTACAATTAATGACGATTATGCAGTTATTAAGCTATTGCTTGACCGAGGTGCTAATATCGAAGCTTCAGAACATGAGAAGTGGACGCCACTGCACTTTGCTGCAGATGAGGGACATGATGAAGTAATTGAGTTATTGCTTGATCGAGGTGCAAATATTGAAGCTCTGAATGATGACAACTGGACGCCACTACACTGTGCTGCGGACAAGGGATATGATGAAGTAATTAAGATATTACTCGATCGAGGTGCAAATATTGAAGCTCTGGATAATGAAAACTGGACACCACTGCACTGTGCTGCGCATGAGGGACAAGATAAAGTAATCAAACTATTGCTTGATCGAGGTGCCAATATTGAAGCTTTCGATAATACCAACTGGACACCACTACACTTTGCTGCAGATAATGGACATGGTAAATCCATTTTGCTATTGCTTGACCGAGGTGCAAATATTGAAGCTATAGATCAAGAGAACTGGACATCACTACACCGTGCTGCAGGTGAAGGAGATGCTGAAGTGATTAAGTTATTACTTGACCGAGGTGCCAATATTGAAGCTTTAGATATTGACAACTGGACGCCACTGCAAGTTGCTGCAGATAAAGGACATTGCAACATCATTGTGTTATTGCTTGACCGAGGTGCAAATATCGAGGCTATGGATGATAAGAACTGGACGCCACTACACTACGCTGCAAGTGAAGGAGATGGTGAAGTGATTAAGTTATTACTTGACCGAGGTGCCAATATTGAAGCTTTAGATATTGACAACTGGACGCCACTGCAAGTTGCTGCAGATAAGGGACATGGCAACATCATTGTGCTATTGCTTGACCGAGGTGCAAATATCGAAGCTATAGATCAAGAGAACTGGACACCGCTACACCGTGCTGCAAGTGAAGGAAATTGCGAAGTGATCAAGTTATTGCTCAACCGAGGTGCCAATATTGAAGCTCTGGATGATGAGAACTGGACACCACTGCACATTGCTGCAAGTAATGGAAATGGCAAAGTGATGAAGCTATTGCTCGATCGAGGCGCCAATATGGAAGCTCTGGACGATGAGAACAAGACGCCACTACACCGTGCTGTGCTGAGTAAGGGGGAAGAAGCGGTTTCGGTACTACTCCGCCGCGGTGCCAACACTCAAGCGAAGGATTCATTCGGGAATACACCATTAAGTACGGCTAGAGGTACCTCGTCTCGCATGGCACGCATCAGAAAATTGCTGAACAGAGCACGCTAAGGCCAGTAAATGCGGTTGAACGCCGAGGAATATAAATTGAACGCTACTTCATGTTGAGTATGGAATGGGGTCATCCTTTTTCTTATATTCTGGGACATTTGCCGTTGTGGGCTGTATGTGGTCGGAACGTTTCGATTAGGCGGAGACCTATATATTTTCTGAACGTGAGATGGGAATGATAGTCACGTTATGAATTTCTTAGTGGAGGAAACGAAATAGTGGATCTGAAGCTCATCTATTCTCTTTTATTGCGGTTTTACTGTGTTCCATCTAGTCCTGTTACCATTTATGTTTTACCGTCGTCGATCATTATGTATTGCAGGTCTTTCCTGCCAGTTTTGTGTAATAAATCAAGTATTCTGAATCCCGTTGTTGAGAAGGGCTTAGTGAGTCCGTTTTGGGCCTATTTACAAGCATCGATACCGGAAAACTGTTGTCTCATGTAGCCTCAAGGAAAAGGGCATAAATACGACACGGTGCTTGTGTTTCCATCTGTCCGGCGATTTGGAGTTAAAGTCGTTGGGCAACAGAAAAGATGTTACCAGGCACATGATTAACATGCCCAGTGGAAATGGAGTATATAGGGTAACCGGACAAGACATAAATGTTCTGACACAATAGATTTGTTTCTTTGTGGATACGCGATGAGCAGCCAATTTTTTTTTTATTTTCTTTTTTTTTTTTATATCAGTACTCGCGTGCCGCCCTATAGGCTATGGCGAATGAGCTGTCAATGCAGGTTGCCAAAGCGGCAGTTACAATAACTAGCAGCGGATTGGAGACAACGAACAAAGGGTCTTGGAGATGGCGGCTGCTGTCCAAGTCGATGAATGATGTTATATATACGTTCAGAATACTGCAGCGAGTATATCAATCTCTAGCGGCTCCTATATTTTGCGAACGCTGAGTAGATATCATGTTATGCTAATTCGCTACTGTGCAAGAGTTCGCTGCAAAATATTTGTGATACCTATAAGTAAGCCATAGCGATGGCATAAGCCGGATACAATGATCCTGCACAACAAGCCTACGCGTACTCTTGCCACCCAGTGGCGTGACTTAGTCACTCAACCATGCGCTCTGCTTGTGATGCATTTCCGTGACCCGACCTGTGAATTGAATTGCCCTGCTGTAGCTATCAGTTGATCAGGCCGAATGGTCACTAGCCGCCTTACGGGTCAACTCTGGTGGATAGCCCCAGCCTCTCTGGGTATGCCCATGACAGGTGGGTTGGGTTGGTGGTAGATAGGAGGTCGCTCATCATGCTGGCCTTGTTTAAATAGGATAGTTTCTCAAAGTAGTGTGATGTGGGCTGTATGACGCCTTAAGGAACTAGTTGAAGGATCGAATTCTATTTGAGGGATTGCTTTGAATGTGATGGAGAAAGGTGATTGTGCTAACATAGGGCCTGTGGCACTACCAGTTTAAGCCAGATGACATTTCAATTTACCGCCGGCAATATTCTTGCCATCCCACGTCGTTGCAGCGTGGAAGGTCACTCAACTTTTGCGGGGCATTGGTGACCACCACCGAGCGCCGGCTTCTAGTGCGTGCGCTTTGCCTTGTCGGTCAGTTTGTTGTGAGAGGCAGTCGGTCCTTAAGAGGAACTAGCAAGGTGTGTTTTGATGTCCCAGGAAATAGGAAACCTATATACAAGATTAAGCGCCTGTCGCTGCTTACTGTGACACAATCTCCAACATAAATACACAGAAGTTGCACACTTTTTTTTTTTTTTTTTTTTTTTTTTCACGTGACCCCGCTTGCGGCTGTTCACCATGGCAGGGCAAGTTGCACACTTTGAGGTGCGCCAAATGAGGAAAATGTACCAAATCGAGGACCGCGCTCTCTTCAGCAATTCTCTGCGCCGCCAATCCTCTCCCCCGCTTCTAGACTTTGTCGACGGCATTTTCATAATGTTTACCGACGAGGTAGGTCAAGGGCGATGACATCTGCAGGACCACGGGATGCTGAAGCTTGACAGGGACGTGAGTTCCAGTTCCGTAGTGGCGAGGGCAGTAGTCACGAAAGGGGTCATTGCGCTGTCGTGGGCCAAGGCAGAAGCGTTGGAGACGCCCCAGGCAGGCCACACTACATGCCACCATAATGAAGGGGCCAGCGTCAAGACTCAAGAGCAAGCACGCAAGATTTTCCAAAGGACATTTGAATACTTGTCGGTGCCGGAGTTGCTGTTAATTTGAGCATCGGTCTGCGGGCCTAGCAAGGGCCTCGGGCCCCTGCAACCTACGGGCACAGGGCGGCACACGAGTAATGATAAAAAAAACCTACGGGCACTGCTACTTCATGCATGTGGAAGCTTTCTGGCAGCATTGTTCGGACCAGCCTCGTTGGCGCTGGTATCCGCGAGGGCTTCCCCCGCGTGCTACATATAACCCTCAGCATGCGGAGATGCGCCAAGGATGCTGCAGCTGCGTGGACGAGCCGAGACACTTACAATTATCTGTGATGCCATGGAGAAATTCGGACCGTGGAAGTGGCGGCGTGGGAGTACATGGAGAATCAGATTTAGCTGTTACTGCAACAGCGTCTCAGGAGCTGAGGCGGCGGCGACGGACACCAAGCATCCAGTTCCGTGATGATGACGCCGGGCAGAGGTGACCTCAGCTATGTGACCTGCCGGGAGGCAAGAATCGCAGCAGTGTTACGAAACCCAACTGAAGCCTGCGTGTAGTAATGGTTTATTGTTGGATTTTTTTTTTTTTTTTTTTTTTTTATATATCATTACTCGCGTGCCGCCCTATGGGCTATGGCGAGGTTAAATACATGAGTATGAAGGAAAGATCATAAGTACATGAATACTAGCATGTAGCCACCTCGCGACCGCGAGGGTGAGTGTAGGTGTAGCGGTAGTGGATAAGGGACCCGTAAAGTCGGCGTCAAGTGACTGTACACTCTTTACCAGTTCCATAACCGTACAATCTCGTTTCTCTGCATTTTTTCATATTGGTATATTCTCATTGTTATTTATAATATCACGTAATCCCACTCCTGCATCCAGGGAGCTCTAGTATTAATTTTATATATTTTGTGGAGTATAATGCTAATAATTGTAGAACCTATGGATAGCGAAACCCTCGTTACAGCCCATAAACTCTACCTATATTCCGGTTAATATCTACCCACAATGATATTGCTCAGATGTCCAGCATATGCCCTTTCGTGTGTACCTAGCTTCCTTATCTGGCCTCTAGCACCATGCCGTACCAGTCCAGCGCATTCTCATTTTGCCCCATCTCGCACCATCAAGGAGATCTTATTGTATCTGTCAAATTGAGCCATACCGCCTCACTTTGCACCATAGAAAGGGGCCAGCCTTAACTGTGAATTGAGCTCATTTTACCATGTTCCACGCTGCCAGGTGGGTCCTGCCGTACCTGTCAAATTTGGCTCATTCTGCTGTTCTCACACTGTGGAAAGAGTCCGGTAATACTTGTCAACTTAAGCTCATTCTAGCTCATCTCATACTATCGAAAGGAAGCTATCATACCCTATTAAATTGAGCTCATTCTACCTCATCTCACACCATCGAGAGAGACTGCCATTCCTATTGAATTCGGCTCATTCTGCTGCATCTCAGATTATTGAGGAGCTGTCATGCCTGTCAAATTGTGCTCGCCTTGCTGTATCTCATGTTAGCAAGAGAGATCTACCAATCCCTGTCAAATTCGGCTTATTCTGCTGCATCTCCCAGGCTCAAATAGACCTGCCATATCTGTCAAATTCGACTCTCGTTCTGCTGCATCTTGTGCTATTGAATAACTATCAAATTGTGCTCATTCTACTATATCTCACAATGCGGAAAGAGTCCTATTATACCTGTCAACTTTGGCTCACTCTGCTACTCTCCTATGGAAAGGTACTACTATACCTATCAAATTGAGTTCGTTTACTACATCTCACGCTGGTAAGAGAGATGTGCCATACTTATGAAATTTGGCTCATTCTTTTGTATCTCGTGCCATAGAAGAGTCTTGCCATACCTATATACTTGTTAAAGTTAGTTTATTCTACTGTATCTTGTATTGTCAAGGGAGACTTACACACCGGTGCAATTGAGTTCATTTTGCTGCATCTCGTGCTATCAAGAGAGACCTACTCTTTTTTTTTTTTTTTTTTTTTTTTTTTTTTTTTTTTTTTTAATTTCCCGTAACTCCGCTTGCAGCTGCTCGCCATGGCAGGGCAAGAGAGACCTACTATACCTGTCAAATTCTGCTCATTCTGCTGCTCTTACGCTATGGAAAGAGTCCTGTAATACTTGTCAACTTGAGCTCATTTGGCCACATCTCGCGCCATTGAGAGAAAGCTGTCATACCTGTTAAATTGGGCTTATTCTGCCTCATTTTTCCCTATCAAGGTCATATCTGTCAACTTGACCACATCTTACGCCATTGAGGAAGACTGTTATACCTATTAAATTCGGCTCATTCTGCTGCATCTCACCATTGAGGAGCTATCGTACCTGTAAAGTTCCTGTAAAATTCGGCTCATTTTGCTGCATCTTGCGAGGTAAAATAGACCTACCATACCTATCACATTTGACTCGTTCTGCTGCATGTCGCACTATTGAGGAGCTGTCGTGCTTGTCAAATTGAGGAGCTGTCATGCCTGTCAAAGTGCCTGTCAAATTTGGCTCATTTTGCGGCATCTCGCAGGGTGAAATGGACCTACTATACCTGTCAATTTGACTCGTTCTGCTGCATCTCACACCATTGAGGAGCTGCCGTGCCTGTCGAATTGAGGAGCTGTCGTGCCTGTTAAATTGAGGAGCTGCCGTGCCTGTCAAAGTGCCTGTCAAATTCGGCTCATTTTGCTGTATCTCGCGAGGTGAAATGGACCTACCATACATGTCAAATTTGACTTGTTCAGCTGCATCTCGTGCCATCCAATACCAGTCAAATTGTACTCTTATACCTGTTAAATTCAGCTCACTCTGTTACTATTGTGCTATGGAAAGCTGCTGTTGTACCTGTCAAATTGAACTCGTTATGCTTCATCTCCTGATAGTGAGAGAGATATATCATACCTATAAAATTTGGCTCATTCTTCTGTATCTTATGCCGAGTATGTTGAGGTTCTGGAGAATGTGAACATTTTACATAAAGGGATTGCAGTGATAGATACGGCCAATTGCAACTCCTCATTGTCGTGGTGTCTATTTCCGTGAAGGTTGATTCCATACGAAATGTGATGGAAACTCTTGATATAGGTATTGTCGGGCGTTTGGCATATTCCACATTAATATGTGCCTTATGACGAAGGTTCAGGGGTATGTTGAGGTTCAGGAGTATGTGGAACATTTCACTCAGTACGTTGATATGGTATTCGCGGTTGTTGCCAAGGTCTTTTTTGACAGGGGTTAGGTGGACGCCAAGAGGGATGTAGCTCAGTACTATAATAGATGGTATTCGCGGTTGTTGCCAAGGTCTTTTTTGACAGGGGTTAGGTGGACGCCAAGAGGGATGTAGCTCAGTACTATAATAGATGGTATTCGCGGTTGTTGCCAAGGTCTTTTTTGACAGGGGTTAGGTGGACGCCAAGAGGGATGTAGCTCAGTACTATAATAGATGAAGGGAAGGGAAGAGGATAAATATAGTAGAATCCCGCGCTCCCTCTCTATCGGTCAACCCATTCTAGGAGCTCCCTCAAGGTGTCTCTGTCTCCGTCCTTGGGGGGTTTCCTTTGGTCAGGCTTTCCCACCGGCCATCTCCGTTTCCAGGTTTCGCATTCCGTCAGTATGTGTGCGGTGGTCTCTAATCCTTTCCCACACCTCCGGCACTCCGGGCTGTCCTCCTTCCCTATCTGGTATTTCCAGTGACGTAGTCCCTTATTCCCGAGTATCCCTGCCCGTGTAGCGACTCTGTGTCCCAGGCGTTGCAACGGGCGGTACTCTAGGCGTAGTCTGTTTCGTTCTGCGGCTCTCCGTGCTCTTGCGAATTGGCGTATGCCTGCCTCCGTGATCGGATAGCGGAGGGAAGATGCGGTGGTGAAGGGGCCAGGTCCATATTGCAACGAAGCCTTAAGATACTGATACCCTTGGAGCTCGTGAAGTCGGTGTGACTGGTGCTTAGTCATCCATGGACTGGTCAACCCGCGGACAAGTAGCCTCACACGAACTGCGCTTTTGACGTCAGTTTCGATGCCGACAATAGTTGCAACCCAATTCTTTTTTCCCCGTTTCGATTGTTATATCACTGCATCCTTGTATACCGGCATATGTACCAGAACAGCAGGGGGGCTTCGGCCAGGGTGAAGTATGCGCCATACTTTACTCTTGCTTAGTAATTTCTGCACCGAGGCCTAACCAAGTAGAACCTGGTCAGTGAGCTGAAGAACAGATGCAAGACGCAGGCTAATGCGAGATACAAGCTGATACTGTCGTCATGTTCTGCTCTTGCTGCATTTGTTAGCTTCGGCTCTCGTTACATTGCCGTCGTCGGAAAGTACTTCAGCCTCATTTCTTAGTTCAGCTACTGTGTTCTACCAGGATATTGCGCACAACCGGGATATTGCGCACAACCGGGATATTGCGCACAACCGGGATATTGCGCACTTTCGGAACATGCGAATTTTTGCAGTAGTGGCTGCAATTCATGTGCGAGTATTATGAAACTTTAGGATGACGTTTTTAACATATCCTGAAATATATTCTGTGCCTCAGATTGCATCTATCGGAGGACAGCATAGTGTACTATACTGAGATATACCTAATTAGGCAATAGGGCACTTCTCTTTATAAAATTAGACACAGACCAGCTAGAGTGTTGATATGCTTAATTACACATCAGCATATGCTCATGATTATATATATCAAGTTTGGTACTGATATGAGTATTGTAGTAGAAGTACTAACTGAAAATATTTAGAAATAGTCGTAATTCGGTAGTTATAGAAGTAGGCAGGCTAATGGGAGATACAATAAGCTTAAATATAAGTAAAAAGAGTTCTTACAGCTAAAGTATATGATAAAGATTTATTTTTAATAGTCCTAGAACTCTATATAGTAATTAGAGTTATAAGGAATAGTATATTATAATTCATATTTTATAAGATATATTATAGTATAAAGTGAATATACTTAGTATATAAGAATATATAATAGATTAAATTACTTATACCTCCTATACTTTTATTTTTCAAGCTATATACAGATACTAGTTCTTATATCTTTTGAAGATATTAATAATATTCCTATTTTATTCTATATTTTAAGAATTTTTTTACTTTTTCTTATTTCTAAAAAGTTTTAATATTCTTTACATATTATAAATAAATATATAATATATATAAGTATATTATAGGTTCTTATATATCTTATATAATAAAATATATACTATATTATATCTAATATAATATAAAATCTAATAAAATATAGTAGTATAGTATTTTCTATACTCTAAATTATAATATAGAATCTTATGAGTATTAAAAATAAATCTTTATTATATATTTTAATTATAAGAATAGTTTTTACTTATATTTAAGTCTATTCTACTTCTATTAAGCTTACTTACTTTTATTACTCTTAAACTACTACTCTTTCTAAATATTTTTAACTACTACTTCTTTTACAAAACTTATATTAGTACTAAACTTATTATCTATAATTTTAGATATATTATAATTAATTTACTTTATTATAACATCTCATATACCTACTATATTAAACTATATACTATATTATATCTTACTAAATATAGATACTAGTATCTTATTCCATGTACTTGCAATCATTATATAGAGAGCTAGAACTGCCAAAAATAAATCTTTCTCATATGCTTTAGCTATAAGAACTCTCTCTACTCATATTTAAGCCTATTGTATCTCCCATTAGCCTGCCTGCTTCTATTACTACTAAATTGCTGCTATTTTTGAATATTTTCAGTCAGCACTTCTGCTACAATACTCATATCAGTACCAAACCTGGTATATATTATCACGGACATATGCCAATGTATAATTAAGCATATCAACACTCTAGCTAGTCTGTGTCTAATTTTATAAACAGAAGTGCCCTATTGCCTAATTAGGTGTATCTCAGTATAGTACACTATGCTGTCCTCCGATAGATGCAATCTGAGGCACAGAATATATTTCAGGATATGTTAAAAACGTCATCCTAAAGTTTCATAATACTCGCACATGAATTGCAGCCACTACTGCAAAAATTCGCATGTTCCGAAAGTGCGCAATATCCCGGTTGTGCGCAATATCCCGGTAGAACACAGTATTTTTGCAAACTCATGCTCGCGGCAACATCCTACTTTACACTACGTCTCCTGTATATAAATCGTCATTTCTTGGGTTATATTCGGTATCAATTAATCAATAAGTTTGTGCTGCTGTACTACAACGTGAATAGTCGACGAAGGCCATGGCCAAGAGGGCGGAGTTAGATGATTGTACAAGTTAATTCAGGGCACATTTTTTTTTTTTTTTTATTTCATTAATCGCATGCCGCCCTAAGGGCTATGGCGAATTCAGGGCGCATAAATAGGAGGCTTTTACCTGTCTTCCCTTGAGAACAAGCATCTCTCGGATTGCTTTTGGCACGGTATACAAGGTGATTGCTTGGTTTTGGACATTGGACCGTTTTTAATTTATGTCACCTAGTTGCTAACGTATTCCCATACTAGACAGAAAAATTAGTAGTGTTTGGACAGGGGATATATGCATGTTGATGCGCTATGCAGTTTTCGGCATAAACTAGCTTTTTTTTTTATGCTTCGCTATTCATAGCCATACTGAGACAATGGAGATACAAACTGGGCAAAGCAGATAGACCGGAATGTAGGTGGTGCGTGGAGGAAGAGGAGACCATCACACACCTGCTGAGCAGGTGCAAAGTATGGAAGATTGGATAGCCCGGATTTTTTTTTTTTTTTTTTTTTTTTTTAATATCAATACTTGCATGCCGCCCTATGGGCTATGGCGAGGGTTTAGTAAAAGAATAAAAGAAATTAAAGGCTAAATACATGTAGTGCCCGCGGTGCTAGTAAATTATGCGGGTGAAGTTCAGTACAGAATGGGTCCTTCACTTCCTGCCTCTGTCCCAGTCGTACTGCTCTGCTCGGAGCCATCTTCCTCCCAGTCTCACCCTGTCACTTCCCGATACCTCATCCAGGTACACCACCACCGAACTGATGGCCTGGAGGCGAGAAAGAACTACTCAGACCCCTGAAGGTAAAGGACATCAGCAAATCAATGGACTGGGTAGAACAACATTTTTTCCTCTGTCTAGTATTAGAATGGCATTTGGAGGATCTACCGCTGGTGAATTTGGCAGTTTGGATGGAAGTGGTGCAACAGGTGGGTCGGATACTGCAGGCACAGGTTCAGGTTCTGCCGCGAGTGGGACACAAGCGGGTGATTATATTTTGGGGAACGAGAGTATTATTGGTGTTGACAATATCAAGTACCTTCACAACGGCCGTGGTTGGTTTGAGAACGGCGGTAAGATTTTCATCTAGCCATAAAGGGCAGTATGACGTTTGATCATCTTATTGAGATTGATCCTACTACTGGAGCGCATGTTGTGCAGGAGTCGTTGAGGCTACCGCGAAATTTTTTTTTTTTTTTATTTCATTACTCGCGTGCCGCCTGGTAGGCTACGGCGAGGTAGGCTACCGCGAGACCTTACGGGGATTTTGAACCTGTTGCGAAGCGTCATAACGCTACTATGGAAGGTACTGGAGGCTGATTGAATGTTTCCTTTCCGAAGATTTACAGCAGCGGATCGCCATCTTACTGCTCAAGTCACTGCGTTAACTTCCGCTAATTCGACGTTAACTATTGTACTTAGTTCTGAAGTGACTCGTTTGAGCGCCCTCGTTGTTCCTCCGGTTCAGCCTCTTTCGGTTAATTGGCGTTGCTTTGGATCTTTCCGTCGTCGACACCTGCGTGTATTCTTGCCATCTCTCCCTAGGAGCTCTCCGATGTCGACAACGAGTTGTGCGACATCCACACGTTTATTTTTACGAGGGCTTGCAAGAATCTCGGATGATGAATTCAAGATTACGTCCATGAGGCTTTGACTTCGCCGTGTGCAAGGTTTTCTATTCCATTCGATTTGCGGTCGGGAATGAGCATTCTGATTATTCAGCATTTTGGTCTACTTCGGATATGCGTAGGGCGCGGCTGCGGTCGCTGATTATTAGTCGTAAGGGCGCTTCAATATCAACTGCGGAGGAGTTGGGAAACGGCGGCTAGTTCGGATATTCCATTTCGCGTTTGGAATTGGTCTGGTTCTTTGGACATGGCATGGTTTACTTTGATTTGTGTTAGCTTAGTCATTTGTTATTAAGTATTGAGGCGACATCCGGGTAAAACTGTTTGAGTAATTATTAAGCAGTGTTGCTGTAGCAACGAAATGTTTGCGGCGCGTATATACAGCTTAACTAACAAGTTACCGCTTAAACTCCTATTTTTGGGATAACTTGGATTTCATACAATATCAGCTCTTCATGTCGCAGTTCGGTTTATAGGCTCTTCAGACACTGTTCTATCTAAGGAGCCATGAATTATGGCCTCTTAAGCAAGGCTGTGTGACATGCAATGTATTCCAAACGCTGCCGATTTATGCATCACATGAGACTGCCAACGTATTCGGTATCAAGGGTGGCAGGGGCAGTTGCTACTGTAATACTTTGGTACTCTATAGGCATTTCCTACACGCTTCACATAGCGACACGCTTAATGTTTGTTTTCAACCAACCACTCGATTTCCCAGCCACAGCCTCGAATCACCCGTTGAAGCCAGCAAAATGAAATTCCGAGCTCGTCACGCAAAGATTTCGGTCATGAAATGCACATCGAGGAACTACTTGCATTGAGCACATCTGAATTATTACCTTACGTGATGAATGCACAACTGAACTTGAAAAGCTTCAAGAAGGTGGGATGCAATGATAAAAGAAAGAGTCCCATCATTAATTAGAAGTTTGCCAGGTTGGCTTTGCTGCTATGGTAGTTAAATTTTTTTTTTTTTTTTTTTTTTTTTTTTTTTAATCACATAACCCCGCTTGAATGGACATACGCAACACTGTATTAAGTTGTATGCAGAGAAAAATACGTGTCGTATTTTTGTGGGTCAAGACCATACCAAAGTTCTGAAGATTTTCAACAAAAAGTCATACCTACTTCACTTTGACCCCCTGTCGAGTGGCGTACAAGTACATTTATGCGTGCACAGTGCTTCTGAGTATTTTTCCCTACCCCGAGT
Organism: Kalaharituber pfeilii; assembly: GCA_015179045.1. Taxonomy (NCBI): domain Eukaryota; kingdom Fungi; phylum Ascomycota; class Pezizomycetes; order Pezizales; family Pezizaceae; genus Kalaharituber; species Kalaharituber pfeilii. The sequence continues at coordinate 181,377 of WHUZ01000058.1, read as the reverse complement.
ACTTGGTGAGTGAGACTAAATCTCGACTAAAAGCTTGCATAATTTTACCGAAACTCCTAATTATGCTTTGTAATTTCCCTAACAACTTTACCCGGATGTTGCAAAATCCCTCGGTTAGTTAAGCTCCGAAGGATGGGGGCGCAGCAACTTGGTGGCGCCGGACTGGCTGTGGCGCACAGGCAGATTCTACTATGATAAGTTTGATCATTGGGTGGCACGATTGGCACTTGAGAAAGAGGCTCAAAGTAACATTGTACGCAGTAGAACTTTGTATGCGATTGCAAAGTATTCTGCAGGCAGAGCCTCCAGCACCTTCGCGCCAAAGTGCCGCACAGTCTGCCACACCAGAGACGTGGTGCCCTATAGTACCCAAAAATTAATAGAATACCCCCACTTGTGCAATGAATTGTGCCCAATTCGGTGCGAAGGTTCGGTCACAATTGGGCAAAGATTATATAATAAATTCTATAGTGCAAACGAATTATGTACTTTTTGGGTATTCGTTGAATATGATAGATTAAATTGATCCTCAGTTGAGTTTTTAAGGATTCTTTTTTTTTTTTTTTTTTTTTTAATTCACGTGACCCCGCATGCAGCTTTTCGCCATGGCAGGGCTTTTTAAAGATTCAATTATGGCACAGTTGCAGCCGAATTTTAAAAATGTTATAATTTGATTTGGCGGTCATGGATGTGTTAAAGTTGCGATACAGGATACTAGTTTTGAAGAAAATCTGAAGGTTTTGTCACGTATGTGGAAGTGCTGTGCACGGCTCTGTTTTAAAGTTGGTACTAGGGTACTTGTAGTGTTGGTGGAGATGGTGATAGTTCCTTGGCAGTGAGAGGTGTGAATGTTGATGTTACAACTCTTCACTGACACATATTGGCGGTGATGAATCTTATCCCCACTGTGGAATAAATGAATTTGGTAAAAAGTGATGCAATCAATGTCTAGGTAATTGTGCACAGTACCACCTGCATAGTCTGCCCCATAAGTACACAATAGTTAATTACACAAAAATTAATTTTCCTTTCGATTTATGCACAATTTCTTTGTACTATAGGGGTGGCACATAGGTGAAATTGAAATAATATACAAGCATGTACATCCACCCACAGTAGGCTGGACAGCTCTTTTTTTTTTTTTTTTTTTAAATCATTACTCGCATGGCCGCCCTATGGGCTATGGCGAGGTTGGACAGCCTGATGGGCACGTTGGGAGGCAAAACAACGGACCATAAGTGGTCCAGATGCGATGTATGGAGGAGAAGGTGTCCAGGGGGTGGGATGCCATTAGGGCCCCCACTAGGTGGGTAGCAAGATGAGGTGTTATGGGCTTCTGATTTCGTTTTATCATTATTTGCAAAGTCCTCATTTTTCTTCATCTCCTCTGTACTTGATCTCGTCGTAGCCCTCAGGGCGGTATACTAGTAATGATATTAAAAAAAGAAATTTAGAAAAAAAAAAAAACTTCACGCACAAGGAGACAGAAATTATATCTGTGTGCCATGTGACAACATGTAGGCAATCTGTGGAGTGTTTGGTATCTGGTTTCAGAAAGGGCGACTGAGAAAGCGTCGCTTGCGACCTGGAGATGTTGACGTACTACTTAGTAGCACTTGTGGTCAGGTTATTCTTCTCTCATGTATATGTTCAGAAAATTTACCTCGATTTTTTCTTTTTTTTTCTCCTCCGTCACGTAACCCCGCATACAGGTTACCAACCTATGACAGGAACTCATATACCTAGCTCAGGTTTGAGCAACTACTGTACCTATCCGTGCTACATACATAATAGGCTACCCAATTTACCCTCCGACTCTGCGGCTAGCTCAGATCTACAAAAACGAGAGGGTATGCGAAGGCTGCTTTATCACAGTGGAAGCTAAATCACGAAGTGAAGATATAGAGATACCGTTGCATCTATTGATCTAAGAGTCGCCAGAACAGCCGGTTTATATACATGAGAAAGCATAGCATAACGTGACTAAACATTCACATACAGTCTAGAACGAGTCTCAATGCATATGAGTGGAACGAAAAGATAGCAGCAACGGGTGGCAGCGGATGTTAGGTTCCGAAAAGATGGAGGTTGGCAAACGATTCTTCGGTCAGGAAGCTCTTCCTGCCTCCACTTTTTCTTCTCTATGATAAGTCCTGCAGCACTGCCAGGTGATGTGCGCCCCATCCTTGTCCTTCAACTTGGGTCGCTCCGGCACAACTAACCTGATCACCAGGTGCTCAGCACTCTACTCCTCCCCGCATTCCCATCGAACCTCCTCACTGCTGATCTTCCTGCTCCATATCGCTGCAGTGCATATATTGTCTTTCCCAATTCATAACATGCAAGTAGACTGCGTGGGAACATCGGTGTCCTATTTGATGGTGACATTTCCGGCGACAGCAAGCAGTAACTGACCATGATAGGATGAGAACGGTTCATGTAACACGCTGCGTTGTCGAAAATAACCCCGGTCGCGGTTATCGTTCCCAGTCAACTCATTCGCGGACAAGTCAGACCTCACGTGAAAAAATCGAGCACGTTTGTTAATGGCCACTAATGAACAGGAAGTGAGCATTCCATGTGATCGGGCTTCTTGGTGCAGTATCTAAATTGTGAGGTAGCAGGGATCATTAATGATTGCCACTTGGAGGACGTTGACACGGCGTGCCCCACCTGCTCTCTACTTGAGTACAGTGGCCCCAATATGCACTATTCCTCGATGTTAAACATGCAGATGTGTCCACCAAGTTTCAACTGCAAAAATCAGGCCCGTACGACTATCAGAGCCTTCAGCCTCAACAGCTTCTCAACTTGCCTCTCGCTGCCGTTGCGAACAGCTGTATATGGAGTTATGTGAGAGATGAGTCAATGTAACTATATATCTAAGCTTGTGTAGCCGCAATTTGTAATAATTAAACTACAACGACGCTTCGAACTCCGCTTTGCGCCATTGAGATTCCTTGTTTTTGTGTTTTCCTTTGTTAGCTCTACTCGAACATATCGCCAACATAATGCAACAAGTACAGTTAGTACCCACAACTACTGCGACAGGACGCATTCGTTTTACCCAAAAATTCCGGCTGCCGCCATCGTCGTTCTTGAGATATCTTTGCACCCTTTGGACAATGACTCGACCCCACGGAGTGAAAGCGGTAAACAACACTGAAGGGCAGCAATCGTACCAGCTACAAAGCACATTCGAGGTTCTTGCCGAAGGGACGCAAGATCTGGCAGCACTTGTCGGGCTTTTCGCTACTGACGCTGTTGAGCGATATGCTGTCGATTACTCCCGAGGATACCTATCTGTCGCTATGGCAACATGCTCGCTTTTGGGACTGTTAGGTTATGTCCGCGCTCTCGTGAAGTTAGCTATGGGCTCGGAATCATGTCAAAATTCTGCCTTTCCTACTGGTAAGTTAGCTCATTAGCTTCTTCATGATGCACCCACTTTCGTTTTGTTTAAAGGGACATTTTGAAGTCCTGAACATGTGCTGATTTTGTCTTCGTTCGTACAGCGCCTGTTCGCCCCATCCTTGGTGTAGCCGAAGTGGACCGACTTCCGAAAGAAGAAATGGTAATGGTCAAATACATCACAGTTACGAGTGATCAAGAGTCAATGAAATTTGAGATTGTCAAGAACGTATATCATACTGAGGAATCATTCCCGCTGGCAAAACAGCTGCCCAGAGCAATGCACATGAAAAATTCCCCACAACCGACAATATACTTGGTAAATGGCCAGGATAGCGATCGTTCACCATGGAGGAGCTGGGTACTTTGTCCACTTACTGCTGCGGTAACCACTTTCCCTGTCCTTCTCTTCCCACATTTGTGGACATGGACGCGCATAGTCGCCTCATTCGGCTTATTCATTGGTTTAGCTGTTCCCTCGATCATGTGGTCACATGTATACCATATTGAGCAACGCCCAGGAAGGAACCTTGCGTGGGATGATCACAGTTCGCCAACCTGCGATCACCTCGACACTGGAAATGTCTGTTACACAAAATTACATGAAGCTCGTATACCTCTGGGATGGGAGAATGAATGTGGATCGACGTACTTTACCATCATCCAGCCTGCAACACAAGCTAGATCTCATATCCTTGTCCTCTGTGATCTGAAGGCGGTGCCTCGTTGGCCTGGCATAGTCTGCCGGGTTGTGTCCATGGGCATGGGAGTATTGATATGCGTTGGGTATGTAGACTTATAATATTCCTCAATCAAGTACTAGAACCTTTATTTGTTAACTACCTTGCAGATATTTGTGCCAATACGTGGAGGTCAGGAGGGCCAACACCATCGCTGCTGCCTGGTGGCTTGGAATTCAAATTGGCCTTGCGCTTCTCAGGTTACTCATTTGGATCTGGGATCTAAGCTTCGATAACTTCAACGACCCAGATGTAAAGCGGTATGATTTGCCGCACAAGTGCTGGGCAATTTCATACTTCTCATCACTACCTGAATACCCCACGCAAAACATCACGGTTCCGAGACTTATAATTTCTCATCTGGATTACCCCGGGCGCCTGCTTAGAAACACCTACCACATTGCTTCTGCAGGGTCGTTAACAAATCAGCTGCGAGACGATTTGCTGAATTCCTATAAAGTGGTCTGGAAATTTCCGGATTATCATTTTTCCAGATGGATTGGATATCTGAGTATGAATGCCGACATAATACTCTACCCATCAGGAAAGTACACCTGCGTAGTTGCCACTAAACAGCACACATCTTCCGAAGATTCCATCATCATTGTTCCGCTAATCGGTGGACCGAAAAACTACCGCGTTGCGTACAAACAGACAACAGTTGGCGGAATTGGCTATGATGACGAGAACAACCTTTTCCACGCTGCGGACATGAAGCCCCTCGATGAGGATCAGAGCAACGATGTTCAATTGTTAATTCAAGGGCTTGAGGGAGCAATGAAGAACCTGAGAGTGGAAGCGGATGCTTCCCAAGAGGTACCATGGCCTGTTTCCCCAGGAACCGAGTACCCACCTGTCGAAACATGACATCCGCCACCCGTGCTCGAGCTATCTATCAACATCCGCTACCCGTATGTTGCTGTTACTAATAGATATGTTTTTCTGTTACTGTTACTAATGGACATGTTTCTTCCTGTTACTGTTACTAATAGATAGTTCCCTCTGACTGCTGTTTCGTCTGTTTATTGGTTGCTGTTCTGTTCTTTCATTTAACATACACATGATCTACACTACGTTGCTATTATGTGTCTGAATCATGCAATAACGCCACAGTACCAACTTCACGCCACAGCGCTTAGTTGCAAGCCATGCATTCCGTTACTTCCGCACCTGCCTGATATGTTACACCTGCCTGTCTAGTCATGGTTCTGCAGTCACGTCATGCAATGCTCATTATGTATATAATCCTGTTTGTTCTGCATCTCTTTAATCAATCAGACTTATTGGACCCAACGGTACAGATCTTCTTTATTCCTTCAGAGAAGCTCTCTCTTGTTTTTTCCTACGTGACGAAGCCTTCCTCATTCTGCGTCCGAAGCCGGAATTCCAGGGTGGACGTTCAGTCAAATAAAACCCTCGCCATAGCCCATAGGGTGTCATGCTGTGGGATAATGAGAAAAATCGCCGGCGGGAGCTTGGTCATTTCTTGGCTTACGGCCAAGGTCTGGCTTAGTCATACGCCGGTGATATATAGGCGTAGGTGTTGATGTAGTGGGAGATGTCTAGGCAGCGGTTTTCTCTTCTTTCTGTGCTATCACTTGCTATGCATTGCTTATATTACATGCTATGAATTGATCGTTTTGCCTACCTTATTGCTCAGCCCACCAAGTCTAGACCCGGTCCTTTCGTGCATGCAGACGCGGTATCATTGTATACACTCTGCCTGTTCACAATGCGAGTATTGATATAAAAAAAAAAAAAAAAAAATACAGTAGGCACGCAGGGTTGGCTATAAGGAGGGCCAGCAAGAGCTGCCCTCTCCAAGGTCAAGCACCAAGCGTTGTCCTAAGTTATACCCTCATATTTACTACATCATCGTAGAAACCGTAACACTCTTCTTCTCCTTGCGCTAACGCGTCCTTTGAATCGGTGCGGTCCCGTTTCGGCCGCGAGTTCTGTGGGAGGGCGTTGGGGTCAAATGGGTCTGCTGTTGTGGTGGGTTTGGGTGAGTTGGGGAGGAGAGCGTCCTGGGGAAGTGTTGAAATCCGTCTGAGAAATCTGTTTGCCGTCCGTCCGTCGCTGTTTGTGTCGTTCCCCGGGTTCGAGTGTCGCCCCTGGGGCTATCGGGCCGAGGGGATTCTGTCAGTGTTTTCCGCTCTTAATATCGCGTCTGGATGTCGAGGAACTCCCCTAGTCACGTGATTGTTGTCGTTCCCTGATGAGCAGTATATCTCAAAACCCGATGCGGAGACCTTAGTTACTGTATTCTTGTTTCGATTGCTGCAAGTAGCTACCAACTCACTGCAATATACTCTGCTTGATTTCCACATTGGTCAGTTCCGTCTCGCATTGGAAAGGTCTACCCGGCCTTACTTTCGGGAATGCAAGACAGGAACAGAGGTCCGCAACAGCTTTCCCTATACCTGATGCCGACATCCCTCCAGCAGGCTGCCAATTGGTGGCGCACTTGATAGACAGGTCAGAGGAGATCAAGGACGCGGTGACAATTTGAGTTACCAAGATGCCCATATCCGCGCGTGTCCAGAGGGCTCTTACCCTTCGTCTTACCACCCCACCAATTCGTCACCTACGCCACCGTACGAACAAGACTTGCCATCAAGGTCCCCGGCTGTGGGTTGCGTTATTACTTCTATCCGGTATACTGCGGAGCACAGCAACTTTTGAGAACACTCTGACTCGAGAGGTGGATTGCGCTCGAGGGATAAGTAGAGTGTGGGTGCAAAAATGGGCAAAGACGAAAGATTTGGGTCTGTTGGTCCTAGATGGTGGTAGATATGGAGATAGGAGGGATAGAAATGGGAGCGCGGATATCCGAAAGGGGGGATGAAGAACGGTGGCTAACCAAGCTCACCCTGCACACAGACACAGGCGAGGGTGCAACAAATTCACATGCTCAACTTATATCAACTTATATCAACTAAACCCACGTGGTGTTCAGCTTACCACCATAGTTGTATAAAAATAGAGGGACAACGCAGGATACTTCAAGACTGAATATCTTGATAATCTCACTTTTATATGGCAAGGCATCTAGAGCTATGTATATATAGAGAATACATAACACGGCGTTGCGTACAAAACCATGAACCAGAATAGCTAAGTGGTCTGTGTGCCCAGTATGGATGGCACACGGCCCCACCTCGTATGCTTCGCGCTCAATCATGCCCCCACTGACATCCGACTATGTAAATCAACTCCAACGCGATCGGCAAATCATGTCCGTCCGTACATTGTGGCAGATCTTACGGACTGTCAGGGCGCGGCGCGGCATGTATACCTTAGCTGGTGGTGGTTTCCAACGGGGGTGTATTCTTCTTCCTCATGATGTCCAGCTGCGCTCTGACCGTCGCCAGCGCCGCCAATAGCCCCTTGATCTCTTCCTCTCGCTCCGCTTTCGCCGTCCTTGCCAACGCCTCCACCGCTGGCTCCGCTCGCCGCTTCCCTGCTCCTGTGCCCCTCGCGGCCCACTTCGCCCATACTGCTCTCTGCCTCTCTGCCTGTCTCCTCCTGGCCCCCTCTACAAGGTCCGCTCGCCTCTTTGCTGCTGCTGCTGCAAGCAAGGCTTTCATTTGCCGCTCAGCCTCGTCATCCTCCGCCTTCTTTCTCCTCGCCACCTCGTCATCCTCTGCCTTCTTTCTCCGCGCCACCTCATCCTCTGCCTTCTTTCTCTTTGCCGCCTCGTCATCCTCCGCCCTCTTTCTCCTCGCCGCCTCGTCATCCTCTGCCTTCCTTCTCCGCGCCACCTCATCCTCCGCCTTCTTTCTCCTCGCCGCCTCGTCATCCTCCGCCTTCTTGCTCCTCGCCACGTCATCATCCGCCTTCTTTCTCCTCGCCACGTCATCATCCGCCTTCTTCCTCCTCACCGCCTCGTCATTCTCCACCTTCTTTCTCCTCCCCACCTCATCATCCGCCTTCTTTCTCCTCGCTGCCTCGTTATCCTCTGCCTTCTTTCTCCTCGCCGCCTCGTCATTCTCCACCTTCTTTCTCCTCACCGCCTCGTCATTCTCCACCCTCTTTCTCCTCGCCACCTCGTCATCCTCCGCCTTCTTTCTCCTCGCCGCCTCTTCATGCTCCGCCTTCTTTCTCCTCGCCGCCTCATCATCCTCCGCCCTCTTTCTCCTCGCCGCCTCATCATCCTCTGCCCTCTTTCTCCTCGCCGCCTCATCATCCTCCGCCCTCTTTCTCCTCGCCGCCTCATCATCCTCTGCCCTCTTTCTCCTCGCTGCCTCGTCAGCCCCCGCCTTTTTTCTCCTCGCCGCCTCTTCATCCTCCGCCTTTTTTCTCCTTGCCGCCTCGTCATCCTCTGCCTTCTTTCTCCTCGCCACATCCTCATCCTTCGCCTTCTTCACCCGTTTTACTTCATCTTTTTCCAAATTCCTAGACTTAGCCAGTCCCGCAATGAAATGCACTGCCATTAAAGCTGTCACAATCAAGAGTCCATTTTTAGCAATGCTGGCGATACCGGCTCCGCCCAGATCTTGGACAGCACTGATGGCTGGGGCTGCAACATCATCGTCGGTGCCCACTGGCGTCGTCCATACCCAACTAGCGTAATGGTCACCTTATATCCCTTGTAGAGGGATCCAGGGGGGACTTACACTGCGATCGAGATTGTCAGGATAGCGAGAGCGCGACTCAGTTGGGAGATGACAGTTCCGTTTGAATGCATGACTATAGTCGTAACGTAGCGGCAGAGTGGTGAGTGGGGAGGAGGGGGCCCTGGTGCCGTGCCTAGCGGGACAACAGGAGCAGATACGGAGCTGGCGTAGCGGTGAGCAGGTTGCGTTGTCGCCAGAGCAGACTCAGCTGGGGGCGACTTACACTGGGGCAACGATTAAAACGACAGCCAAGATTGTGATGAGTTCGTTTGAAGGCAAATCGTTAGTGGTGAAGTCGCGTGCGGTGAGGAAGGCGGAGCTTGATGGATGTGTGGGGACGCGGTGGGGGTGTGATAAGTGGACCAGGTGGGTGAGGACGAGGAAAAAAAAGAAGCGGGGGAAGATGGAAGAGGAGGAAGAGGAGGGTGTAGACAAGTAAATGCTTGATGCACCGCGTGACCTAGGAAGTAAGGAAGGAGTGAGGATCATGTATGCCGACTTGTATGAACCCTTAGGACGCCCAGAGCAAGGCCAAGTCAAACACCTCTGTTCTTCTCGCTTGGGCCATACGCTGTTAGGTTCTCGCGCAAAAATGTTTATGCCATGGCGCCGGACTTTGTTAGGTTTCAGGTGTGCGTTAGCAGCGTTATCGGTAAAAGTGAGTCATCATAGGCTCAAAAACTGTTCTTCGGCTACGACACCTAGGCGGTATTGTGTTTGTTCTACGGGGATAATCGGCACGACATCCAATACTCAATAGCAATAATTATGAATACTAGGATCTCTATATCTGCACATATATTAGTGATACTGTTGTACGAGAGAATGCCCGCTCGCAAGCGGGGTTACTGTAGTTCACGGACACCCCACTTTGCCAGACACATTTACCACCAAAACTACGCAACTCTTGCACTCAATATCTCAACAACCACAACAGCATTTGTGAATGCACTTTATGTAGCTATTAGACAAAGTGTGATTCTTGCTATCTAGCACTTTTTTGTTCATCAAAAATTCTGGGTGCAAAGGGATTGTGGCTTGTCGCATTTACGTTGGAAGGCTTGGCATTTATTTGTATGGGATCTCCATACAAATGTCACTACCTCCGAATTCTGCATGCTACACCTGCAATCAATTCATACAAAAACTTAGATACTCACATTCAATAGCATCACTCAGCCGAAAACTATGAACAACGTACTTACTGTTTTATATCGGGATATAATTGTTGACTGGAATAAGATATTTCTTTGATATACCTATTAAAGATACTACACCTGGCTATATCTCATGCAATAGACATGCAAGCAGCTTACAGTAAACAGTTATATATACAGTATAGCTGATACTACAATACTAGCATATTGTATCAATTCTATAGATAGCTAGAAGAAATCAAGACACTAGCGGTGATCTAAGTTGAACCCGCACTTAACGCTCTCGCGTAACCTTTTGCCGTCCGCTTCGCTGCCTTCGTGAACCCGGAGACGCCTCTAGAGCCACCCTCGCGAGCCCAGCGACGCCTACGCTAACATTACCCCGCTCCTAACTATTCTCTCGCCTATTTCTCTCATGCCTATTGCCAATGGAGCCCCAACGGTCGCTCCCCCGTCTCCCCAGCACTCCAACCACTCAGCCCCTCCTCACCGATGACGGATTTTTTTTTTTTATTTTCTTTTTTTTATATATCAATACTCGCTTGCCGCCCTTCGGGCTATGTCGAGGGTTTATTAAGAAAAAGAAACTAACTAACGTCTAAGTACATGATGCCCGCGGTTTCCATTGTGTTGCGGGGTGAGCGGCCAGCGGTCTGTCTCATCTCCGTCCTCTTTCCGCCTCGTACTGGCTCGCCTTGAGCCATCTTCCTCCGAGACGTACCTTCTCAATATCCTGTTGGTCCTCCAAGTATACCACTACGGAGCTTGTCTTTTTTCCCTCTCCGATAAGTGTGTCTTTCTTCCTCAACCATCTGATCCCGACAATCTTCTTCAGGACTTTGTTGTCCGCGGTCAGCCATCGTCGCACGTTGTCCAAATTATTCCTCAGGGCTATGCCGTGCACAACGATGCCAGATTTGGTGGAGACGTCGGGTGTTGTCGGAGTAGGTTTGGTGGCGCCTTGGGGTGTACGGCGGGAGGTCGACGGTTCTGGTGCTTTGTCCCTGAGATGGCGCTTGAAAGCTGCGTCTTGGCATGGCAGCTTTCCTCGGTGCCTCCCGGAGGTGGGGGGACTCGGTGTCGGTGTCGGGGTCGCGGAGGGGGCTGGGTGGGTTGCCGAGGCATTCTTCCTTGCCTCCTCGTCGCTCAACTGGCGCTTTATGGCATACGCGTGTTGGGGGGACGGCGTCTTGCCCTTGCGCTTTCTGCTTGGGGTGGGGGCGGCGGTCGGGGGTGCTGCCGCTGGGGGGGAGGTCGATCTCTTCTGTGGTGGCGGTGGGACTGCCGGGGAAGTCTCTATCCACGTGACGGCGCTGAGCCCCAGTGGCTGTGGTGGTGGTGGTGGTGGCGCTTCCGCCGGCTCCGTCTGAAGGTCGCCATATCCGGAGATGACCAACCACGGCGAACCTTACATACAGCCCCATGTCAGATCGAAGGATGGGATGCACCCCCCCCCCCAAGCCAATATATCGTACAAGAGCAATTCCTACCCACGGGATTGCCACAGGCCGCACGCTTCCGCACTTTCGCACAACCAACCCCGCCCGCCCCACGTGTGAGCATCCCGCTGTCAGAAAAGGCCCTCAGGCAGCCGCTCGGAGCCCCGCTGCCGCTCAGAGTCCCGACGCCGCTCTAAGACCCTCACGTAGTCGCTCAGAGCCCCGCCGCCGCCGTCGCCGCCAGTCCCACTCAAGGTCCCGCCGAAGGTGAAGTAGCCAAAGTAATTTTCTGGAAAACCACGATGAACCGGAGGACTCCCTCTTCTCCATGGAAAAGTATTTTGAGTTCCAAAACCAATACCAGCATAGGCAAAGCCGAAAAGGCTCGAAAGATCCAGAACACTCGCCACGCGAAGGATATCCGCTGCTACCTCACCGACATTGACGTATGGAACTCTTCGGCAGGTTTGGAAGACGAAGTCTTAATTGGCTTCGTCATGAAAAACATCGACACCGTAATTGCGAACCATATGGCAGAGCATCCAGACGCCATGACAGACTGGTCTCTGTGGAAGGACCACCACCACCCTCTCCTAGCTACAGATATCGAATTCCAGCCCTCTGGAATGAGGCTCAGAGCCCTTAATCTTGGTGCATCCGCTTCTGCTGTTTCTTTGTCTCTTGAAAGGATCCGGCCAGACCCGTAAACGTACGGCAGGGAGACAGGAGCTCCCTGGAAGGTGGAACGAAGGTCTGGAATACTGCATTTGTGTTTTCCGGCGTTCGGAATAAATCAGGTAATGTAATTCCTAGTACTGCTTTTGATTGTGATGCGGAATGTCTGGATATTGGGAATACAGAAGTGTTATTGGGATTATCTTGGAAGGAAAGGTTTCTCTGTTGATTGTGAAAACCGGCGTTTGGTTCATGATTCTCTTGATTTTGTTATTCCTTGTGATGAAATCGTTCTGTCATCTGTTTCTGTTTCTGCCGCCTGTCTCTGTTTCTGCCACCTGTTTTCGTTTCTGCCATCTGTTTCTGTTTCTGTTTTGGATCTAGGAAAGGAACCCCTGGAGGAAGGGGATGTACTACTAATGATTGACGCACGCGAACGTTACGAACGTTACGCTCAAGTGTTCTTTAAGGAGCAAGCAGCCGGACCACCCCACCGATCCTGGGATCACAACATCCCACCCCATGACCCTGATGCTGAAGTACCCAATGGCCCGATTATAGAAGACTACCTGGGAAGATGAAGCCCTGCAGAGGGGGCCTCAACAAAATCACGGTACTGAACCGGTACCCCCTCCCACTCATGCCAGACCTCCTGGAGAAGACCCGCGGTGGCGAACACTTCATCCAGTTGAACCTTAAGAACAGCTCATTCGCACCAAGTCAGGCGACGAGTGGCAAACCGCCTTCAAGATTAAGAAAGGCCTGTTCGAATATACCGTTACGCCTTTTGAACTCGCACCGACGAGTTTGCAGGAAATGGTGGATGAGACCCTGAAGGATACCGACGGGATAGTATGAAAATCGTGGAACAGGTCCTACAACTGCTACTTGACCATGGGCTAGCCGTAAACCTGGCGAAGCTAGAATTCCACGTGCAAGAAACAGTCTCCCTGGCCAAATCATCAATGGGAAGGAGATCAAGATGGACCTTGCAAGCTTAGTACGAACGCCAACTGGCCAACACCTACCAAGGAAAAGTCCAGAAGTTTCTAAGCTTTGCCAACTACTACCACCGTGAACTACAGCGCCAGAGCAAACCGCTTACCTCCCAAACAGGCAACGTACCATTTCCATGGGCCAACGCACAATAGCAGTTATTGGACGAACTCAAGCATTCATATCCGTACTGTGCCATGGGATAGAACCCTGAAGACGATTATGGAAACTGATGCATCTTTCCAAGCCCTTACTGGCACTCTATACTATGAGGAGAACGGAACCAAAACGCTACACCCAGTCGACTTCCACTCACGAGCCCTCAACGCAGTCGAACGGATCATCACGGCCCCTCACCACCAAGCAGAAGCTTAATTCCCGGCAAAGCCAACTAGTATATGAAGATGTGCTAGCTGAACTTTACTATTATCTATCGCAAGGGAGCGATAACGGGAAAGCTGACGCTATATCACATCGATCCGGTAATGAACTGCATCGCACCCAAGAAATGATATCAAGGAAGTTCTACTGAGATGGATGGAAAAAAGCTACGCAAACATACATCGCCAAAAGGCGAAAGCTGACACGCATGTGGCACCGACAGCATACACGCACGTGGTACTGACTGTATACACGTACATGGTACCGACCGCATATAGGCTGTAAGTCCGGAAGTAACCCAGCATGCTAAGGGTCCAAACTGGACAATGTATAGAGCTGTATCCCGGTGAGCTAAGTGGACAGGCACCACAGCACTTGAGCAAAGTAATGCGATTTTTTTTTTTTTTTTTTTTTTTTTTTTTTAATATATCAATACACGCGTGCCGCCCTAAGGGCTATGGCGAGGGTGTATTGTAAATGAAAGAAAGAAAAGAAAAGAAATAATTAGATACATGTATTTCCCGCGGTGCTCATACTTGATGCAGGTGAAAAGTCAAAACTTGTACCGAGCCTGTTTATTTCCTTCCTCTGTCCAGCTCGTACACAGTCATCCGCAACCATCTTCCCCGGAGTCTAACTTTCCCAATGTCCTTCTGTGTCTCCAAGTATAAAACCACCGAGCTTGTCTTCTTTCCTTCCTCCATCACGATGGACTTCTTCCGCAGCCATCTGATGCCTCTGGTTCTTCCTATTTTTTTGTTGGAGGCCTCCAACCATCTTCTGACATTCCCCAAGTCTTTCCTCAGGGCGATACCATGGATGACAATGCCATGTCTTGTGGTGGTATTGTCGTGGCTGGTCGGGGAGTGTAGGCTGGCTTTGGGACATGGAGGTAATGTCTGGGGGCGTGGAGGTGATGTCTGGGAGCAGGGGCCGGGGGCGGGTGTGGGTGTTGATGGGGGTTCAGTACTGGCAGTGGGGGTGTTTTCCCTTGGTGGTGCTGCCAGAGTGTCCACTGGTAGTGCGGAGGCTATTTTTTTGGCCTCCTTGTCGTTAAGCTAGCGCTTTAGGGTGTAGGGGTCCTGGGGGGATGGCTGCTTTCCTTTGCGCTTCTTGTTAGCCCTGGGTGGTGCTTCTGGCATCTCTGTGGTGGAAATGGGACTGATTCCCACAGTTTTGGGTGGTGGGGAGGAAGCGGGTGCCATGTCTATAGTGGTGGTGGTAGGGCTAAGCTCCAGCGGTTGTGGAGGAGGAGAGATGAGAGCCGCCTCTATTGTAGTAATTGGGCTGAGCCCCAATTTTTCAGTGGACAGACTGGACTGAGAGGGGCCGAAGAGGTGAGCAGTGGTGGGCGGGGGACTGATCCACGAAGGGACGGGTGCTCCTGGTCTTCCCCCAAAGACTATCACTTGGTATTCGGTTTATCGAAGGGCTAGGATCGTGCCTTCCGGTGGGAGGTTTACATCTTTGTCCTTCAGTGCCCACAGTGAGGCAAATATGGAGGTCCAGCCGATGCCTGCATCTTTCAATGACTGTACTGTGTCCCGCTACTGTCTTTTGTATTGAGAGAGGTCCTCCTCCGCTGGGGAAACTTGTAGGTTGTGGATTTGGAGAATAAAAATTAGATTAAAAGAGTTAGTGCACTAAGATTTCAATCTGTGTAGGTTTTACTAGGGGGGACATTGTAGTTGTAGAGGCATTTCCAAACGCTCCTCCTGAGGTGGTGATTGTCAGTAAAGTAATGCGATAGGGATCCCTGGCATACTCAAGTTGGAGGTGGGTAGCCGCACGATGGGCAGCCACACGATGGGCAGCCACACGATGGGCAGCCACACGATGGGCAGCCGTACGATGAGCAAATACTACTGGCACTGAATGCTATGGATTGTATCAGAGAACTACCAGAGTCAGAAGACTATAACACGATTCTTATGAATCACGGTCCAACAATATATACGAGCCAAAATCGCATGGACGTCTATCGACATCATCACCTCATTATCCATTAACAACATCTGGCAGCATTATAGACTACCACAGGCCATCATATCGGATCAAGGATCACAATTCACTTCAGCCTGCTGAAAGAAAATTAACCAGCAGCTCAACATCAAACTCTGACTATTGCAACTATCCGCATTCTACCATCTACAAATTGACAAATAGTTAGAATTTTACACAGTCTCAAGCAGTACTTATATATCTGCTGTCATGATAGATAGAACTATTAACTTCTTAGGCTCTTCAAAGCCAAGATAATAATATGGACCTTAATAATAATAAAAAGGCTCTACTATAATATTAACTATATTATTGACAGTTGTAAGGTATTAAGGTCTCTCAATGCTAACCTAGAGATTGATCAACAGATTGCAGAGGTTGTTATTACAGTTTACTCTAGAGCTAGCACTCCTAGCTAAAGAGGGAGTTGTTCTACCTGTGTAGGTAACTCTACTTTAACATCTCTAGAGATTGGTACAATTGTTATTTATAGGATTTTTGGATTGATCTGTTATTATGACCTGTTTTTCCTGTGCCTGGGTTTGTATACTTGTTTTGTTAAGATAGAAGAAAGAGTAGTAATAGTTAGAGAGGAGAAGTAGGAGGAGAAGCTTCTACCTTATACTTCTTAGAACAAGTTTTGTAGGCAGGTATAAAGAATAGTTATTGTAGGAGGGTGTCACGCGGCGGCGGCGGGTGCTGCTAAGGGATACGACCGGTTCAGGGTAACAGTAGTTTTGCAAGCGCTGAATGGCAGAGGCCTGACAAACCTGACAGGAGAGGCTTGACAGAAGCAGTTCAGCGGTTCCAGTTCAGTGGCGATGGCAGGCTATGGTAAGAAAGGCAGAGAAGATCAGGTACTGAATTAGATCTAGAGATTGACAAGAATAACAAGGACATCTATTAAGAAGACAAGACAACAGACAAGGAGAGATTTACATGAGGACAAGATAGAGCCTATATATACATGATAGGTTCATTACCTAAGAAACATAACACAAAGGTAGAGGCAGCGACTAGGGCAGTAGTAAGAACAGAGTGGTGAAGGCAGAGTTTTTATGGCAGGCAGGCTATACTGGCAGGCGGGCTATACTAGCAGGCGGACTGTACTGGCAGGCGGGCTATACTAACAGGCGGGCTGTAGTGGCAGACGGGCTATACTAGTCAGGCGGGCTGTACTGGCAGGCAGGCTATACTGGCAGGCGGGCTATACTAGCAGGCGGACTGTACTGACTGGCAGGTTATACTGGCAGCTTGCTAGCTACATGTAGCTAGCCGGTTCTATGAGCTTGCCGGGCGGGAGGCGGTCATGGCTTGCCGGCGGGCGTGGCTTAGTGTGCGGAGACTGTAGGGCGCGGGCTGTGACAGAGGGGTTTGAGGGTCTTGGAAAAGGTAGTAAATAAATTCAATAGTAGTTCCCTTTTTTCTACTAAAGGAATTAATTGCTTATACTTCTTTAACTGAGTTTTTTTTATCTATACAGGTACTGCAAAATCCTTTACTAGTATCTAGGTAAATATCCTAGTAAAAGACTATACAATAACTATCGTAACTATTGATAGATATTAGAGTGGTAAGGAGGCTGAGTTTCTGGAGGGTTTGAATATCAGTACAAAAGCAGTCGCATCCATCACAACGCGACACTAAGCGTCACAACGCACAGTTTAGGCCCTAAGCGCTTCTTCCGCCCATGCATTTCTAACCTCATCAGCTCGTGACGCCTGCACCCTAGCCTTCTGACTTCTGGCTTGGTGCGCTCATGGCATTATGAAAGGTAGTTTATGCCCGTTTATGCCCTCAGCGCTCATAACGCAAGTAATCCTGCTGCCAGTGTCACGATGTGCTCAACATGCTCAAAATGTCCTCCATTGCGCCCACAATGCAAGTAATCCTACCGCCGGCATCGCAGCATACTCAATGTGTTGAACATGAGCAATATGCCCAATATGTTCTACATTTCATATGTGTTTTTTTTTTTTTTTTTTAAATATCATTACTTGCATACTGCCCTATAGGCTATGGCGAGGTTTTCATTTGTGTATTCAGCATGCTCAAGATACTCAATGTGCCCAATATGTTCTATATTTCATGTGCATGCTCAACATGCTCAAGATACTCAATATGCCCAATATGTTCTATATTTTATATGCGTGCTCAATATACTTGACATGCTCAATGTGCCCAATGTATCCTATATCTCATGTGCGTACACTCAACATGCTTAATATGCTCAATGTGCCTACATCCCATGAGCACACTTAACGTGCTCAAATGCTCAATGTGCCTAATGTATCGTACATCTCATATACGCGTACTCAATATACTCAATGTGCCCAATATACCCTCCATCTCATATGAGCTCTCAACGTGCTCAACATACTTAACATGCTCAATATGTTCTATAATTGTATATCTCATACATGTACCCAATATGCCCAATGGCGTGAAGATAGTCAATTGACTCAATTGGGCAATATTGCAGTATGCCTGAACTTCCCTTGCTAGTACATTACGGAATTCAGATCAAGTTTGCGCTATTGCAAAAGGGGCTCCAGAAGGCAGATACAGCTACTCCTTGGATCACGGCCGGCCTAGCCGAGGTTGCATGGGCCCCCGCTTGGGTCTCGTATGAGTTGCTAAATTGGGCGCTGATGAGGTCACCTGGGTCCCTGTTGGGCCTCGTATAGGTTGCTAAATTCGGTGCTGATAAGGTTGCTTAGGCCACTGCAGCTGCCAGCCGTGATCCCACGGGTCGGCTGGGAGAGCCCAGAAGGGCAACCAGAGGACCACAGTGGCATAGTACAACCAGACTAGGCATAGAATGAGTTTGCTGATCAATCTGATTCCGGTCTACATGTTAACACTGTGAGAATTGCCCCTAATTGCACGTTGAATTCAAAAGTCAATTCAGAGGTCAATTCCAGAGTCAATTCAGCAGTCCATTCAGGAGTCAGTTTTCATTAAAAGTCCTTCATCCTTCTTCGTCCTTCTTCATCCTTCTTTGTCCTTCTTCGAGGCGAGGACATCGAACAACCTACTCACATATCGCACAGCCTACAACTTGCTTACACATATTAACAGGGCTCCCTAGACAGCACGAAATGCTACAGAATGAGCTCTAATAACAGGTAGCAGGCCTCTCGTGACAGCGCGAGATATGGCAACATGAGATTAAAGAGGTATCACAGGGCCCTTTCGATGGTTCAAGATGTGGCAAGGTGAGCTTATTTCACAGGTATGGTGAGTTCTTTGAAGGTTGTAAGATTTATGAACATAAGATTGACCTAACAGGTACTATGGGCCCTTTCGACGGCATGAGAATAGCAGAATGAGTTCAATTTCACAGGTATAGCAGGCGTTCCTCTACAGCATGAAATATGGCAACATGAGATTACCTTAACGATACCGCAGGGCCCTTCCGCTAGCACAAGATGTTCCAAAATGAGCTCAATTTACAGGTATGATGGGTCCCTTTCAACGTCGCCAGATGTATGAACATGAGCTGAATCTGACACGTACCATAGTGCCCTATGTACGGCACGAGAATAGCATGATAAGTACAATTTCATATGTATGGCGGATCCCTTTCAATAGTGAGCGGCACGAGCTAGCTCGAGCCTGGATTGATTATTTACATAATATTGACAAACTAAACTAAACTAAGCTAAATTTTCATCTTTCTCACTACTATCAGGGAAATTGTGCATTTCGAAGTTGTTGGTAGGTCAGAATGAGCTCCAAGTCTCTAATTATTACTATATTAGGTATTTACAGTTATGAAACCTTGCACTGGCTAAGCATTTTAGCGAGCTGTCAAGAAAAACACTAGCATGATCTTGGCTCGTTTGAGCTCGAGCTGGCTCGGCTCGTGCCGCTCACTACCTTTCAACATCGTGAGATGTATGAACGTGAGCTGAATCTGAAATGTACCATAGGGCCAAATCGACAATACGAGAATACTCGCCATAGCCCCCAGGGCGGCACGAGAGTAATGATAAAAAAAAAAAAAAAAAAAGTACGAGAATAGCAGAATGAGGTCAATATCATAGGTATGGCGGTACCTTTCAACGTCGCGAGATGTAATGGTATGAGCTCAATCTGACACCTATTGTAGGGCCCTTTCAACGGCACGAGAATGGCAGAATAAGTTCAATTTAACAGGTATGGCAGGCCTTCCTCTACGGCATGAGATATGGAAGGCTTAATCTACGAGGATGCAGTGGAGCGGTGTTTTTTTTTTTTTTTTTTTTTTTTTTTATTTCATTACTCGCATGCCGCCCTATGGGCTATGGCGAGGGTTTAATTTAACTAAAACAAAATCAAAACGAATACGGTCTTAAATACATGATGCCCGCGGTCTTTAGAAGGTGTTGCGGGGAGAGCGGTCAGCATCCTGAATCTTCATCTCCGTCCTCTTTCAGGCTCATACCGACACGCCTTGAGCCACTTCCCTCCGAGTCGCACCTTGTCCTTGTCTAGGTCTTCCTCCAAGTATACCACTATGGAACTTGTCTTCTTCCCCTCTCCGACCAAAATGTCCTTTTTCCTTAGCCATCTGATGCTGGTGATCTTTGGCATGTCTTTATTGTCCTCGGACAGCCATCTTCTGACGTTGCCCAGTTCCCTTCTCAGGGCAACGCCATGTATGACTAGTCCGGATTTGGCTTTCGTCGTCGTCGGGGTCGGCGGGGTAGCCTTTTTGGTGTCTTTTGGCGGGGTTTCCTGCTACTTTAGTCGCCGCCGACTTCGCGGCCAGTCCTTTCTTCCTGTCCGCCTGCCGGTTCCTTACCGCAATCCGAATCTGTGTCTGGGTCTTGACCGCTTCTGGTGCATGCTTGGACTTCATGTTCCTCGCAATTTCCTCATCCTTTGCCCTCATGTCCCTTGCAATGTCCTCATCCTTCGCCTTCTTGAGGCGCTCCGCCTCCTCATCTTTGGCCTTCTTAATCCGCTCGGCCTCCTCATCTTTAGCCTTCTTAATCCTCTCTGCCTCCTCATCCTTTGCCTGTTTAATCCGCTCCACCTCCTTTACCTCCCACTGCCAAAATCTAATCTTGCCGGCAACGAAATGTGCTGCCAGGAACACTGTTGCTATCCAGAGCCCGGCGCTGGCAATGTTCCCGCCTATGGACTTGACGACATCTACTGCTGCCGCTGCAGCAGCACTAGGACTAGCAAGAGGAACTGCAGAAACGGAACTGGCATAGCATTCAGCAGATTATCTCGTCGTGGGAGCATGCTCACCTGGGCCAGACTCACACTGCAGCAACTACACAAATTAGGAGAAGAACAGCCGAGACTGTGTTATTAGAAGACATGATTATATATAATAGGTTAGGTAGAGCTTAATAGGATATAGGTGTCGAAACATGACATCCGCCACCCGTGTTGAGCTGTCTATCAACATCCGCTACCCGTATGTTGCTGTTACTAATAGATATGTTTTTTCTATTACTGTTACTAATGGATACGTTTCTTTCTGTTACTGTTACTAATAGATAATCCCCTCTAACTGCTGTTTCGTCTGTTTATTGGTTGCTGTTCTGTTCTTTCATTTAACATACACATGATCTACACTCCGTTGCTATTATGTGTCTGAATCATGCAATAACGCCACAGTACCAACTTCACGCCACAGCGCTTAGTTGCAAGCCATGCATTCCGTTACTTCCGCACCTGCCTGATATGTTACACCTGCCTGTCTAGTCATGGTTCTGCAGTCACGTCATGCAATGCTCATTATGTATATAATCCTGTTTGATTCTGCATCTCTTTAATCAATCAGACTTATTGGACCCAACGGTACGGACCCAACAGTACAGATCTTCTTTATTCCTTCAGAAGCTCTTTCTTGTTTTTTCCTACGTGACGAAGCCCTCCTTATTCTAAGTGCGAATCCGGAATCAGGGTCGACGTTCAGTCAGGTTATGAGCCCGGCTTGACGCTGTAACAAAGCATCAAGTCGCACCTCTCATTCCTTCCACTTCTTCGCACCTCTCCTTTTCGCCTCGTCGCTCTTCGTTACCACTCATTCCTTTAAGTCTCACATTCTCTTGGATTTCCTTTCTTCTGTCATTTCGCGCTTGTACCCACCTCAACAACAATGGCCGACCGCGGTTCTTCTTCCTCGTCCTCGTCCTCTACTCCTCCCACACCAACTGACGAAAAATGGGAAGCCGTCACCATCAAGATTTCCACTCCTACAATTCTCGATGGAACCAACTATAACGTATGGCAAAGCGAAACACGTACCATTCTCGATGCAGCTGATGTACTGGAAGTAGTACTTGGCACGGAAGTCAAACCGGACCAGGACCGCTATCGCAACTGGGAGCGAAAGAATAAAATGGCTAAATTCCATCTTGTTCAAGTAGTCTCCCCCGAGTATAAGCACGTCATATCACAGAAAAAGACTGCAGCAGAAGCATGGAGAGAGCTGGAGGATACACTCGACCGCAAGAATGTAACCTCTACGTTTCATACACTCAATACCTTGCTGGATCTCAAGAAAGACGACTCCACAACCGTCGCAGCGCACATCCAGGCCTTTGAAGCACAATGGACTCGTCTCGCTGACAAAGTCAATGTGGCAGATAATTCAAGGTCCTACGTTAAGGCACTGCAGCTTGTTCTTGCTGATATTGAGCTGAAAGCGCAGCTTCTTCTTCGTACGCTTCCCTCCTCGATGGAGAATATTGTTGACAATCTCCAAAGCAAAGACGGCCTCACCTACGCTGATGTCCGTACTCGGCTCCTGGACCTTCCAAACTCTTCTTCCTCCTCTGGCGACGCCCTCGTTGCTGCAAAGAAAAAGGACAACAAGAAGAAGAAGCCCAGAAAAGAGAATCAACAATCTTCTTCGACCAGTTCCGCCTCCTCCTCCCCACGCAAGGGCCAATGTCCCTCCGACGAATGCTCTTACTGTTGGAAGCGTAACCTCTCTTCAAAAGGACATACACATACCTCGTGCACGGTCCTTAAGGAAGCAAAAGAAAAGAAGAACACAGCCTCCTCATCCTCCGGAAGCGCAAACCTCGCCGTCGAAGTCTCCGAAGTCGCAACCGGCGCTTGTTTCCTTACCTTCGCTGATGATTCCGCCCCTCCCGAAATTCTTCCTTCTCCGCCTTTAGGTAGCGCCCTAAAAAGCGCACAAGATAAAACATACGAGGTATGGGCCTTTGACACTGGCTCCACTCACCATATCACAGCTGACCTTTCCCACCTCCTAGATCCAAGCCCATCCAAAGTGGGTATAAAGGTTGGTGGAGGGCGAGTACTTTTCAGTACTCACAAGGGAAATGTCAAGATGGATGTGGAAGTAGGCGGTCATGTCGTTGAGCTAATCTTGTTGAATGTTTTATTTATACCTAGATGGGAAGCAGGATGTTTAATTTCGTGGAAGCAGATTGCAGCTCGGGGGAAATTTCGTATGGTTGGAGAGGATGATTGGATACAGGTGCGCTATAAGAGTGATAATAAGATTGTCTTTGTTGCCACACACAAGAATGACTTGAATGGACTCTTTTATGTCTCTTGTCTCATTCAACATGGTACCGCATATCTCTCTACTACCCAGTACTGGCACGAAGCCCTTGGCCATACCTCACCACAGTCATGGTCATCCGCTGTTGATAGATATGTTGATGGTCATATTATCCCAAAGCGCCCGTCTTTCTTCTTCTGCGATGCGTGTGCTAAATCGAATTCCAAGCATGTTACTCCTCCCCCTACAAACCAGCGAGCCGCAGAGCCCTTCGATCTTGTTCACACTGATCTCGCTGGCAAATTTCCGGTACAATCTCTAAGCGGCGCCCTCTACTACATGACGTTTATTGATGACTTTTCGCGGTATGCAGAAATCCGCTTCCTGAAACAGAAATCTGAGGCTGTAAAACACCTCAAGGATCTCTGTCAAAAAGTCGCCAATAACACTGGTCGGTACCCACGTACTATCAGGTCTGACAGAGGTGGTGAATACCTCAACACTGAGTGGTCTGATTATTGTTCTGAGAAGGGAATCACTCATCAAACCACTGCCGCCGCATCACCAGAGTCCAATGGTATCGCTGAGAGATACAACGCTATCATTGCGAATATGTGCCGTCCTGCTATGCAAAATGCTCCGAAATTCCTTTGGTCTGAGGCCTTTAACTGGGCTGTATACCTCAAGAATCGCCTGCCTCATACGGCTCTACAGGGAAGAACTCCGTATGAAGTACTCCTCCACCGACGACCGCAAGTTGGACACCTCCGCCCTTTCTTCACACAGTGCTACGTGCATATTCCAGAATCAACTAGGGGACCTGGAAGCAAACTGGAGCAGCGAGCACTAGAAGGTCGTCTTGTCGGTTACACTGGTAATTCCATGTACCGCGTTTACATTCCATCTAAGAGAACAGTTAATGAATCTAATCAAGTACGGTTTGTACCAAACAACACGTCCTCTGATATAGAGTTCCCAGCAACATCGTCATCATCTGTTTCTGCCGTCCCGGCCGTATCACCGTCACCAGCCTTACCGACGCCTGAACCGGCCGCCTCACCAGCACCACCAGCTCAATCAACCTCTGAATCTCAAGTTACCCTGAGCCCACCTCCGCCTGCACAGCATAGTCCATCGCCTATACAGCAATCTATGCCTGGTAGTTTTGGTAGTGATACCGAATCCAGTTCGTCAACTCCCACACCGCATCATTCTGTCATAGATCCATCGAATTCATTTTTCGACGACATTGACAATAGGGTGTATGATGATGAGTTAGATTAGATAAGATGGGCGAGGTAGACAGGGTCAATGTAGAGGAGGAGACAGAGGAGGGAGACGAAGAGGATGGAGAAGGGGCCAAGGGTCCTACAGAGTGATGGTAGGGCTCAGTGTCCAAATGGGCACTTCCGAAACAGGCTGCCTGCATGGTGAGATTCGGATGCACTGCCAAGACCATCTTTTGTTTTTTTGTTTTTTATTTCACGTTATCTTGACAAGTGCCTGATGCAGCCAGCTGCATTGCGCTACACGAGCGGAAGGAGTGAGGATCGATGTCAACTTATACGAGGGCTCGCTATTGTGTTATGTTATCCTTGCTTTTATTGTGAAATGAATTTCATAGAACTATACTGGGGTGCAGCAGAGAACTTTGCTTGTGAGAACTGCTTCGTATTACGCAGGCATATACTGGTAGTTGTTTAAGCATGGCCTTGGCTCTGGACGCAGCGAGCCCTCGTGTAAGTTGACATCGATCCTCACTCCTTCCTCTCACGCAGCGCACCCGGCACGGCACTCGTCAAGACGGTCTTGGCAGCGCGCTCGACTCTCGCCATGCGGGGTACGCAATGGGCCTGTTTCGGAAGTGCCCCTTTCAGAAACTGAGCCCGACCATCACTCTGTGGGCCCCTTGGCCCCTTCTCCATCCTCTTCGTCTCCTCTGTCTCCTCCTCCACGCCCACCCCGCCCACCCCGCCCACCTCGCCCACCTTACCCACCCCAACTCGTCACCATACACCCTACACCTCATCAAGCTCCTCCCACTCGCCATAGTCTATGGAGGCGGCACGCGAGTAATGATATTAAAAAAAAAAAAAAAAAAAAAAAACAAGCTCCAGCCAACCTATCACCACAGTCATTCCTTCCAATATCACAGTCTCGGCTGTTATTCTCGTAATTTGTATCGTTGGTGCAGTGCAAGTCGGGCCCACCTGAGGATGCTCCCGTGACGAGACAACCTGCTGACTGCTATGCCAGTCCCGTTTCTGCAGTTCCTCTAGCCAGTGACAGTGCTCCTGCTGCGGCAGCACTTGATGCGGTCAAGAGTATAGGCAGAAACATCGCCAGCGCTGGGCTCTGGATAGTCACAATTTTCCTAGGCAGCACATTTCCTTGCCGGCCAGGTCAGATTTTGGGATGGGAAGTAAATGAGGCGGAACGGGTCAAGAAGGCCAAAGATGAGGAGGCGGAGCGCCTGAAGAAGGCGAAGGATAAGGAGGCGGCGAGGGACATGAAGGCCACGCGTGTAGCAGCAGAGATCAGGTCGCAGGCGCAGATTCGGAAGGAGGCAAGGAGCAGGCAGGTGGAGAGGAAGAAAGAACCATCCGTGAAGGCGGCGGCGACTGAGGCAGCAGGAAGGAAGAGGCGAGCAGAGAAAGGGCATCAAGAGTGGAGCGCCAGGACAAGATAGCAGCGCCATTGTGAAGCTGGAGATGTTGACAGCCAAGGTGGAGCTTAAGAAGGAGGAGAACAGAGTGCGGTCCGTTATGTTCTATATTTATATATAACACATCGCCATAGCCCATAGGGCGGCAAGCGATTAATGATATAAAAAAAAAATACAAAAAAAGAGTGCGGTAGGCTGAATTTCACGTCGGCTTAAACTGTCGTTGAGTTAGTTGCTGATGTGTTGAGTCACATGCAGGGCCGGGGAATAGCTTAATACAAGTTGAGCATTCGGTTTGCTTGCGCATCACATGTGTGCAGGGTGAGGTCGGTTCTCCACATTCTTCATCCCGCTTTCGGATACTCTCCCTTTTCGATGCGTTTCATCTCCCTACATCTACCAACATCGGGATGACTCCGGAAAGGTCGCCTGGTGGCACTTATGGAAGAGACAGGAAACAGCTAAAGACAAAGTTTTCTTTTACGCTGTCATTTATTTCCATTTTTTAGGCATGTCAGTTATTTCATAAGACAGGAGACAAGGGGACGCAATTATCCTTTTAGTTATTTCCTTAGGAATTTGTACTCGGAGGAGACAAAGGGGACAGACTATCTGATAATGTAGTTATTAAAAAAAAAAAAAAAAAAAAAAAAAATCCGGAAAGGTACTTTTTACCTATCCGCGGTAGTTCCTTGTACCGTAAGCGGATCGCCACCCTCCCACCCCACCCAGTGTTAAGAAGAGAGACCCACCTGCCCGTGCCAAAGGAAAGACCACCACCTCCAGGGCCACTTCTAATACAAAGAGCAAACCCCTTTCACCAAATAAGCCGGAACTACGGCCTGCGACTTCAGCAATAGTAGTTCATGGGATAGTAGTGACCAAGAGACTGGGGAATGTTCGGAAGTGGTTGGAGGTGGATAATGAACTGGGCACAAAGATCGCTGGGGCTCGATGGCTATTGAAGCAAGAGAGGAGGGTGGGAAAGGTGACTAGTTCAGTTGTTGTTTACCTGGGGGGTGCAGGTAGAACTAGTTAAATTCCAGAGACTCTACGTATCGGAGGTAAGAAGGACCGATGGGATGCGTATGAGTGGGAAAGGGGAAGGAAGGATAAAGGAAAGCAGGCGGCTAAGGCTGGGGAGGACGCAATGGAGACTGGTTAAGAACCCAATGTGTGTATTGTTGCACTTGATCTACTGTCTGCATTTGCTCCCTGCAGCCACGGTGAAGTCGTGTAGATAGTCATTAGGTAGCATGGGTGATGCGGCCCACAATCCGGTGTCACCGGCCTGCCTCCGGGTAACTAAGGGGTCCTGCCATAGGCTGAGAGCCTGTATGCGGGGTTACGCGATCCACAAAAAAGAAAAAAGCCTCACAACCCCGGGATCACTCAGCCTCCGCCTCCTTTCTGGCACCAGCTTGACCACATGTGCTACATCCAGTCCTCGCTTTGCCGATTCTTCCTGTTCTCTTGACTGTACTGACGACCGCCTGAGGGTCTGCAAGCAGCAGCACCTTCGCTCTGCCATGGATCAACAGCTTCCAGGCCGCCCCTCATGCCTAAGGCCTCGCCATGCCACCCCGTAGATGCGACTGGGACCCTAGTGGATCCCCTGCTATCGCCTGCATCCAGCACCATCCGCCTCCAATACCC
Source organism: Kalaharituber pfeilii (assembly GCA_015179045.1). Taxonomy (NCBI): domain Eukaryota; kingdom Fungi; phylum Ascomycota; class Pezizomycetes; order Pezizales; family Pezizaceae; genus Kalaharituber; species Kalaharituber pfeilii. The sequence continues at coordinate 154,154 of WHUZ01000058.1, read as the reverse complement.
ACTTCACTGCAATTGCCAACTGTGAATATGGCTGCCGAATTGCCCTTCGCGTTGTCGATGGCCGTTTCACATTTGGCTACGACATCCTCCTTGCCCAACCTGAGCTCGATAAGCTCAAATTCTGGCCCTGGTGGTTGGCGCATAGTACTCTGATTGTTTTTTCCTAACTATCAGCAACGGCTCAAGAATACACTGCGGCAACCCTTGCGGCTAAATCCTGCCACAGAGGTGAGGCACAATCCAGCTGTACTCAAAGCCCCAGGGACCTATCAAACAGCAAAGGAGGGGAGTGTGACGCGAATATTGTATAGCGGGTCGGCAGGTAAACAGTACCACCCCAAGGTGACGTTTAGATAAGCATTCCGGCATGTCGGTATGATGCATATGGATAAACGAATGTAGTCTAGTACGTATTTGCAGGGTTTTCAGTCTTTATGGTGCATGTGTAATGGTGTTCATGGTCGTGTGTTCTCTTTTCGTTTTTACTTTACGCAGTCACTTGTATTTAGTTTCTACTAAGTAATTTGGCTACCTGCCGTGCCGAACACTGTGCGCTGCTAAACTGCTGCCTGCCGAGCCGTTGCCTGCGCTCCGTAGATCGCTGTCATCCACGAACCGCCGCTACAGGAAGTGAGGCGCTTTATCAGTTTCTGAAGTGGATACAGCGATAGGTGGACGAAAAAAACAGTGTGGAACCCTTTGTGTCGCTGGCAGGCTATTTACCTTTCCTCAGTGATTGGTACTGTAATGCAAATGGAGTAATGTTTTCGAGCGACAGAGATTTTTTTTTTTTTTTTTTTTTTTCATATCAATACTCGCTTGCCGCCTGTAAGGCCATGGCGAGGTATTATGTGAAATACATAGGTCATACGAGTGATGTTCACTAAACAGAAAGGAAAGAAAACCTAGTCCCCCGTTCCGTCCTCTCCCAACATCTCGGTGTTAATGGAATTGCTTGACATAAGGCACAGGAACTACACGAAGGACCCTGCCACTTATATGACCTTCGCGGCCGCCTGACAATATCCCGAAAAACAAGGATACAAACAAGGACCAACAAACAATCCCATTCCTCAGTTCATCCGCGTGTGGTGCTAGCATTATATTAGGCGGTCGGTACAGCAGGAAATAATGCGATTAAAACAGCGTCTTGAGCACGGATACTGGAATACCACAAACAAGAGTAGCAAACAATCGAGCCTATGCTCTCCCGTCCCCTCAACAGACTGCCAATTCCTTGCACTGGTTGCAATCAAAAGCTTCCTCACTGAGCCTCATCAAGTATGTCTTCATCATGCAACACTTTGTATCGAAGCACAGTGTGCTCCATGCCCGCACTCTATGTTGCAGTCAGGACATACCCACCATTTTCGGTCCTTATCCTTGATATCCCTATGACATTGCTGGCACACCGGAGGAAGGGCTCTGTGACGATACAATCTTCCAACGGAGCAGCATAGCCTACAGAGTGAGACACCCGTAAGGTCCACGACGAGCTGCCTGGTAGCACATGTACAAACGGGAGGAAGCAGGTAGTCACTGGGGTTCCGCCGAAGATGGTGTGGTAGCGGAATGTCGTTTTTGGAACTGGGATAGCAACACAGGCGGCGGAAGCATGGTACACAATAAAGGTGACATGCCTGTGGTACCCTGCTGGACTCGCAGGTGCCCAAATCACAGCCCTAGTTATGGCTTGAACGTCAGATTAATTGTTCCATGCTGGGAGTTAGAGCAAAGGTCTTACATCACATATCTTTCCGGAACATGACCAGCATTCCGTTGTGCTGGCAGCTGTCCCCTCGCTGATGCATGTTAACTGTCGTAATCGCAACATCCCAATGGAGCCAATAAGTGTATTTCTCACTGCCCGTGACGCTAGCATTAAGCACCGCATGTCCACGTCATGAGTTTCCTTTGCGATCATGCTGGCAGCCTCATATATGCTCAAGACTTCGATCAACTTAGGGTTGGAATTGCACATATTTTGCTCATATTGGAATTCCTTAGTACTTGCATGATCGCGAGCATGCGCCCAGACATCTAGTTGCTGAATACGCCTTCTGAAACGTATGCTGCGTAGGAGGTATGGATAGGCGACACTTGTGTAAAGGATAATGGCAAGCAGAATGTGGAGGCACCTAGGTGACGAAACAGATTACTGCACTGTTAGTGCGGTGCAAAAGGCAAGGAGAGATTAAGGAAAATTGTAAGTGAGGGAATCGACAATACCGAGAAAGAAAAAACAAAAATTCAATGCATACGTACGCTACTGCAACAATCAGTCGCCAATGTTGGGCCCAAGATCGACATTGGCTTCTTGCATGCTGAAGAGCTGTAGGAGCAGAATTTGGGTCATCCGAAAAGCTAGTTGCCTCCCAGAAAAACTCATAGATCGAGCCTCTGTCATCCAGGTCAAGATATTCGCAGCCTCTGACACCAGGAACCCCTAGTAGATGGTGGGATAGCTTCCCTGATGCAACGAAAAGTCCAGCACCCAGGATGGTATAAACGGTTGCACCGAGTAGCTGGGTGACACCGAAGCCGCAGAAACCATGAATTAGGGCCACGAAAATAAAGGATAAATCTATGCCAGACCAAATGATGGTGCTCACACTCTGGATTTATTTCAGTCAAGTAAAGGTATTACAGAAGCTGAATGTGACTCACCAAGACTTTGGTCATAAGGTTTGCCGCTATCATTTCGTTCGGCATGCTTGGATATTTGATTAAGGACGTCCGCAGTAGCTTTATTGCTATTACGAAGGGAGTGAGTCCCCACACATGACGCAATGTATAAAAAGACATATCATGATAGGACTTCTGCGTGAGCATATTTTATCACAGTTGCTATCGTGAGCTTATGGACCTCAGCTGCGGTGCGATGATGTTGAAAATGAGGAGAGGACTCGGCCACTGTGACCATCGAGCTACAAACACGAATTGACAAAAGCAACGTTCAAGCTCCGCTTTCTCAGCACCGCATGGTATGATGCCAGAAGGGCTTGGCATATGCGTTGGGCGATCTGTGCAGCTGTCGTAGCCCGCAGGGCAATTCAACGTAGGCTAACAGCTGGTAGCCGCTAGCTTTGCCAGTAACTCCCACGCCATGCACCTGCAGATTGTACGACCACCTTCGTCTTGTGTGACAGACCTGTGCCTATGCATATATTACGCATCTCACAATTGGCTCGTTAACACTTTGAAGCTATTGGTAGAGAACTTGCATGTCCTCCCGCTTAGTGCCAACAGTAACTTCGCAGAGGTACCACTAGGTACCTCCTGGTGCCACCAGGTTTAAGCATAGGCTCACGCGCTATTTTGCTACTGGTTTTATAATTCTCAAGCGAGTTACTGCCTGCTGGCACAGCTCCCCTTAGTGTTAAACTGTCGCTAGAACATAGTTGCCACAGGGATACACAACTCATTACTGACAATACTAGTACTGTAAATATATGTGCTGGAGTAAAATAGACAATGTATTGAATGTTTGCTGTACGTCTAGATTTCTAGAGGGTAACAATAGAAACTTGTAATCGTAAGCATGTTTCTGTTTAATAAACAATGATGGGAAATTTATCAGATGTACCCCAGGTGTTTCTCTTTCTCTGTGCAAAATTTTAGACTGTCATCTATATAGACAGAGATATCCGGAATCCTCCACCCTCGCAGATATTATTGTCTGGAGGTAACAGGGACTGCGTCAAGGGCAAGCCTCTGATTTTCAGTAATTGTATTGCCAGATAAGGCAATGAACATATGTTTGCAAATGTCAAGCGTCCACTTTAAGCGAGTATTATCCTCATAAATAATGCCGCTACATAAAAATCTTACAATTAACATGATTGACCCACTCCCCCTGGCAACACTCCCCTCACCCCCGGCGACCCCGGAGAAGGAGCAGTGGGAAAGGGCTATTGCAGATGCAGAAGATGGAGGGTGGGTAGGAATCTAGTGTCTACGAAGTAAAGGGGTTTTTTTTTTTTTTTTAAATCACGTAACCCCGCTTGCAGCGCTAAGCCATGGCAGGGTCCCTGGCAAGCCCTCAAAGCGCGGAGACAGGCTTTATAAAGAAAGTTCTACATACACATCCCCCCCTCTCCCCTCCTAGAACCTGATTCCAGAACCTTCCGGACGGTTCTTCTGGTTGCTGCGCGATGCTCCCCTCTTCCATTCCATGACCTTCTCCTTCCCACATCTCTCCACCTCTCTCCTCTCCTGCCGTATCCGAACGCTGTCAACTGCTGAACTGCTGCCTGTCGAACCGCTGCTTGCGCTCCGGGGCTCGTAGTCATCTACGAGCCCCAGACCACGAACCGCCGTTACAATGAATGAGACCCTTATCAGTTCTGAAGTGGGTAAATTTGATGTAAAATAGAGAAATAATATGGCATGTGACAAGACCGAATTTCTTGATAATCTATACAAGACGAGGCTTGCAGAGCTATATATACACAGAGAAACACATAACCCAAAGTTGCACACAATGACAATGAACCATGTCCGGTTTGTCAAGTATGGAGGGTGCACGGTTCGCCTCGTATGCTCGGACTAAATCATGGCCCCCATTGGCACCTGACAGTGTAAGTCAATTTCGATGAGATTGTATTAAAAGGTAGAGGATAACGTAGGATGCAGCACGACTGAATTCCTGGATATTCTCGATAATATATGGCGAGGCTTCCAAACCCGCACATATATAGAAAATACATGACACGAAGTTGCATACAAAACTATGAACCACCTAGCTGACCATTCGGTCTGCTAAGTATGAAGGGCATACGGTCCACCTCGGACGCTTGGCCTCAACTATGGCCCCTATAGACATCTGAATGATCCGATAAGATCTCTTGTTTTTTCCCCTATATCACGTGACCCCACTTGCAACTGTTCGTGTTGGGAACCACGGCTAAGGTGCACCGCAGCAATGTCCGGTCTCGGTAATTAATGCGGCAATGAATACGGAAATGACAAGAGTGGGGGCCATGAGGTGGGCCCTTATATGAGTCTGGAAGCGTCGTCTTGTATTTTGATTGATCACTAAGGAATTAAGTCTTATTCTATGCTGCATCATCACCCTTACATTTACTACAGTTCGCCCTAGCAGGGCATCCGATCAGATTGACAATCATGTCCGACCGGTCATTTCATATCCGTCCGGACCTTGTCGCAGACATCTCGGATTGCCAGGATGCGACCAATATGCCTTAGCTAGTGACGGTTTCCAACACATTGACCCGTTATGTCAGGTCGGTCATTGCATGTCCGGCCGGACACTGATGCTGATCTTTCAGGCCGTATACCGAGCGGCACGAGCCGAGCCAGCTCGAGCTCAAACGAGCCAAGATCATGCTAGTGTTTTTCTTGCCAGCTCACTAAAATGCTTAGCCAGTGCAAGGTTTCATAAACTGTAAATACCTAATATAGTAATAATTAGAGACTTGGAGCTCATTCTGACCTACCAACAACTTCGAAATGCTCAATTTAGCTGATAGTAGTGAGAAAGATGAAAATTTGGCTTAGTTTAGTTTAGTTTGTCAATATTATATATATAATCAATCTAGGCTCGAGCTAGCTCGAGCGCCCTGCCATGGCGAAAAGCTGCAAGCGGGGTCACGTGAATTAAAAAAAAAAAAAAAAAAAAGAGCTAGCTCGAGCCGCTCACTACGTATACCTTAGCTAATCATGGTTTCCAACAAGGCTGATAGGTTGGGGTGGTGGAACGGAAGGGGAAGAAAAGCATAGTGCTCCTTATTTTCCGTCTTCTATATCTTTATCTCCGTTTTTTTTTTTTTTTTTTTTTTTCATTACTCGCATGCCGCCCTATGGGCTATGGCGAGGGGGGTATTTATCTCCGTTGTAGAAATCAATCATGCGGTATGGAACCATTATGCAGCTGGCAGAATTTGTACCCTCTCTCAGCGATGGTACTGTAATATAAATGGAGTCACGGTTTTGAGTGACAGAGATCTTTTAAGTTGGATTGTTTGATAAAAGTTATAGGAACTGTACTTGGGACCTGCTACTTAAACCTGTCTCCGCGTCTGACAATCTCCCAAAAACAAGGATACAAACAAGGACCAACAAACAATCCAATTCCTCAGTTTTTCCGTGTGCGGTGCCAGCACTACAGTAGACCGTCGATACAACAGGAAATATTGCAATTAAAATAGTATCTTCAGCAAGGACACTGGAAGGTTGAGCTGGAGAAGGTGAGACTGGGAGGGAAATGGTTGAAGTCTAGCCAGTACGAGTGGGACAGGGGACGGAAATAGGCTGGTACTGTTTTTCCTTCTGGTATATGTAAATTCCCACTTACATCGAAGGAGCCGGGGATCACTACCTACCTCGTCTTTGCTACTTTTTCCTTTCATCCATAGCCCTTAGGGCGGCATGCGATTAATGATAAAAAAAAAAAAAAAAAAAAGGACACGGGAAAACCACATACAGTTTTTTTTTTTTTTTTTTTATATCATTACTCGCGTGCCGCCCTAGGGGCTATGGCGAGGGTTTTATTAAAAATAAAGGAAAAGAAATTTAGCTACTCGTCTAATTACATGTGGAACCCACGGACTTCGCTGGTGTTGTGGGTGGGCCAATGCGAGGGGCGTCGTGCCTTCCTTCACCTGTCCCACTCATATCGGCAAGCCCTCAGCCATCTTCCTCCAAGTCTCACCATGTCCATTTCCTTGTCTTCCTCCAGGTAGACCACTACCGAGCTTGTCTTTTTGCCCTCCTCTTGCAGTGTCATCTGGCTTCTTAGCCATCTTATCCCAATGGCTTTACCCATGTCTTTGTTGTCGTCTTCCAACCATCTCCGAACCTTCCCGAGATCCTTTCTCAGGGCTATTCCATGTATTACGATGCCCGGTCTGGGGGTGGTAGCATCGCGGGTGGATGGTCGGGCCGGGGATTTGGCTTTTCGGGGTCTAGGGGGGGCGGTCTTTGTTTTCGGGGTGGGTCTAGGGTGGGATGTGGGTGCGCAGGCTGATGCTGACGCTGTTGGTGTGTGCGATGACGGGGCGCTGCTTGAGGCGATCTTTCTGGCCTCCGTCTCGTCGAGTCTCTTCTTTAAGGCGTACGGTTGCGTCGATGCCGCTTTGCCTTTTCTCTTCTTTGGGTTGTTCGCAGGCTGCGTTACTGATGTTTTGCCTGCGGGGGTTGTTGGGGTCGGGGTGGTGGTGGTTGTGGTTTCGGGAGTCGGTGTTTGAGGCGGGGTCGTGCTCTCCGGGGATGGCTCCTCCGAGAGCGCGGTGACGATGGGGCTGAATCCTAAGGCTTCAGGTGGTGGGGTCCCTTCCGAGAGTATGGTGTGAATGGGGCTGAGCCCCAATGGCTGTGGTGGTGGTGGGGTCTCTGGGAGGGGGTCGTCGGGACCTCCCACCAGGATGTCGAATTCCTCGTAGCTGTCGTCGCAGAACTCTATCATCAGAAACGCCCTTCCGTCGGGTCAGAATCGCTTCCTGTGCGTTTCCAAGAACGTTTCCACCTTGCGGCTAGTACAGTGCCCCAGGTAATGCCAACGCTATGTAGCATTTCCCTGATGGACTCCCAGTCTGGAATTCGGGCGGGGGGCTGTCTTCTTCTTCTCCTCTGCTGCTGGAGGAGGCGCGCGCGGCGCGGCAGTCTCTTCTTTCTTCTGGGGGCGGCGGTCTCTTTCTTTTGTGTCTCGACCCATTGTGCCACGGGGTCGGGCGCGGAGGCGGGCACGGGCCGGGCGAGGAGGCGGTGGGCGGAGGCCGGGCTTTGTCTTTTTCGGCATTTCTATTGGCTAGTGGGTGGTGATCCAGGTCTGTCTATTGGATCTTGGCGCCGGCTGGGTGTGGCAACGAGGTGGTGAGCTGAAGATTCCTCGCGATTTTGCCCCTCGGGGGAAAAGCGCAGTGTCGGGTATTTGGGAATAAAATTTAGATCAAAAGACTCAGCTCGATGAGAGCTTTCGATCTATGCAGTTTTCGCTGGGGGACGTTGTGGTTATGGAGTTGCTTCCAAACGCTCGTCCTGAGGTGGTTGTTGTTCCTGAACCACATACAGTAGAAGCAGGCAATTGAGCCTATGCTCGCCCTTCCCCGCAATAGACCGCCAATTCCTTGTGCTAGTTCCAATCAGAAGCTTCCTCAGTCATAGCCCACAGGGCGGCACGCGATTAATGATATAAAAAAAAAAAAAAAAAAAAAAAAGCTTCCTCAGTGAGCCTCATCAAGTCTATCTCTTCGCTGCCATAGGCTTGTAGCCTGTATGCGGAGTTATGTGATTTAAAAAAAAAAGAAAAAGTATGTCTTCGTCATGCAACACTTTGTATGGAAGGATAGTGCACTCCATACTCGCACTCTACTTTACAGTTACAACACACCCACCATTTTCGGTCGGTAGCCTTGATATCGCTATGACAATGCTTGCACACCGGAGGAAAGGCTCTGTGACGATGCACTTTTCCATCAGACCGGCATAGCCTACAAAGTGACACACCCGTAGGGTGCATGACAGGCTGCCTGGTACCACATGTACAAACCGGTGGGAGCAGGTAGTCACTGGAGTTCCGTCGAACTTGTGGAACGAAAGATGGTAGCGTAGTGTCTGCAGAACTGGGATAGCAACACAGGCGGCGGAAGCATGGTGTACAATAAGGATAACATTCCCGTAGTGCACTAGGCTCGGAGGTGCCAAAATCACAGTCCTAGTTCTGGCTTGAGGGTCAGGTAAATTGTTTCTACACTGGGAGTCACAGCAAAGGTATTACGTCACATAACTTCCCAGAACATGACCAACATTGTTTTGTATTAGCAGGTGTCCCCTTGTTGAAGCATGTTAACTGTCGTAAGCGCAACATCCCAGTTGACCTAATGAGTGTATCTCTCACTGCCCGTGATACTAGCATCAAGCTCCGCATGTCTGCATCATGAGATTCCTTTGCGATCGTGCTAGCAACCTCATATATACTCAAGACTTCGATCAACTTGGGGTTGGGGTTGCAGATAGTTTGCAATTCCTCTGTGTTTGTACGATTGTGAGCATTCTCCCAGGCGTCCCGTTGCTGAATACGCCTTCTGAAACGTATGTGGCAAATGAGGTAGGGGTAGGCGACACTTGTGTATAGGATGATGGCAAGGACAATATGGAGGCACCTTCATGATGTATCAGATTATTACACTGTTCGGGCAGGGCGCAAAAGCCGGAGGAAGCAAGGGGAGATTAAAGGAAATAATAAGTCTAGGAAACGACAAGAGCGAGGGAAACAAAAGATTAAATATATACGTACGCTACCACATTAATCATTCGCCAATGTTTGGCCCAAGCTCGACATTGGCCTCTTGCATGCTCAAGAGCTGTAGGAGCGGAAATGGGGGGGAAAGAGCTAGTTCCCTGCCAGAGAAACTCATACGTCGACCCTCTGTCATTCAGATCAAGACTTTCGCAGCCTCTGACACCAGGTACCCCTAGTAGATAGTGGGAGAGTGTCCCTGATGCAACAAAAAGCCCAGTACCCAGGATAATGTAAATGGTTGCACCGAGTAGGTGGGTGAAACTCCACCCCCAGAAAGCAACCATTAGGGCTAGCCAAAAAAAGGATATATCTATGCCGGTGCAAATGATGGTGCTCACGCTCTGGTTTTATTTTATTTGAGTAAAAGTATCAAAGCAGGTGAATGTAACTCACCATGATTTTGGTCAAAAGGTTTGCCGCTATCATTTCGGTTGGCATGCTTGGACTTTTGATTGAGGACATCTTCAACAGCACTATTGCTATTAGGAAGGGAGCCAGAGCCCAGCAGATACGCAATGTAAAAAGCTGAGGCGCAAAATTGGAATGCGGGATTATCGGCATATTTCTTCCGTGGGACAATGTCGAGAATAAGGAGAGGACACGTTCTCTGTGGCCGTCAAGTCACTGGCTTTCAGCCTTCAAGCTCCGCTTTATCGCCATAGCCCACAGGGCGGCAAGCGATCAATGATATAAAAAAAAAAAAAAAAAAAAAAAGCACCGCTTTCTCAGCTGCATTGTCTCATGACAGAATGGCTTGGCATATGCATTTGCCGATATGCGGAGCTCCTTTCCCCTGTCTAAGTAGGGTTTTTTTTCTTTTTTTTGATATCACGTAACCCCGCATGCAGCTGCAGGGCGTCTACGTAGGGTAATCGAGCCACTTAGCAACCTGTGCAATGCAACGGGTTGTTAGTGGACTCGTAATTGTCTATAACGCCCACGTCATCTTCATGGAGCGTCGGGACTCCACTTAAATTTTTTTTTTTTTTTTTTATTTCATTACTCGCTTGCCGCCCTAAGGGCTATGGCGAGATGTCCTATCTACTCTACATCCCGTTCCTTCCATACATTGAACCTACTCCTTCTCTCTGCTTCCTCTGTCTAACTCCCCTCCTCACTCCACTTAAAGGCTACCATGTTTCTCAAATAAGGAACATTAGATAGTAACAAATAGGGCAGAATGAAAGCGAGGCCTAGTAGCATTTAGATACTTAAGTTAATACCCTACCGATGCATACTATATAATACGAAACTCACAATTGGCCCGATAATACACTTGGATGCTATTTGTTGAGACTTTGTATGCGCTCTCTACTGTCTTTCACCGCAACCCGACGTGCACCACGTCCCGACGCACGTTTTACACCAAAATTGAGCACGCGCGACAACATATATCTCAACCACGAGAATAGAATTTTGTTTGTAACTTGTAGACTGGTTGATTTAAGGACAATTCTTCATATTCCACAGTTTAGCTTCTTCAGATTTGTTGTTTTGAAGGGATTTATCATTCATGAAATTCGCACTATAAACTGGCATAGGGTTGGCATATATTTTTCACTGTGATATCTTTTTTTTTTTTTTTTTTTTTTTATCAATACTCGCATGCCGCCCAAAGGGCTATGGCGAGGGACTGTGATATCACTAATATTGAATTCCACTTATCACACCTGAATTAAATTTGATAAAAATAGTAGGACACTTGAATAACAATATTTCATCTTAGTCAAAGATGTGAGAAGCACATCAAGAAAATTTATACAGAAGTGGTAGAATAATTCACAAAATTCATATTCTCATAGAAATTGAATGCAATAATTGTATAGGAAAACCACCCGAAATGGCAATTTGATGTATGAACTAGGAATTAAAACAACATTAAGCCAATTGAAGCACTAATTATCAAGAGGCCTATTGGGGAGATTGTCTAGCCACAATTCTAGAGCCATTATGGTGAGCGTTGATGGGAAGTAGTGCATCCTACCCTCCAGTGCACTTTGTATGGGAATTCCATATAAATGCATGCCAAGACATCAATGAAAAACTCGTGGTGCCATTAACTGACCGCCATGTCCTTTCAGTGCAAATAGAGGTATGAAAAGCGAAGAATAACCCTTTATTTATTTTCCCTGAAAAGGGTATACAAAATTCTATTCTGGTGGTTGAGATATATGTTGTGGCGCGTGGTCAGTTTTGGCGTAGAACGTGCGTCGGAACGTGGTGTACATTGCGTTGTGGTGATTTACAGTATTGGTGACCTGAAATACTGTAGCGAGCGCACCAGCGAAAACCAGCTCAAAACGACGAGCGTTCGGAGTACTGCCTGTGACTAGATAACTAATCGCGACGTGCTTACTAGCCACTAAAACTTGCATTGTTTCGGTTCCCTTTTCGTACGGTTATCTACATGAAAACCCTTCTATACTCATGGAAATACCCCCGCTTCTTAATTTCCTTCAACTATATAAATCGACACTGCTTTTATTTTTTTGCCCTGTTCGATGATTTTCTTGCTTAGCTTAGTGCTGGCTAATTGTGTGTTGTGATAGGATGTAGATGCCAAGCCAGCCTCCCCAGCACCATCTTTTTTTTTTTTTTTTTTTTTCTTTTTTTTTTTTTATATCAATACTCGCAGGCCGCCCAGCGGGCTATGGCGAGGTTTCTGTATTAATGAAAGAAAAAAGAAAAGGCTAACTACATGTGTTTCCCGCGGTACTAATGCATGGTGCGGGTGGTGATCCCTTGTACAGGTGCGTCACTTCCGTCCCCTGTCCTGTTCGTAAGGGCTAATCCTCAACCATTTCCCTCCGAGCCTTACCCTGTCGATGTCAGTGTTGTCTTCTAAGTATACCACCACTGAACTCGTCTTCTTTCCCTCTTCCAACAACACGGACTTCTTTCTTAACCACCTAATTCCCACGGTCTTTCCCAGGCCCGCGTTCCCAGCACCATCAATTCGAGGGGGTGTTTTCTACACGACCACCACAAGTGAGGGAGGGTCAGGTATTTGACCAGTTCTACCTGCCCACTCCAGGTAAATAACAACCGAACTAGTCACCTTTCCCTCTCTCCTCTCTTGTTTCACCAGCCATCGAGCAATAACAATCTTCACAGTACAACCAATTCGGAACCTCTCCGGACACGCAGATTCTGCCTGCAGCTTCCGGACCTCATCAGGCGATAAACTTTACGCCATGATACTGTGACACAGGTACCAACATTGTGGGAAAGGTAGATCGAATGTTGGTACAGGTTAACAGCATTTAGTGATGCAAAATAGACGCCGGTCATAGTCCGTGCAAGAGGTCAGTCATGACCTGGTGTGGCGGCAGGGTATCATCTCTTTTGAGAGGACAATTTTGTAGGGGAAACGGCAGTCTTTCTCTTTGGGGCCTGGGTCTTTTTTTTTTTTTTTTTTTTTTTTTTTTTTTGTTTTCATGTAATCCCGCTTGCAGCTGTTCGCCATGTCAGGGCGGGGGCCTGGGTCAATAGCAATGTACCGAGGTTGGGAAAGTGAGGCTCGGGAGACGATTGTTTTTTTTTTTTTTATATCATTACTCGCTGGCCGCCTGTGAGGCTATGGCGAGGTGTTACCTAACTACATGAGGGTAAATGACTAACGACAACGACAATGAGAATAGAAAGAAAAGAAGGAAACAATCTTCGGTAGCTCAGTTGCTCGTTCCGTCCTCCCCCAGCATCTCCATCGGTCCCTGTATCGGATCGACTTCCCCTTCCCCGGATTTCGGGGGCCGACGTATCGCTTCCATCTCGGAAGACGATGGTTAAGAGTGGAACATTATGATTGGGGTAGAGGACAGAAGTAGGAAGACCAACCATGCTGACTTTGGCACTACCCACACTACTAGCGAGAGCTGTGGGTCTCACACTGTACTTTCCTTTGCCGGTTTTTATCACCCACATCACTAGAGAGAGCCGTGGGCATCTTCATTTCCTTATGTAACTAAATCGCCATAGCCCATAGGGCGGCATGCGATCACTGATATAAAAAAAAAATAGCAATGTAGCAGCAGATGTCCACAGCTCTTCAACCAACGCATGCTATTACAGCACTAAATTCTGGTAACGAGTAGTATTGCTTACCAATACGAGCTCCCATGTCACACCAAGCTTGGACCTTTGTTTGAATTGCAGGCAACAATTCCAATCACTTTAATTCATCCTAGATGGCTATTAACTACATCAACCGAACCTACAGCATCAATGTCCCAAACTGCTAAACCATAATCACTGCAAACGGCCGGGTTGTCCCATGTCCAAACGGTGCTCGGCAGGATTATCAACTTCCCATATTCTAGTCAAATAATCTTTTTTTTTTTTTTTTTTTTTTTAAGCCACATACGCTACATACAAGTAGTGAGCGGCACGAGCTAGCTCGAGCCTGGATTGATTATATACATAATATTGACAAACTAAACTAAACTAAGCTAAATTTTCATCTTTCTCACTACTATCAGCTAAATTGTGCATTTCGAAGTTGTTGGTAGGTCAGAATGAGCTCCAAGTCTCTAATTATTACTATATTAGGTATTTACAGTTTGCACTGGCTAAGCATTTGAGCGAGCTGTCAAGAAAAACACAAGCATGATCTTGGCTCGTTTGAGCTCGAGCTGGCTCGGCTCGTGCCGCTCACTACATACAAGCTACCGGCCTATAGTAGGAAAAACTTATTTGAACAAGAGCAATTTCATACCCATCATAATCTTTCAAGCGAAGAAGCAGAATGATTTTGCTTACTTTCAAGCCTGTAAAGCTTGCACAGCTTATCCAGCAGTTTGAAAATCGTCTAGCATTGCAGAATATACTGAAGGGTTTACAACCTGTACCTGCACCTCAATCGTACACCCTCAAAAGGCTCCACACTGCAAATGAATAAGCTCTTGTGGATCTGGCATAGTGTATCCGCAATTACGTAGTATAGCTGGGGAATTTGGGTCTCTGCTGGAAATCGCATTGTCCATTCGCTATTCTTCATATTCTTTCCGAATGTTGCAATAAAAGCAGCAGTATAATCAATCGGTTGCATTTGTGAGTTATTAAGCTGATGAGCCGATGCGATTCTTGGGAATGGGCGTCGATATACCAAACTCATTTGTTAGAACTGTGTAGCCTGCATTTATCTGTAAGTCTAGAATCTTAGTGTATTTGTTCTCTGCTCTAACACCATGAAACCTTTGATATCTATCCTGGTATTAAGACTGCTGGCAGTGTCAGCTGCTCATCACTCCATTCGTCAGAGTGCGCCGGGAATTCGGATCTGTATTTATCCTGGGCCTTGACATCCCACTTTACCACAGTAGATTTCAGTAATCAGATCGTGATAGCAACGCAGCGGAAAAAGTTTCTGAGATTTTTCGGTCCAGATGGGAACTTTGGAGAATTGAGTAGTTTGAGATAAAAATGAGATTAATGGTTTTAGTCGAGAGAGAGCTTTCGTTCTATGCAGGTTTCATCGGAGGAGGGGGTTATGAACGTAAAGTTTCTTACGAACGCATGTGCAGTTGCAGTAGTTGTCGCTGCCCCAGACTAACCTGATAATCTTGTAATGAATGTCCCCATCCAGGAATGTCATATGCGATACCCAATATCTAATCAACTCCCTTCCATTTCTCTCCGGTCGTCTTTATCATTACAGTTCTGCTGCACCACTTTTCCTCTGAAACATTCCAGAACGGGGTTTTGCATCTCAAGGCAGGAAATGTCACCAAGCTGGGCATTCGGGGTAACGGTGTCTATGGAATCTGAAGCATCCCACCGGATGGATATAGCCAACAATAATTCCTTACTCGCCATAGCCCATCGGGCGGCAAGCGAGTATTGATATTAAAAAAAAAAAAAAAAATAATAATTCCTTAGCCCGGCCACTGGTGCCCACCTTAGAAAGCGACTTTACACGTCCCACACTGACCACGAGTGTCCCAAAACCAGCTCAGTATGTTCTGAGCAATCTAATAACATCCTTATATCCCAGCCTGGGTCGCGCAGCCAATCTCTCATGATTCCTTTTTCCCAACATGCACTTACGTACCAGCCGTTTTGGCGCTCAAAAACTACGATTTGTGTCGTGCACCAGAAAGGTTCCCAAACCTCAAGCAAGTTCAGAGCACGGCTACATTATGTCCCATCATGGGCTCTTCGCAATTGACCCTGGCATTTCCTCCTTGTTCATCCCTATCCTATTTCAGAACCCAAAGTCAGCTGGCAAAGTATGATGTGAATATCACAACCAGGAACTTGCTTCTTCTCGCACCAGTAAACGTTCCAAGGTCAGTGAGTTCAGCGTAATACTGTGATAGTATAGACACTGTAGCAACTATTTCCTCCTTGAGTATCCTCATCCAACCCCCTTCCTTATTAAACCAAAATCGCTTCTCATGCCACCTGAGACTCCTCCAAGCCTCCCTGCCATAGACTTGTATCTTGCATGCGCGGTTATGTGAGTCAAAAAAAAAAAAAAACTGCTCCAAGCTGTACAGCAAGCATTATTCTCAGAAGGGGGTTGCTTATCAACTTTCATTTCGTCGGCAGCTAAGAGGGTAAGGTCTTGACGCTTTCTGGGTAACGATGATTGAAAGGTATATATATCCCTATCTGTATCTCAGATTCTGCATACAACTGCTACTCCAATACTACCTTCGATGTCAACAGAATTTAGGTCCATTAAATGCGACTCACTTTGATGCCACAGGGAACAACTTTTCTGGTTACCACTCCTATATGGATTCCTACACGCCGATACCCCTAGAACCTCCTAGTCAACCTTCTTTCCTTTCCCTGCCATAGGCTGGTAGCCTATAGGCGGGGTTACGACAAAAAAAAAAAAAAAAAAAGGAAAAAAATCTTCTGTACTTTTTGTTTAACCGCTGCACATGAAGCACAAATTCTTCTGCCCACGGAAGGGGATGTGCTAGAAAGTGCACGAAAGGAGACCTACACATTGCGTGTAGAAGTTGCGAGCAGGGAAGGGAGCGGGGACACTGGAAAACGCCGAAGTGAGGCGGTCGCCAGCGTACAAGAGATGGACGGGGTCAAAGAGGCGGCGACAAATTGAGAACAAAAAGTCACCTAGACTCTCATATCCACGTGTTTCCCGCTGGATCTTACTACGCTAACTCGTCTCCACCCCTACTCTTCCTCCCCCGCGGCCTATCCATCTACATTCAACACCTACCATCTCGCCATAGCCCGAAGGGCGGCATGCGAGTATTGATATATAAAAAAAAAAAAAAAAAAACACCTACCATGAAGGTCCCCGGATGTGGGCTTCCATACTGCGACGCACACTTGATTTAGAAATAGCATAGGTCGAGCAGGTGGTTTGCATTCGAGGACTAGAGTGGGGGCGCGAAGGGAGGGAAGCAAGCATGAGTGCAGAAGAAAGATGTGGGTCGTAGATGTTGGTAGATGTAAGGAGCGGGAGGGATGGACATGGGAGAGCTGATGTTTGACACGGGAATGAAGAACGACGAACGTGGGCAACCGACGTCACCCTGCACACACGTGACGCCCAAGTAATTGAAATGCTCAACTGATATTAAGATTCCCAAGTTCACCTCTTTTTTTTTTTTCTTTTTTTTCACGTAACCCCGTTTGCGGCTGTTCGCCATGGCAGGGACCCAAGTTCACCTAACCCTGGATATGAGCAACACGTTAGCAACTAACTGAAGGGCAGTTAAATCCACTTAATGTTCAACTTACCGACATCTCCAATTACCTTCAAGGTCTCCAACCTCAGCGACTGCAATTTGATCTTTTGCTCTCGCTCCTCCATTCTGGCCGCTCTCAAAAACTCCGCCCGCACTTGATCACGCGCTGCGGCCTCCTCTGCTGCCATCTTCTTTTGCTCCGCCTTCTCTTCCGCAGCCTTCCTCACTGTTGAGATTTTGGGTAGAAAGAGATGATTGTTATTCCTTCGTAGAGAGAGTAGCCAAAGTAATACACCTATATACATAGAGCATGAGGTTGCTCTCGGGCCCTTACCACCCTTTATCACGGACCTCTCTGATATCCGACACCTCCAACACTCCGACATTACTGTAGATCTCTAACACTCACCCGCTCCACCTGCCTGCTCCTTGCCGCCGTCCCCAGTTCTGCCTGCCTCTTTATCGCTGCTACTGCACGTATGGCCTTCATCTTCCTCGCCGCCTCCTCATCTCTCGCCTTCTTAATCCGCTCCGCCT
Source organism: Kalaharituber pfeilii (assembly GCA_015179045.1). NCBI lineage: Eukaryota > Fungi > Ascomycota > Pezizomycetes > Pezizales > Pezizaceae > Kalaharituber > Kalaharituber pfeilii. The sequence goes on along the minus strand of WHUZ01000058.1, from coordinate 136,688 downwards.
CCTCTACTTCCCACCTCTGAAACCTGATCTGCCCGGCAAGGAAATGTGCCGCTAGGAAAATTGTCACAATCCAGAGCTCCGCCCAGGCTCTTGATAGCATCTAGTGCTGCCGCTGCAGCATCTTTGCCAGTGGCCACGGGCACTGCAGAGGTCACAGAACTGGCATAGCAGTCAGCAGGTTATCTCGTCACGGGAGCGGGGTCAGCTGGGCACGACTTACACTGAAGCAATGATTGAAATAACGATGATGACAGCAGAGATTGCTCTGTTGGAAGGCATGAGTAATGTATTGTTCGTGGTGAAGTGGTGTGTGGTGGCGTAGACGGAGCTTTTTTTTTTTTTTTATCTATCATTGATCGCGTGCCATCCTGAGGGATATGGGGATAAAACGGAGCTTGATGGGGTGTGTGGTGACGCGTTGGGGTGGGCGAGGTGGGCGGGATGGGTGTGGAGGAGATGGAAGAGGAGGGCGAAGAGGATGGAGAAGGGGCCAAGGGGCCCACAGAGTGATGGTCGGGCGGAGTTCTGAAAGGGGCACTTCCGAAACAGGCCCATTGGGTACCCCGCATGGCGAGAGTCAGCCCTGCCATGGCGAACAGCTACAAGCGGAGTCACGTGATAAAAAAAAAAAAATGGCGAGAGTCAAGCGCGCTGCCAAGACCGTCTTGGAAAGTGCCTGATGCAGCCGGGTGCGCTGCCCTGCGCAAGAGGAAGGAGTGAGGCAACTTATACGAGGGCTCGCTGCTAAGTGAGCGGCACGAGCCGAGCCAGCTCGAGGCAGCTCGAGCCCGAGCCCACGCAAGCTGGCTCGAGCTTAAGACAGCCAAGATCACGCTAACGTTTTCTCTTGACAGCTTGCTAAAATGCTCAGTCAGCGCAGGGTTTCATAAACTGTAAAAACCTAATACTGTAATAAATTAGAGACTCGGAGCTCATTCTAACCTGCCAACAACTTCTATAAATATCAAAAGTGGTTCAATTATATAGACCTCTATCAAGTCTTTTACACTTAATATGTCCGAGGTCTCTAGAAGGTAAGTTGCGCATTTTAAGAGTATATATATAGGCCTCTCTATTCTCTCTATCCTCTTGAAAATCTTTTCTCTTTACTACTACCCAATATCAAGGCTTCGAGACTCATACTATGCTTTAAGGCTACACTTCCAGATTCTTGTTCCTTATACTACATTAGTAATTTATCAATCTGATAACCAATTCTATATCAATTCGTGATGCCGTTCTTGCCAGCCCAGCTTCTTCAGTTAAAGATCTGCATACTGTTTTGAACTCTCATCATTATAGTTATCTGTATGAAAGATGTATGATTTTGCGGCGAAAAATATTAGACAATGTGCACGAAATTTTATGTATGCATTGTTCCAAGACTTGGCAAGTCAAAAGCTGTACAACAACCACATCCATGTTACTTCACCATTTTCGGAAGTGACAACTGAGGAGAATACTTACGGTCGGAGGGTTGGTGCAACCAGACTAGAGAATACTCACCTTTCAGAACTTGTGGCATCCACTAGCAACGCTACAGAATTGAAGTGACGGATATCATTTGACATGATGGTTCCAACAAAGCGAGCTAAACTAGAGGGCTTTTCTGCAACACAGTATCATGAACTCGTTTGCCGCTTTGTTATCTCAACAAATTCACCACCTCGCCATAGCCTCACAGGCGGCATGCGAGTAATGATATTAAAAAAAAAAAAAAAAAAAAAAAAAAAAAAAAAAAAAAAAAACAAATTCACCAATCAAACTAGCAGAAAAGGCATCATTTCTAGAGCTCCTCCAATATTGCAACCCTAAAGCTCAGAAAATCTCAGCTCGTAATATATAGAGATATTCTGAGAGTATAACAAAACTCATGAAGGTGTCATTCAACGTTTCAGACAGAAATACTGAATTTAGCGGATAGCGGGGAGGAGGATAAAGCTGTAGAATAGTTTAGATTAGTTATCAATATCATGTAATCAAGCAGCTCGAGCCAACCTTCTATTTGATGAGCTCTGCTCGAGCTTACTTACCCACGAGCTCGCTCGAGCTAGCTCGTGCCGCTCACTACTCGCTGCGTCCACAGCCAAGGCCACGTCCACGATTCCTCTTCTTCCGCTTGCCGATAAGCTATTAGGCTGTGGCTTGGATATGTTTATATCTGGCGCGATACTCAAGCCTTGCTAGGCGGGACGCTTGGTGCATACATATGCATGGCGGCACTAGTAGGTCTTCCACATGGTTTGGCTGCCCTCGACTAGCAGTCACCGGAGGAGGGACACCACCGAGATAGATGTTGGAGGAAGGACAAAGTTCGTTGATTAAAGTTCAACCTACGTACAGGAGGAAGTTCGAGACCTATTTAAAATTGAGATCTCGAGTACAGAAAGAATCTAGATATTTCCAAATGAGGAATGAAAAGGCAAGTCACGTGTATATAACGTGCTGCTCACATGACTGTAGAAATATCTAGAAGTGTCAAGAGTAGAGAACGAAGAGACAGAAACATCCAGAACACATGATGAACATGGAGGAGAAAGATAAGGGACGGAGCGGGAGGACTAAGGCAACCGGATAAGGAGACAAACATCGCGGAGATACTGGAATGGGCAGGACAGGAATGATCTCACTTCCTTTCAATTTTCCTTTCTTTCTTCACTTTCTCATACATGTACCTAAAATAACCTCGCCATAGCCCACAGGGCGGCACGCGAGTAATGAAATAAAAAAAAAAAAAAAAAAGAACACATGATGATGTATGACAAAGGAATACATGACGTATAAGAGAAAACTAGAAAGTAGTAGAACATTAGAGAATGATATAGAACAAATAGGAAGAACAGAATGTTGGTGGAAAGACTGAACGTTGTACTATGCCATTTTCAACAATAGATACTCCTGTCACGGCTCGCGCTTTGATGCAAATGTTACAACCCTAGTCCAAGACCTTCCGTGTACCACTATCTTTCGTTGTTGTACGGATTCAAACACCCCGATAGAATCGCTGACGCCTTTGGTGGCACCTGTCGTCGGCGCGTGGATGGCACCTCCTGCCACTGTAGAGGCCACGGTGCTATGCACCGCTCGATGTACTGAGCGCTAATACGACTGCGGGAGCCGTGAGCCCGCGTCTCTGGCACTGTACTCCCCTACAGCCTCTATGCTCTTTTTTGTTTTTTGCCCCCCGCGTACAGGCAACCAGCCTATGGCAGCAACGCTTATACCCTGGTGGTGAAGCCCACAGGGCGGCATACGAGTAATGATATACGTAGTCGAAGGAATAGCCAACCTAGAATCAGCCCAAACATTCCTAGAAGGAGAACGCCAGAGGGTAGAAGCCAGGGCCCTACGGTTCCACGATGAGATAATCCAAAACAGGGATAATGAGTGCAGGTACCTACGGGGGTCTCTCTCACACAACAACCCCCTACCACTAGCCATCCTACCAGCACTACCTGCGGACGCAGACAAGCTCGAGTTCGAGAATGCCATAGCCAATGCCGAGGACGAGGGGTGGAACTCCGTCTACACTGATGGGAGCAGGATAGATTACAAGACAGGCCTAGGCACCTACGCAAAAGACACCTCTACTTCCACATACCTAGGGGAACAGACTACTGTCAATGATGCAGAACTCATTGCCATGAGCGAAGCATTACGCAATCAAGCTGGGGAACTCCTGATCACAACAGACTCTAAGGTATCGATATCCAAGCTCCTAAAGATCGCCCAGGGAGAGCCCACCCACAAAGGACCGGCAAAACTGGTTAGAGACGCCTGGAAAGCGAGAACAGACCGAGGTGACTGGGACGTTGCAGTGATGTGGGTCAAGTCCCATATAGGAGTCAAAGGGAACACCGAGGCAGACACAGCTGCGAAAATAGGCACATGCCTCCCCTACCAAGATGAAACCATAACAGAAGATGGGATACGACAAACCTCGAGACATCAGCCCGCCACAGAGAGAAACCGGCTAGGGCTCAGCTACCGTCCCTTGACAAGACTTGGAAGTCGACACATAGCCACACTAGCAGGAATACTGGGCGGCAAGTTACTACGGAAATGGCAGTACGAAATCGGGAAAGCAGACAGCCCAGAATGTCGATGGTGTGGGGAGGAGGAGGAGACTACTGAACATGTGCTCACTAGGTGCAGGACATGGAAACGAAAGTGGCCAGGAGGCATGCAAGACTTGGTCACTCCTCCGAAGAGCAAGGACACAGACCCACTTAGAGACATCTTGGAGTGGGCAGGGGCATAGGAGACACACAGGATCTTTTCTTATTCCTTTTCTTCTACCTTCATATGTATCTAATCTCATGTAACTAATCTCGCCATAGCCCCCAGGGCGGCACGCGAGTAATGATATAAAAAAAAAAAAAAAAAAAAAAGAGTAATGATATGAAAAACAATATGTATAAAAATACCCTGGTGACTCTAAGAAACCCTCGATTACAAATAAGACCTACGGCGCTACATTCACATTGGCCGAATTAAAAAAAAGAACTGCCCTGCCATGGCGAACAGCTACAAGCGGGGTCACGTGAAAAAAAAAAAAAAAAAAAAAACATTGGCCGAATTAAAGCCAAAAGACCCTTAAAGCGGTTTCCCGATGAGACGCGTTATCTGATCAAAAGTAAACGAAAACAGGCAACAAGAGTTACAGATAACTTGAATGGCAGAAAACAACGTGCAAAGTTACTACTCGGTTCTCCCAGTCATCTCTGTGCTTCCCCCCCCCGCCATAGCCTACAGGGCGGCATGCGAGTAACGATATAAAAAAAAAATTTGTGCTTCCTCCGGCTATAACTCTCGCCCCCTAGCCTCAGTCTTTGCCTTCGCCAATGCCCTGACGCTATCCATCTCGACCTCACTACGAGCCATGGCGGTACCTCCTCTTACCCGGACAACCCATTGATACTCAAACGGCTACTACCCTCCTTTCTACTACGCCTCCTTTTCCAACAGTGGGTGTGTCCCATCAACTTCCTGTGGCTTCTTTGTATGCTTACGTCGCACAAGCCAGCGGCAAACAGGCACCAATAGCAATGAAAACACTAATACCGCCGGAAGTGCTACCAGGGTTTCAAACCTGATTGCTGTTGCCCGATCCGTATAAATAACAAAATCGCCGGCCCCTGGCAGGGGCTGGCCATCTTTCATCCGGAGTTCATTCAACGAAGCATTATTTCTGATGTCGTCCGTAAAGTCAGGTGAGTCCATCCACAATCCATAATCTATTGCTGTAGTTCTGAAGAGATCCCTAGTCATAATATATGCTCCATAAGCGAGTCTTTGCATGTCTGCAGCGGCGCTGCAGAGGGGTAAATTCACAACATTGTCAGCACCCATCGTCCGCATTGAAGCCAGAGCGTAAGGGCCGACAACCACTGCAATCTTTCCCAATGGCGAGGCGGGTAAATACAACACCTGGTTACCCAATTTGATAACATGCTCACTAAAATGAGTCTTCAAAATCGTAATTATTGCATTGGAAAGATGAAGGTTAGGAACTGTGTTGTTCTGAATGTCCGTTAATGTGCCCGTCCATCCCTTATAGGTCCATGTTTGGTTCTCCCAGCATTGCACCACCGGCGGCCCCGGTTTGACAGGATAAAAAGGATCTCCATGGTACCAAGGGTCGGTGTTATTGCCATATGTCCTTATGCCCCACATCTGTGGTATTATAACATATTGGTAGGTATTTGAACTGTGTTCCACCTGGTCACGAAGCACCGCGGGAAGTACAGTAATATCTGGAAATGAAGGGCTAATTTCTGACAAGTACGTACTATTTCGAATAATGTTATCATTTGGCCATAGAATCCACTGTACCCACTGTACAAAATTGTTTTTATTCTTGTGGACAATGACATTCCACTCAAACATAAATTGGCATTTTCCCTCTAGCTGGACAGCAAGGTCCGGTGCATGCTGCAAACCCATGTCATGACCCGAAACAGAAAGGACATATTCGATAGTATAACTGTCAACAGATTGCCAATCACTTGGTGGTTGTGATGGGATTTTCTCAAATTTCACGGTAGTATTGAGTAGCTTACGGGCGCTTCCACTATCGACAGTTCCAAGTGCACGTAATTGGGAACCCCGTATATAATCACCGTAATTCCGCATTATTGTATTCGGTATAACGTCGAACTTGGATAACGGGAGTGGATAATGTAACGTGTATGAATTTGCTGGGGCTGCATGGCCAAGAATGAACTTGTTGGGGAGTAATATACCAGCCACAATCCCCCCAACATAAGTGCCAGCTGCCAGGAACACAATAATAAGGGTAACAGTAAAGTCTCGCCAAGAAAACGTGAGATACTCGGGGATGCCTTTGGAGTTGCTTCGAGGGATGCTAGAGTTTGCAGATCGTTTGACGAGACGGGAGGTAAGAAGCCTCCACCAGTATTGGAGCATTATAACAGCCGTTTGTGAGGGCTCATTGATTGCCCAGTGTGTGAACAAATGCGCTGACGTTTGAGCCAAAAGGTATTCAGGAACCACGCATGGGATTGCAATAACGATGAGGATCCACCAGGTAGCAAAGATTGCGGTCACAATAATGGTGTATAATGAGATTATGTAAATTTCCTGGGAGCTGTCAACAGCAATAGCATTCTTGCTGCCGCCAGGGAATGGCATCATGAAGCGCCGACCTAGCAGGTATTGAGATGGGTAGATGCCATCGGCGTCTGGGAATCCTCCGCCCCAGTGCTGCGTTGTTGTGTTGTTCATTTAGAGGTTTGTGGAGATTGAGACTGGGACAAGGTTAGCTACTCTTGCCATCACTATACACATCGGTATTCCTTTAAGAAAGGGATGATCCAACCAGTTTGACTAAATTATGCTTTAATTTTATAACAGCAATTTCGTTGCAGCGGACCCAGAAAAACCATTTGACGGCGGCACTTATCGCAGTGTATTATCTTACTCCCGCGAGAATACAGGTATATATGAACGTCTGATATGTGGAGGAGGGGAGGGGGGGGGGGTGGTGGTGAGATATAGGGGAGCTTCCCTGATGCAGAAACCAGAAGAACCGTCCGGAGGTTTCTGGAATCAGGCTTTAGAAGGGGGTGGAACGGGGATGTATATAGAACTTATATAGAACTTTCTTTGTTAAGCCTGTCTCCGGGCTTTGAGGGCTTGCCCAGGGACCCTCCCATGGCTTGGCGCTGCAAGCGGGGTTACGTGATGTAAAAAAAAAAAAAAAAAAAAAAATGAACGTCTGATAACTGAGGCTCTAGGACACATTCTGTAAAGGCATGTTGGTAGGACGTGCGCAAACACATCTTACATCAGAGCTGCATACCGCAGAAGTTCGTTCATGAGACACCAGGCAGTTATGAGACCATTTTCTTTAATGAACCAAAAATGCTGGTTCAGCTAAGCCTACCGAAAGCTATACTGTATAAGGCACTACTAACACTATAAGGAAGAGTCCGATCGAAGCAATCAAGCAAGATGCGCTTGCTAAAAGGATGGGAGTCATCTCAGTAATACTCCTAAGCATCTTTCACTTCTCAGCAATCTCTGGAATTACTTTCAGCGAGGAAATCCAGTAATGGCAATGATACTGTGCCGTAGTGTGTATCCAAATGTATGAGTGCGAATAGCACTGTGATCACCGCCCCCGCTCACCTTACAGGGGGTCCCTCTGAACCAATTCCTGCGTAGCTGGACAGGGATATAGATCGGCATGCATATGCATGCATAGAAGGGCTGAGTTTTTTTGTTTTTTTTATTATACTGTATCATTAATCGCGTGCCGCGTAGGGAGGGCTGAGGACATGACATCCACCATGGCGCTAGTGACTATGCATACTGCGAACTTAATTACTTTTCAGTGGACAGCAAATCAGCGGTCCTAACCCGACTTGGTTTAAATTCTCGATAGGATATGAAACCTGACACAGGAAAAAGCATAAGGTTCGCCTGTACACTGATTGACACCAATAGAAGACCTCTGTGAAATGGAGGCGTCATTTCCAATGGAAATTGATTGCAGCAAGATCAAAGTCAAGTCAAGCACATTGCACTCAAGTGCAGATGCTATCGATAGAAGCATGACTTCGGGCGGTTCCCACACGTCACTGATCCGGCGCACCTGTATGCAGCAGACCTCGTGCGCGGCCTTCAACCAGGCAGGCACTTGCGGCGACACCCACAGCTAACACCCCCGTCGCCACCACCACCTCAACGAAGACCCCAACCCCGACACCGACACCGACACCAGACCTCCAAAGACAAAGATGCACACCGGACCTTACCCCAGGACCAAGACCCAAGACCGACAAGCCCTCCGCCCCTCCACCACACACTGGCGCCACCACACAGACATACGGCGTCGTAGTACATGCAATAGCCCTGAGAAAAGATTTGGGGAAAGTCCAGAAATGGTTGGAGTCCGGGAACAGTAGGCTAGGCAAGACAGTTGGGATAAGGTGGCTGAGAAGAAAGACCGCTGCTGGAAGAAGGCAAAAAGACCAGCTCGGTCGTGGTGTATCTGGAAGAATTCTATTACAGCAAATCAATCGGAGTGCAAACAATGCTAGGCAAATTCTTAATTGGCCCAATGTTAGAGCAGTTTCATGATGCGTGCACGTTCCCCATGGTTTATTGGCACCTGATATGCATATGAACCTTCTACTGTGAACTTGTGCACACTACAAAAGGAAGACATCCGGATTCGAAAAAGCAAGCCCTCGACTGGAATGGTGGGGTTATGTAGCCAATTCATTACCTTCATGAGACCCTCCATTGGTAGCGATACCCGAATCCTGGACTTGAGAATGCTAGTGAGCTTATTTTTCACTTTCTTTTCCCTTGCACTCGTACAGATATGTGCAGCTTGAAAACATTCCCGACTTCTGCAATTATCTGGTTCTTCGGACCTAGCACTGGGAATGAACAGGAATTAATTTGTTGGGAACTGGGCGAAGCCAGCTAGCCCGCCACAAACCTGGGACTATGACTGTTACTGGAAAGTAGTTCCATCATATGAATAAACGATGCGAGAATTGATGTTTGTTGGTAAACACATACCTTGCCCCCGTGTTGCAATTACACATATGTATTTCATTTCATGCTTGTTGTTTCCCAGTGCTTGTATTAGTTTGTGTTACACCACTGTTTTGTATGTCCACAATCATGTTTATAGGTACGTATCTCTCGTAACCTCTCGCTCAATACACTCAACGATATACTATCTCCTCCCTTCGTGAATAGCTTTACGGCGATATGCAGCAACCTATAGCTTATTGTTTTTATCGTATTCGTATAGTCCTCTGCCTACTGATTTTATGGTACGAAGTTCCATTCGCCCAACAAGGACAGCTGGTACTAGTGAATGACCTGAAGTCTCTAAAGAATGATACTTGACAATCGATATGGCTAATGATGCCAGATTTGGTAGATGTTGTTGATATTCATGGATGGGTGAGAATTGGAGCAGTGAAAGAATTCTTGCTCGCAGTTCTGTGAAATGCGGTATTCTTGTGAAACATGGTCTGTACCCTCGCTATGAAGTATGATATACGTGGCATTGCATACTTTTTTTTTCTTTTTTTCTGGATAATCACGTAATTCCACGTACAGGTTACGGGCCTATGACAGGGACATGCATGGCGTAAGTAACTAGAGGATATTATCATTAGTCCGACCTTTTGATTCGTTGAAGACCTTGCAACTATCTTACCCCTTTAGTTTGATTCCTAGAGTTCTTACAAGACATCGGCATACTTTTCTAGAGTAGCCGAAATCCTTACTATATGGCATAGACTGGTGGTCTGTATGATGTGGTTCTGCGTGCTTGTGCGTACAAATGTGAGGCAGACACCCATGATCAGCACATCTAGTTCAGCCTGCGCCTAGCCCCATGTGAATTTTGAGTTGTAACCTCGCCTTATTAGTTTGGGTCGTCGCTGCATGCGACCCTAGAAGATCTGCAATGTTTATGCAGATATGCCCTTTTTTTTTTAAAATACCACGTAACCCCGCTTACCGCTATCCGCTATGATAAGGTAAATTAACACATGCAGATATGCCTCAATTAGACCAAGGGCATTGATTACAGTGTATAGTTCAGTAGCTGTGCCTAGTCTAGCAACTTCGTATCATTGGTCTTGTGAGACATGCAGTCCAGCATCCCTGGCCCCTCATTACTCGCCATAGCCTATTAGGCGGCATTCGAGCAATGATATATAAAAAAAAAAAAAAATCTTGTCCGACCTGTATCTCAGGCTGCCCGAAGTCGGTTTTGATAAAAGATTCTGATGCTTTGAAGCCAATCATATAACTTTCCAGGTTTCTCCAACCTTATCGCAGTCTTTATGATATTTTTTTCTGAGTATGCGAGGATGGTCGTTTACTCCCACCCTGAACCCATGGGGTGGTTTGAGACTGGACTGTTGTAAAATTGACAGGTACATTTGAGGGCATTTGTAGACTCGATTGACAAATAATGTATCTGGGTATAGGACGAGGCTTCCAGAGCTATACATGTAATATGTCAGAAATGCCCAACAAGACATTGCATACAAAACTAATAAGCTACAGTGGCTAAGTGTTCAGTTTGCTACGTATGGAGTGTTGAAAATGGTATAGTAAACGTTCAGTCTTTCCACCGCGTTCTGCTCTTTCTATTTCTTCTATATCACTCTAATGTTCTACTACTTTCTAGTTTTCTCTTATACGTCATGTATTCATTTGTGATACACCATGTATTCTGGATGTTTCTGTCTTTACGTTCTTTCCTCTTGATACTTCTAGATATTTCTAAAGTCATGAGTCATGTGGGCAGCACGTTACATACACGTGACTTGCTTTTTCATTCCTTATTTGGAAATATCTACATTCTCTTTGTACTCGACATCTCAGTTATAGATAGGTCTCGAACTTCCTCCTGTACATAGGTTGACCTTCAAATTTTAGTGAGCGGCACGAGCCGAGCCAGCTCGAGCTCGAGCTCAAACGAGCCAAGATCATGCTTGTGTTTTTCTTGCCAGCTTGCTAAAATACTTAGCCAGTGCAAGGTTTCATAAACTGTAAATACCTAATATAGTAATAATTAGAGACTTGGAGCTCATTCTGACCTACCAACAACTTCGAAATGCACAATTTAGCTGATAGTAGTGAGAAAGATGAAAATTTAGCTTAGTTTAGTTTAGTTTGTCAATATTATATATATAATCAATCTAGGCTCGAGCTAGCTCGTGCCGCTCACTAGTCCGCAGTCCTTGCTTTTCCAGTTTTCCCTGCTGTCTTGACTGCGCTGATTGCCGCCTGAGAGTCTGCAAGCAGAAGCACTTTCGCCCTGCCATCACCCGCTTCGAGAGCACCTCTCATACCTGTGACCTCACCATCCCACACAGTGGGTTTGGTGCCCACCCACCGGGACCCTTCGGACTCCTCCTGCCCTTATTGACCTTAATGCATACCTTGCCTGACTTTGGTCCAGGGTCGTGGACACACTCTTCACACCTGCGATTGCCTCAATCTTCGTTCTTGCTGCTCCCTGAACTGCCCCTGTGCACTTTTAGAGGGCCTGATACTGAAGCCTCTCGAACTCCTCTCTCCACTATTTCTGGCCTCTCCACCCAATTTCGGACCCCCGAAGGGCCACCCTGTCACCACTTCTCTTTCGGGTAATCTTTTTTTTTTTTTCTTTTACCATCACGTAGCCCCGCATACACTTACTTGTTCGCCATGGCAGGGCCCCTGAGCCGAAGCCCTCCATCCTCGGAGGCATGCACAAAGAAACAGCTCCCGATCTACATGAGTTCCCGAGGATGTGCACCTCTTCACCATTCGACTGCCTCTCCGCCCACTTTCCCTGCTCCACATCTTTCCACCTTTCCCACCCCTCGGGGTAGGCTGCCTCTTCACATCTGAAGCCCAGATGGTCTGCTGTCTGTTGCTCCCCACACTCACACTCTGCCCCGTGCCTCCTGCCAATGTTTCACTTCCCACTCTCTTACCAAACCTTTCCCTGATAGCAGGGCGAAGGTGTTACTGCTTGCATACTCTCAGGCAGCAATCAGCGCAGTCAAGGCAGCAGGAAAAATTGGAAAAGCGAGAACTGCAGCCCTGGCACGTAGAACATTACAGAATAGTATAGAAGAACAGGACGTGGTGGAAAGACTGGACGTTGCACTGTACAATTTTCAACACGTTTATCTATTCAAGCACTTGAGAAAGCAATAACAACCATGGTGGAAAACGCTTCTGTTTCGCCACTTTAATGACAACAATGCAACAGACTTTTCACGACCTGCGAGGACCTGACCGTTTGAATGGACTGGTGAACACCGCATCAAGAAGCTTCCGCTATATTGTTGCAAGATTTTTGGCAAGTACATCAAAAAATGAGCCGCTTCACGCAGATTACTACCTGGGATGTGTTCAAGGCTGACGATATAGAGCAACGCAAGTATACCGCAGCATACCTTCAATCCATCATCCATACAATGCATGACACTGTAGATCCAATGCCTTCAGAGTTTCAAACATTCCTCTTCAATTTCGCTGAGAGAGCAAATCAACTAGTTTCAAAAGGAATTATCAATGAGCATACCCAGTTCTTCCTCGTCTTACAGGCGTTTTCTCATAAGTTGGGTGACAAATTATGTAAAAAGTGCGAAATTAATATTGAAGACAGAACCACAACAAAGCAGGTCTGGGCAACTTTGACAAAGGAAGCACAGAGCCTATGCACCAAGGATGACGTGTGGATGAAGGAGACCCAGAACGGTTTGCCAACGTATTTTCAGCCGCAACCACAATCGCAATCGCGGTTGTCCGGACTGCAGGTAGATTGGGAATTCAAGTTCGATAGACACTTCCATAACTTCCTCTAGGTGAGTGTTCTGCCCGTAGTCTATCCATGCCCAGCTCCCTACTTATGCTGGTATATAGCTGCCTAGTAGAGTGCTTCACCTAGAAACCGATCATCACCGGGAAACCGATCAAGTCCATTAACTTACATACAGAGCTGCTGTGAATGCAAATGACACTCAATTGGCCTCAAATTAAAGCCAGAGCATGGGAGAACATAGTAAATTATTTTCTGCACTTTCTTTTCCCAGCTTGTCGCACCTGAGGGGTGATATATACTGGAATATATGCAACCCTATTCTAGCGTATACTTTTGAGTCACCATATGTGAATGAGATTACCTGAGGCCTTTGCATCTCAATATATCCTCTATGGCTTATGCTAAGTAAGTATACCAAGTTTTGTAATCATTGGACTTATCAGTACAGAGTTACTGCCACGTCAAAAAATACATTTTCGCTTACTTAGATTGATAGCCGTATTGAGCTATTATTTGATGAGAAAGATGCACAGAGACTCTGTAAAGCTATATAATTGTAATACACACATAGGGAAATGTTTTCTGAATAGATTGCAGCATTGACAAATAGTCGGGGTAGTTGAGCACTACAAGATATACATATATGTAAAATCCCTACTTCCTCACATAGTACGTAGTAGTGTATGCCAATATGGGTCACTAGAGGTTCGGAAACATAGTCTGCTAGCTTCATGTACTATCACCGGCACTGCTACCACTCGATGGGGTACTAAAGGGCTGACTCAGAATGAGCAATACATATCGAATATATATGCATATGTATATACCATGCATGCGCTATGTGACAGCAGTAAAATGTGTTGCTATCATAAAGGTGATATGAACTGCTAAGAAGAACTAGTTAGAATTGCTAGTCAAGTTTCTTTTTCACTTAGTAGAGGTTGATTCTCTGTGCGTACTATCTTTATTACTTATACTGTTGAAGTATTCATTTCTATACTAATAAGGGTCTATACCATACGGAATTATATTACATTAAGGACAATATGAGACTTGACTACTAAACCTATTTCCACTGCCATGTATCTCATAGGTATTAATTCTATGAGTATAATATGTATATTATTCACTGCTTATAATACACATTCGATACTTACTCACTGGTGCGGTTATAGTAGTCCTATAGGATCTAATAGAGTGATGTATATCCTATATAAGCTTACAAGCAATAGCATGACAGTGCTAAGGCATGTTTCTAAACCTCTAGCGACTCATATTGGGCATACACTGCTACGTACTATGTGAGGAAGTTAGGATTTTACATATATGTATATCTTGTAGTGCTCAACTGCCTCGACTATTTGTCAATGCTGCAATCTATTCAGAAAACATTTCCCTATACATGTATTACAATTATATAGCTTTACAGAGTCTTTGTGTATCGTTCTTATCAAATAATAGCTCAATACGGCTATCAATCTAAGTAAGCGAAAATGTATTTTTTGACGTGGCAGTAACTCTGTACTGATAAGTCCAATGATCACAAAACTTGGTATACTTACTTAGCATAAGCCATAGAGGATATATTGAGATGCAAAGGCCTCAGGTAATCTCATTCACATATGGTGACTCAAAAGTATACGCTAGGATAGGGTTGCATATATTCCAGTATATATTATCCCTCAGGTGCAACAAGCTGGGAAAAGAAAGTGCAGAAAATAATTTACTATGTTCTCCCATGCTCTGGTTTTAATCTAAGGCCACTTGAGTGTCATTTGCATTCACAGCAGCTCTGTATGTAAGTTAATGGACTTGATCGGTTTCCCGGTGATGATCGGTTTCTAGGTGAAGCACTCTAGGGAGCTGGACATGGATAGACTACGGGCAGAACACTCACCTAGAGAGGAAGTTAAGGGAGCTAGAGAAGTGGCAGTACGTTGTAGGGGGACGATTATTGGAGCGCCCTGGGGCACAAGGAGAGATATTTTTTTTTTTTTTCTATATCATTACTCGCTTGCCGCCCTGAGGGCTATGGCGAGGTTATAATTAAGTACATGGTGAAAAAGTCTGTCCCCCTTGTCTGCTCCGGATAACAGTATGAAATAAGTCAGATACATAGAGAGGTGATATGAAATAAACTAGAGCTATAGAAAGTCTCCTCCGTCTCCTCCGAGTACGACCACTCCCGTTACTCAGCCTTCTTCCCTGATTAGTTCCATCAGGCTGTGTAGCGGGTCCAGTTCGCCGTCTCCTGCTCTTGGAACGGAGAGATGTAGTAGAAAGCCTAGCGAACCTGGAATCGACACCGACATTCATAGAAGGTCAGAGGACAAAGGACACAATGGCCTGGAGGGGAATAAGAGGGCGGATAGGCAGCCAAAATCGGCTCACTTCTACCCTAGCAAGATGAAGTGGACACGGAGGCCGGAATGCACATGGAGGCGAAGGCAGCCAGAGCAAGAGAGGGAGACAGGTTGGGCCTGAGTTACAGACTGCAATAGCTAGGGGGATGAACAGCCACGCTGGCAGGGCTAGTGGGGGGGAAGGGCCTCACAGAGTGGAGTGCCCAGAATGCCGATGGTGCGGGGAGGGAGAGAAAACGGTAGAACACATCTGGGCAGTATGCACAGTCTGGAAACAGAACTGGCCTAGGGGAATGGAGGCGCTGAATGACCCCCCGAAGGTAAAGGAGGGCCGAAGAGGCCCCTTGGTGGAGCTGATGGAGTGGGTAGAGCGATGATTCTTCCTTTCTGTTTCCCTTTGTACTTAGAGACGCGAGCGCGGTTTGCCATGATTTTGTGAAGTTGATATTTTAGTTAAATATCTGCTATGCCTCTTATACCTCGCCATAGACCAGCGGGCGGCATGCGAGTAATGATTAAAAAAAAAAAAAATCGCGATTTGAAAGTAGCAAGGCATCTGCCAGAACCGTGAATAAGGATAAGGAGGTCGACAAGCTTTCAAAAATGATAAAGGAGCTCAAGCTTTAGCAAGCAGAAGCGCAGCAGCGAATCAAGGGGACAAATTGCGCAGGTAAGAACCTTACAACCCACGAGTAAGCCCTATTACTCGCCCACACAATATGGCAACCGTGACTATCCACCGACAACTACTTCTACAGAACGAGCGCTTGGAAGAAGACAACCTTCCGAGCACATCCAGAGGACGTAAGTTACATCAAAGCGAAGCTCGGGACCGCCCGAGAAAGAATATCACCTTCATTGAACAGAATTCAGAAGATTGCGAGTCGTTTCCCCAAGGTCAAGTTTTCAGAGTTTTTCTGAAGAGTCCCTACACAATTTTGAGGATCACCGGAATGCCGATGGTGCGGGGAGGTCCCGGAAAACTGGGAACATGTACGGAATGACTGCAAGGCGTGGGCTAGGAAATGCGGGTGGGCGGAAGGTATAAGACACATTGATAAGGGAGTAAACATACGGGAGATCTTGGAATGGGCACGGGGAGAATAGATGAGAGTGACGCATATATTTCACTTATTTTATGTATTTAAATATCGCCATAGCCCATAGGGCGGCATGCGATTAATGAAAGAAAAAAAAAAAAAAAAACAATTTTGAGGAATAGGGGCAGTTGCACCTAATTGGTGCTAGCACAGCCCCGGTGGTGCTGACTGACATCGATTTAAACCGGAAAGGGAATAGCGGCTAAGAACAGGCAATACCTGCCGAATACAGCAAGGCGCGATCAGCGGCGACATACCATATAAGGTAGGGATACAAGCGGCAGGTTTCAGAAACGGAAATAAGTCAAGGAAGCAGAAAGAATGTCGGAAGAAGTAGTACAGGGAATGGAATTCCTAGGACCAGTAGGAGATGGATGGAGGGGGGAGGTTTATATAATTGACAGAAACGAGGTATGGTGTGTGGATGAGATCCACACATGGGAAAGGAAGGATTGGTGGTTAGCAAGGGTAGGGGAGGCGGGGGATGTAATTACGGTGAAACAAAGGGTAGAAAGAGCATGGAAAAAGGGCGGGGAGTATGATGGGCAGCTCGATATGATCGAGCAGTTGAGAAAGGATGCTATTGCAGTAGCACAAAGAAGGGGGGTACCGGAAGTGATGCAGGTAAAAACTAGAGGTTTGGCCGGGATTGGAGAAGTAGCAGCAGTAGTCAGACACTGGAGTGCAGATGCAGCGATGTTTAGAAGGTATGAGGAGGGGAAGGATGGGATTGTGATCGAGAAGGAGGAAGTAGTCCTAGAAAATGCTACCAGAGAATGTATTGAAAAAATGTGTCTACCGTGTGCGGGTTCAGCGAAGCAATCAATAGGAGAACACCTGAAGGGAGGGCTCGTCGTTATTGGGAGTATCATCTAGTCTATTGAGCGAGAGTTACGAGAAAAATAGGCACTTATATACATGAATGTAGACATACAAAAGTAATGTAGCACAAACTAATATAAGCGCTAAGAAGCAACAGGCGCGCAATTATGAAACGTATGAAACGTATGAAACGAACTACTCAATGGTGCAACGGATGACATGTTTCAACATGTATTACGGTGAAGAAGGGACCTATAGTGGTTTTTAAGAAACAACAGGTCACCCCAAGAACAACGAGAGTGATGATGAGCTGGGGGAGGAGGGAAGAGGTAGAAAGAGAAAGGAGTGCCTCACCATGTGAGGGGAGGAGCAGAAGGAGCCAGGGGAGGAGGAGGAAGATCGAGGAGATTGGAGACTTACAACCAGACTTTGAGCCGATAGCCCCAATCTTGCCGATAATGCAGGAAGAAGAGAGAGAAGAGATGGAAAGAGGGAAGGAGGAGGGGGAGACTGAGGGAGGAGCGGACGAAGAGATGGAGGAGGGCGGAGAGGAGGGAGGAGAGGAGGAGGAGAACGAAGAGCAAAGTGAGGAGGAGGAGCAGGGGCAGGGGCTAGGTAAGGAGGGAAAGACAGTATTAGCACTAGTGCATGCGGTGCAAGTACTGGACAAGAAGAGGGAAGTACTGAAACAAAAGGGGAAGAAGGGAGAGGCGAAGGCAGTGGAGGCAGCGTGGCAGCAGGTAGCGGCCATTTTGGGAACGACTATATTCGAGGGAGGATGGAAGGAGTTGAGAAAGAAAATGGAGGAGGGGGAGATGTTGGAGTATACGAGAAAGTGGGAGATAACAGAGAAGGAGGTGAAGAGGTGGAAGGAGGAGGCAAGAGAGGCATGGAGGCAGAAGAGAAGGGCAAAGGAAACGGAGATGGAGGAAAGAATGACAGAGTTGGAGGGGATGGTGAGAGAGATGCATGTAGCAATGGGGCTGGCCTCAGGGAAGGAGGAGAGGAGGCTAGAAAAAGAAAAGAAGAAGAGAGAGGAGGAAAAGGCAGAAGAGGAGAAGAGGAGGAAGAGAGAAGCAGAAATCCGGGAGATCCGGAAGTGGCAGGAAGAGACGGAAAAGAAGAAGAAGAGGGAGGAGGAGAGGCGCAAGAAAGCGGAAGAGGAAAGCCAGAGGAAGATCACAGAAGAAAGAAGGGCAACGGTGAGGAGGGCGGAGGTATTGAAGGAGGTAGCGCAGGTTATGGAGACACCCGGGAGCTCACAAGCAGAGGTGGCAGCTCTAGAGGAGAAAGAGAAGAAGTTGAATTTTTTTTTTTTTTTTTTAATTTCATTAATCGCATGCCGCCTCGAAGGCTATGGCGATGTTTTAGATACATAATGTGAAATGAGAATGAAAAGAAAATTATGAAAAACTGAGATATCCCCGCCCGCTCTAAGTCCCAAGTTTACTCTTTCCCCGCCCAGTCCAATATCTCCGCCATGCTGATGTCTTTGTCCGGATGTGTGAGGCTTTCAGCCCCTCCTCTCATCCTCCTGAGCCAAGGGGCGCAATCGTTGGATATGTGCGTCAGGTTTGAGAAGAAGTTGAAGGAGGAGGCAGAGAGGGCAGCAATGGAGGCGGAAAAGAGGATTGAAGGGGAGAACTGGACGATAGTGAGGGGGAGGAACTTGTGGAAGAGAACTTTAAGGACAGTGCATAAGGCGGCAGTACCATTCGGAAAGGAGGGGGTGGAGGAGAGAAATGTTTTGATAAAGAGGTGTGAGTCACTGTGGGAGGCAACAGCGAAGGAGGAGGGTGAGAGAGGGTGGAGAGTGGCACGAGTGGAGAGGAACCCGGCAGCTTCCAAGTTTGAGAGGACTTGGTTCTTGATAGACATCGGAGAGAAGGAGAGCCAGAAGGAAGTGATGGAGAAGTTTGGGGCATGGATGCACCTGATCTTTGGGAGGATCTCGCAGTGTTCCCAACCGGCCAGGCCGCCGACCGGGCCTGAAACAGCCCAGGCCGACCAGGCCAAGGTTCCAGATGGCCCAGGCCGGTCCAGGCCGCCCAGGCCGTCCAGGCCATTCAGGCCGTTCAAGCAATTTCAGGGGCAGGAGGGCCGGTTACGAGGCTATTTCAGGGGCCACCTTCAGGTTACTTGGACACGAATTTAATATGAACCTTTCAATATTTTCGGATAACTATCTAGACTTTTTTTTATTGAGCAGCGCTTTTCGCAGGTATTCAGGTAAGTAATTTTTTTTTGTATCGCTTGACTATATACTAATTTCTTATTAGTATTGCAGGGAGACAGACATTCCAACCACCGGTACTGACGATGATGATTCCTTTAGTATTCTACTATTCTTCACTGTCCATAGTGCAGTTCAAGTTTTGATCTTGCATCGACGATTCCCTGCAGTCCAATCTGATGCCGATATCGAGTCTTCTGGAATTTGGGTTACAAAAATCTGGTGCGACAAAGTTGGATTTGACACTATGGTGAAGCTGTGCATGGCTAATGGAAAGCGATACTGGCGGTGTAAAATCAGCAAGCAAAATCCTAAACCGTAGAGAATGAGGTATACGTAGAATTTAGAGTACGTTCTGTATATAGCTAGCTACTGTATAACTTAACTCACACTGCAGCCTGAATGGCCTGGACCGGCCTGAATGGCCTGAATGGCCTGAATGGCCTGGACCGGCCTGGGCGGCCTGGGCCGGCCTGAAACATTCAGGCCGCCTGGACCGGCGCGGGCGGACCTCACGGCCGGCCTAGATTTCTATGGCCCAGGCCGGCCAGGCCATACCCTTGGCCTGGCCTGGCCGGCCCGTTGGGAACACTGGGATCTCGTGAGAGTAGAGGTCCACAACAAGGATGCAGTCCCGCTGGTAATGAAGGGAGCTGACTATGAGGAGGGAAGGGAAGATATTGAGGTGATGAGGAAGAAGTTGAAAGAGGAAAACCCGGACGTCAAGTTCGGGTCCAGACCACCAGTGCGCTTCGGTGTAGTACCACCCATGGGGAAACCGCGAGTTTCGCAGCTCAAGTTTGAGGTGGTGGATGCGGATGAGGCAGTGAGGGTGTTGAAGAAAGGTTTGGTGTGGAGGGGGCAGAAGAGAGTGGTAGAAAGATATAAGCCAGGGGGGCACACGCAGGCGGAGGGGCGGGTGAGTTACGCCAGCATGGCGGCAGCGGCGGGGGTAGGAGGGCAGCAGCAGCAGCAGATGGGGAAGGGAGGGGTGGGGTATAACGGGTACTCAGGGGGACAGGTCATTCCTCCGGGAATAAGTTTCGGACCGCTGGGTGCAGGTCAGCAAGTAATAGGGACGCAGTTGGGCAGCCAGGGAGGCCAGGGGACGAATTGCTTTAAATGCGGGAAGAAGGGGCATCTGGCGCGGGAATTCAGGTTCCAGAAGGGCCAGATGGCATGTTATGCATGTGGCAAGTGGGGCCATATCGCAAGAATCTGTCCAGAGCGACCAAAACCGGTTACTCCAAATCAGAGTCAGAAGAGGGAGAGAGTGGAGGAGACTCCAATGAAGGAGAAGCAGGAGGAGCCAAGCAAGGCGGCAAAGGTGGTAGAGGTGAAGGGGAAGGAGAAAGCGGTGGAGACTGAGAAGAAGGCTGGAGCAAAGTTCTCGGGAGTTCTGTCGGAAGACTGGGACGAGAAGAAGAAGCTGCTGGAGCTAGGGGGCTTCCTCAAGGCAAGAAAAGGAGGAGAGAGGATGGAGATCGATGAGAGAAGCGATATGGAGGGGTCGAGGCACCGACCGCGAGTGTGGCTGGAGGAACACAACAAGGAGTTAGGAAAGATGACCACGGGCATTAGATGGCTGCGAAGGAAGACGACACTCGAAGAAGAAGGAAAAAAAGGCAAGCTCGATAGTGGTGTACACAAAGGCAAGGGTGGAGATTGGGAGAGTCAGACTTGGGGGGAAGTTGCTGAGATCGGAGGGTTACGAGCCAAACAGAAAGAGGGAATAGACAGGCTCGGGACCCCGGTCCAAACACCACGTACTTAGCGTTAGTCCCTTTTTCTTTTTTTAGTTAGCCTTTATACATCGCCATAGCCCTTAGGGCGGCACGCGATTAATGAAATAAAAAAAAAAAAAAAAAAAAAAACCGACCGCGAGTAGTGCTAGGGGATTTGTTTGGAGATATGGACCTGCCAGAAGATGGATGGGAGGCAGAGAGCAGCGGAGTACCAAGAGCCTTATGGTGAAGGTGGGGTACCTAAACGTCGGGGGGTCGTCAGTGGTAGGACATGTATGGAAAGAGAATGTCTTTAAGGAGGGGTGGGACCTGGGCTTCGAGGCAGAAGTGTGGAAGAGGAGGGAGGAAGGGGGGTGGAAGACAGGGTCACATCCAGGGCTGAGGAGGCGGGGGGAGGTGGGGGAGGAGACGAGGATTGTTGGGTGGGGAAGAGGAGAAGGGAAGGGGGAGAAGCGGGGGGGGGGCGAATCTGGTATGGGGCAGAGTGGGAGAGGTCACAGTGGGGGGGTGTATGTGGAGGGGGATTGGAGGGAGGAGGAGTTTTGAGGATGGCTGGAGGAGGTGGTGGGAGTAGAAGGGAAGTGCGTACTCATGGGGGACTGGAACGCACACAGCCCGATGTGGGGTCTGGAAGGGATAGGAGAGAACGGGAGAGGGAAGATTCTGAGAGAAATGATGGAGGGGGCAGGTTTTCGACTGGAGGGAGAGAGAGTGGGGACTTG
This sequence comes from Kalaharituber pfeilii, assembly GCA_015179045.1. Classification (NCBI taxonomy): domain Eukaryota; kingdom Fungi; phylum Ascomycota; class Pezizomycetes; order Pezizales; family Pezizaceae; genus Kalaharituber; species Kalaharituber pfeilii. The sequence goes on along the minus strand of WHUZ01000058.1, from coordinate 114,877 downwards.
GAGAAGAGAGATAGAGGGGGTGGTAAGAGAGTCGAGAATAGATTTGGTATGGGTGAGGGGGGTAGAGGTGAGAGGAGTAGAGCTGTGGGACATGGGGTCGGACCATTCGGCGATAGTGGTGAGCCTGGAGGAGGAAGGGGGAGAGCGAGAGGAGCAACGAGTCGTCCGAATAGATTGGGACAGGGTGGAAGAGGAGGTGGAGGGGTGGGTGGGAAGTGGGGGGAGGAGGAGAAGAAGGAGTGGCTAGAGAGGGTGGGGGAGGGGACGGGATATGAGAGATTGAAAAGGTGGAAGAAGACACTCGAGAAGGAGGTGAGAATTGGGGGAGAAGTAAGAGATGGTGGACGGAGGAGATTGAAGAGATGAGAAAAAGAGGTCAACAGGCTAGCGCGAGGCGGAGTAGGCGCAAGGGCAAGGTTGACGGACAGTGAGAGGGTGAGAGGGTGGAAGGCGGCGGTGCAGAAGTTGAGGTGGAAGATCCGGGAGGAGAAGAAGAAGTGTTGGAGAGATTTTGTGGAAGAGGAGGGTTCAGCGACCCATGGAGAGTGGTGAGGGTGGCGAAGGACCCGTTCGGAGGGAAGGAGAAGATGGGGGTTTTAGCGGATGTGGAGGGGAGGGACCTGGAGGGGGACAGGGAGAAGGTGGAGGCCTTGGTAAGGAGGAACTTCTCCTGGAGGGAGGAAGAGGAGGGGATGGAAGGGAGAGAGGAGCCGCAGGTGGAGGAAATCGGGGAGGAGAGAAGGAAAGTAGAGGAAGAGGTGAGGGCGGCAATCAGGGGGACCAAGAACAACTCAGCTCCGGGACCGGATGGAATCGGATACCGTTTGATCAAGGAAGTCCTGAAGACACCAATTGGGGACGAGGTGGTGAGAGAGATCGCCGAAAACTGGATGCGCAACCGGACTTCGGCGGAGTGGAGAGAAATGCGGGTGGTCATGATTCCGAAGCCAGGCAAGGATATTAAGACCACGAAAGCGTGGAGGCCAATCAACCTGATCAACTGTATCGGGAAGGTCGGGAGAAGATAATGGCCAGTAGGCTTCAGAAGGAGGACCGCCTCTTCCACAGGTTGCAGCTTGGAGCCCGGAAAGGAAGGAATGCGATCCAGGCGATGACGAGGGCAGTGACCAAGGTGCAGAGGTGTCTGCACAGGGGGGGGAGAGCAGCGTGGGTGACAGCGGATGTTAAAGGAGGCTTTAACATCGTGAGGAGGGAGGTGGTGATGAGGAGGATAGAAGAGAGGGGGAGTGAGGAGGTGAAGAGGAAGCGGAAGTGGATGGAGGAATTTATGGGGGGGAGGGAATTTGAGGTGTGGTGGGACGGCAAGGAGAGGGGGAGGGGCAGGTCGAATGTGGGGGTCCCACAGGGATCGCCGCTCTCGCCTGTTGTTTTCCTGATCTTCATGGCACCCACCATAGAAAACATGGAGAGGAGGTTGAGGGGGGTGGCAACCGGGGCGGAGGTGGAGGTTCCATCGTATGTTGATGACCTGGCGGCAACAATCCTGGACTGGCATGGCTATTGGGATATGGCGCGGCTCAGGGAGAAGGTGAAGATGGTGATGGTGGAGGTGGCAGAAGAGGATCAAATCCCACTAGAAGAGTCGAAGTGGGAGATGATAACTTTCGCAGTGGGGAAAAGGTGGAAGAAGGAGGGGGAGATGCTGAAGTGGCTGGGAGTCATTTTCGACGAGAAGCTGACCTTCAGTGCGCATTGGCGAAATAGGCTGAGTAGGGCGAGGAGGCTGGCGGGGGCACTCTTAGGACTGGGAAACCGGGACTGGGGGATGTCACCACGGAGCTGGCGGCAGGCGTACACAGGGATGGTGAGGGCGGTGGCGATGTGGGGGAGTGAGATCGGGTGGAGAGGCCAGAAGGAGTGGAAGAAGGAGATGGAGCGAGTACAGCTGCAGGTTTTGAAGAGAGCAGCTGGAGGGGGGAGAGGTGCCGGGGTGGAAGGGGTGAATGCGGTATGCGGAGTGGAAGACGTGGAGACAGTCCTGGATGGCGCGCAAGCGAGAGCGATCGTCCGGGAGGTGGAGGCGCCGTCAGAGCTAGCGGAGCTCTGCACGGGTGACTTCGGGATGGGGAGTGAGGAGAGAGAAGAGGAGGCGAGAAATTGGAGAGACTGGGGGATGCAGTGGGCACTGGGGAAAGAAGACGGGTACGAGGCAGTGCTAGACCGCTGGCAGGGCCGGTGGGCAAGATTCGCCGGGGAGGAAGAGATCTCGTGGGGAGGAGAGTGCGAGAAGGTGGAAGTAGAGTTTGCAGAGAGACTGGGGCGAAAGAAGGGGGGGAGAGAGGAGTGGGAGACCTCGATTGAGGAGGCCGGAAGAGGGAGAGCGGTTCTCTTCTCGGATGGTAGTAAGGTCGAGGACAGCAAGGTGGGGGCGGGGGTGTGGGGAAGATCCGCGGTGGTGGCGGAGGTAGTAGGGAGAACGGCGACGGTTTTTGACGGGGAGGTGAGGGGGGTGAGAAGTGCGCTGGAGAGTGTACCGGAGGAGGTACCGGTCCTGGTTTGCTTAGATTCTGAAGCTGCTGTCATGGCGATTCAGAAGGCAGGCAAGGAGGGAAAGGGAAAGACCGAGGATGTGAGAAGGGTAGTGGACGCGGTAGCGAGGAGGAAGAAGAAGGGAGGAGATGCGAAACTGATGTGGGTCAAGGCTCACATCGGAATCGCAGGAAATGAGAAGGCAGATGAGTGGGCAAAGAAGGGGACGGTGATGCAGGGGAAGGAGGTGGCCACCGGAAGTGGGTTGCGCCAGAAGGTGAAGGCGTGGAGGAAGGAGAAGAGAGAAGTGGAGGGCTTTGGAAAGGGGAAGGTTATGGAGTGGAATAGGACAGCGGTGTCCAACTTCACTGCCATGCGCCTGGAGAGAGGAAGATGTGGAGTGTGGTTGAAGAGGATAGGAGCGGCGGAATCGGAGAAGTGCAGCTGCGGGGAGGCCCAGACGGGGGCGCACCTAGCCTTCCAGTGCAGTCAGCAGAGGTTTCGCCCAGAAGGATTTAGAGAGTGGGGGGATATGGAGAAGAACTGGAGAAGGACAGCAGAGAATGGGGAGGAGTGGGATGAGTTGGAAAGGTTCTTCTCCGGGATCAGGTTTTAGTGCGCCGGGCGATTTACCGACCCGGGTCGGGAAAAAATTCGCAGATTGCGAAGGTGTGGAGGAAACTGCGAAATTTGCCGTCGGGGAAGTTTGCTTGCCGGGATGCGAAAGTGTGGAGAGGAGGGGAGGGGGAGAGGGGTGGATATATAGTGGGGCCTCCTTGAGGCAGAAACCGGAAGGTCCGTCCGGAGGTTTCTGGAATCAGGTGGTAGAGGTAGATAGAAAGCTCTTTGTTTGTTAAGCCTGTCTCCGGGCTTCGAGGGCTTGCCCAGGGACCCTGCCATGGCTTGGCGCTGTAAGCGGGGTTATGTGATTTTAAAAAAAAAAAAAAAAAAAAAAAAAAAAACCGTGGCTATCCACTCACAGCAAACTGAGTAAATACCGGGGCATTATTGGGATGGAGGCTTGTATGGAAGTCACTCCTATGAAGAATTAAAGAAAGCTTTAGCACGAGGGGACGTTCATCAACGAGGGCCAGTTCTATACCTTGGGCAGGAGGGGGTAGGCAACTCGGTTCGGTTCCATTCCAGTGCCTACAGATAAGGATGGTAAAATCAAATAGCAACGTGAATAGGTCGCCGCGCAACTCCGAAAGAATCCGAGATGATCATAGAGGCTAGTTATGTTACAATCGAGAAAGGCGACTCCGCTGAGGTAGTGGAAATGAATAATGGAAAACCGGTTGTATACGTCGCAACGGAGGAGGCCAATGTTGAGGAACAGTGAGGCCGGCAGGTGGATGGATGGATGAGTATGCCGGGAAAGTCAGAAAGCGGCAAAAAGCGGTTCAACGATCAGAGCTCTACACTGCCCAGCGAATGTTAGCACCAATACCAAAGATTCCATCATGCAATGCCATCATACCAAGCAAGGAGGGCTCAAAAGCGGTTGCGGAGAATCTGAGAAAAAGCCGGATGGACAATAAGCAGTTTTTCGACGCCAATCGCAAGGAGAGGGCGCAGGAGCTGCAGATTGGTGACCTGGTTTTTGTGTGCAAGAGCCAACTTGAGAAGCAGTGGTCCAGAAAGCTTGACAATAGGTGGATGGGACCCTACATCATCAGGTCAATACAGCGTGACAGGGGGCCCTACCTTTTTGCAGAGTTAGGTGGCGCACCCATGGATTCCGTGATCTCCGGGGACCGAATGAAGAGGTTCTTCCCGCGAAGGGGGGTGGATAAGGTCGAAAATGGTGACTCTGAGGAGTCTGATGCAGAGGGGGTCCGAGCAGTATGGGAGGAGGGGGGGGTTTGTCGAATGTTTGAGATGTTGAGATGATGAGGTAGTAGGTTGATAGGTATGGATGTCGTTGGTATTGAACCATTTGCTTATTCGCTTGTTCGTTTGCTTGCTTGCTGGCTTGTTTGATAATCTGCTTTCTTTCAAAGGGGGGATGGAAAATGATGCGAATGAAGTGGAAACCAGCAGCTTCGGACCATTTTCTTGTAATTTCACACCTCTGTTACTCTCCTGCAACTTTGTGAATCTCTTGTGTTTTCGGAAGTCCTTTGTTTTTCTTAAATAATATCATTACCCGCATGCCGCCCTAGGGGCTATGGCGAGGTTTCGGAAGTCAATTGTGGGAGGGTCAACTTATCCGGTCGGACTTTTTTTTTTTTTTTTTTTAATTTCACGTGACCCCGCTTGTAGCTGTTCGCCATGGCAGGGCATCCGGTCGGACTTAACATCTTGGGTAGGGTAGCGACAAGGTCTTTTTGTTTGTTCTAAAATGCGTGGAATTGTCAATTTCGTTTGCTCTTTTTCCGTCTTTTTCAGTTATATCGCTATGATTCGCTGCAGTTTATCCTGTCTTTATTCGCTGAAGTTGAGGTTGAGGTTGAGAAGGAAGGAAAGGTCAAGGCCGCGATGGGGCCGCTCTATGGGCACTGAAAGCACGTGGAGATAAGGACAGCACGTGAGGCGTCTCACCGTCATATGTATATGATATAGACCTTCTGTTTTCTGAAGTTTATTCAATGAACAATCTCTTCTCTTCTTTCACACCCGCACTGGCATTTGGTCGTATGTTCGCTTTGCCAGTTCTCACCGTCCCGATCCATTGAAAGGCCGTAGTGGACACTATTTGTCTATCTTACACCAGTGGTTTTCCTATACTACTAATGCATAACAAGCTATTACGAAATTGGACTAGTCTCATGGATATCCACAACGAACATATGCTTTTTTTTTTTTTTTTTTTTTTTTTCACATAACCCCGCTTGCAGCTGTTCGCCATGGCAGGGTCCCTGGACCGAAGTCCTTATGGCCCGGAGACAGGCACCTAAAAACAAACAACAACTCACTATATACACCGACATTCAAAAGGGAATAGAGGAAATAAAACCCATGAGACAACCCGCTATGCCGTCAAGTCCATTTCCTCCACCTCCCTCCCCTTCCCCTTTCTGTCCACCTTTGAATTTCTATCCCAGTCATACAGGCACGAATCGTACCACTTGCCTGACAACCTTACCTTCGCTGGTGTTTGGCTATCCGATTCCACCTCCCCCTCCAGGTAGATGACAACCGAGCTAGCCTTCTTTCCCTCCCTCCTCTCTTTCTTCACCAACCATCTTGCCGCAACAATCTTTCCCATCCATGGGTTCGCATTCTCCATCCAATCTCTTACTTTCCCGAGTTTCTTTGTCACCGCAATTCCATGTACTACGATCGCACGACCGGATTGCGGGAGTGTCCTTTCCTTTGGGATTGGCTTCGGAGATGGTGCTGGAGATGGTTTCTTGGACATTTTCTGCTTGGGGGGACTGGTACTCTGTCCCCCTTTCACTTTTTTGGACTGGAAAGCAGTGGACTTTGTTCGGCTTTTGGGTGGTGCCACTGGAGGTCGGTCAGAATTGTCCCCTTCCGGGGGTGTGCTTGGCGGGATGTTCTGGGAGACAACTGCTGCATGGGCAGTTGATCGGTACATTTCCAGGTTGCCCGTTGACAGTGCCGGAATTACTCCTCATTCGTACGTCAAGTTCAGCGGCAACAAGGTTGCTGGCGGCTTCTGCCGACGCGCTGAGAGCATGTTTGTTGACACGAATAGTGCAGTGACAGGTATGGCAGGCCCCTCTCGACGGCGCGATATGCTGCAGAATGAGCACTGTTAACAGGTATGGCAGCCCCTCTCGGCGCTCAATATGCTGCAGAATGAGCTCTGTTAACAGGTAAGGCAGCCCCTCTTGCCGGCACGCGATATGGCAACATGAGCTCAACTTAACAGGTATGATATGACACTCGGCGGCACGCGATATGCTACTGAATGAGCTCTTTTAACAGGTATGGCAGGCCCCCTCGACGGCACGCGATATGCTTTTTTTTTTTTTTTTTTTTTTTTTTATATCAATACTCGCAGGCCGCCCGTTGGGCTATGGCGAGATGTTTATTAACGAAAGGAAAAAGGTAACCGTCACCATCTAGCTACATGTGGAGCCCGCGATTCTCGTACGTGGTGCGGGTGGTCAATACAGCCTACTCCCTCCTCCTGTCCGGCTCGTATTGAGTGGTCCTCAAAAGCTTCCCGCCTAACCTGACTCTGTCAATTTCCCTCTCCTCCTCCAAATACACCACGACCGAGCTCGTCTTCTTGCCTTCCCCTACCAGCTCGGCCTTTCGTCTCAACCACCTTATCCCCACTGTCTTGCCCAATGTCTTGTTCCCAGACTCCAGCCACTTCCTCACCTTCCCCAAGTCCTTCCTCAGCGCGATTCCATGTACGACGACGCCAAATTTCGGTGTGGTGGCGTCAGTGCTTGGCGTTGGGGCGGAGGGCTTGCTGGTCTTGCGTCTTCTTCTCGTGTGGTCTGGTGTCGGTGCCGGGGAGTTCGGTGTCGGTGTTGGGGGTGTCGATGTCGGTGTCGAGGTCGGGAGCTTTGTTGGTGTGGTGGTGGCGACGGGTGTCGCCGGGGTCCCGATCGGAGACGACTGTGCGATCTTTTCTGCCTCCTTCAGATCCAGCCGTCTCTTTATCTCGTAGGGTACACTGTCTGACGGCTGCTTCCCCTTCCTTTTCTTGGTCGGGGGGGTCTGCTGGGTGGTGGGTGGAATGTCTATGCACGTGATGCGGCTGAACCCCAAGACCTGTTGTGGTTGTGGCGTCGGTGGGAAGTCGGTGCTCGTGACGGTGCTGAGCCCCAAAGTCTGCCGTAGTGGCCGTGGTGGTGGACGCGATATGCTACAGAATGACCTCTATTGACAGGTATGCCATATCCCACTCGGCAGCGCGATACTGTGGTTCACCACTTTCCCGGACACCCCACTTTCCCGGACACATTTACCACCAAAATTGCGCAACTTTCGCAGTCAATATTTCAACAACCACAACAGCATTTGTGAATGCACTTTGTGTAGCTATTAGACACAGTGTAATTCTTGCTATCTAGTGCTTTTTCTTCATCAAAAATTGTGGTTGCAAAGGGATTATGGCTTGTCGCATTTTTGTTGGAAGGCTTGGCATTTATTTGTATGGGATCTCCATACAAAATGTTCATCAGACGCCCTACTCTTCAACGCTAATTACAACAGCTATGATAGTATATGTCAAGAATCACCTGAAGAGGTATAGTAGGGTGCTGCATTTAGTTTACTTTCATTTGTTGAATTGTAGAGTTGGTGTACAACTATCTACTTTTGGGCGTTGTTCTTATACCGGGATGTCTCCGGACAGTCCTTTTGGACTGTCCTGACTGTCCTGACTGTCCCGAAGGTTGCATAACGGACTGTCCCGTCTTGCATATGGTGCGGCTGAGCTCACTGTCTTGGTGTGGCAGACTGTCTTGGTGCGGCAGATATTTTCGATGCGGGGTAATCAGTGTGCTTAACTCTCCGAACTGGGAAATTTTTCTTTTGATAATTCGCACTGTAGCTACTGGTTTTGAGATTTTTATTTTTGTAAGACTCCAACACAATTACAAAGGCTTCACGCACTTTACATCCCAGATATTTTCCAGCCGATACATATATTCATATAGTACTCACGAGTCCTTATTTAATTTTTCTGCCCTACACTTGCTTTGCGCCCACTAAAATGTCACTCTCCACTGCAACCGGTACCTTGAGTGCGAAACAGACCTGGACTCCACACCCAAGCCTTCCAAAGGAGCTTGTTTCGGTAGTAATAAAGGTTGTAGAAGAGATGCCTGAATTACATTGCGAAGAACCTATGGATGGCGAACAATATGCATGGCCAAATATGGCTTTAGATCAGCAACACACACCTCTACAACCTCCTCGGGCCACGTCCAAGATCACGTGACCGAGCCCGTATCTCGACCCACAGGACAGCTAGCGACAAGCGGACAACGACAGACGACGCCCCTCGGCCCGAAGGTCGCGGGGACCTCTAAAAATCTACCAAAAACGAACATTTAGACACCTTCCCCAAAGAAACAGCCATCAACGCTCTGGGAACGCCCCCCAGAACCTCCACCAACCCCCCAACCCACCTTCAGCTCGTACAGTCGCCTTGACGGCGGGGGCACCCCGAGACCCCATCAGCGGCCTCCCCACCACTACGAAAATACGCAACCCAGATAAGGACAGTATTTGCCACCCACTATTCGCCACTCACATCCACTAGCTACACACACCCCTTGCCACCCAAACGCCACCCAACATACTAAGACCAGTAGCGTACAACCCACCAGCCACCGATGGCTCCAGCCACGAAAGCCACAAGAGGCCGAACCAACAGCCGGGCCGACCCTCTTCGGCAAGCCAAAAGCGCCACACGGACGGCAAAGCGCCGCCCAAGGGTAAATAACATAGAGTTTTATATGGTGAAGGACTGGAAGGCGCATGAAGACATGACATTTATCGCCGAAGACCAGCAATGGACCCTTCATAAGTTTGCTGACATTATCCAACACACCAGAAAGGGAGAACCGGAAAAGGCAGAAAGAATGGAAAATGCAACCACCCTAGCGGTGGGGCGAGGCGTATTCGCAGACGAGGAGGACATTGAGGTCCCTGTTAGGACAATAACTATCGACGACATACAGGCAGGCAGGGTTCTGACCCAGCAAATAATTGAGTTCATCGAAAGAAGCAAGGCCATGGACTCCCGCCCACCCGAAGACCAGATGGAGGAGACAATTGTAGTAAAGCCACCCGCCCCTAATACCTACGACAAGATGGAAGAAATGATCATGGTGAGACCACCAGAATTAAGAACTACGATTCCGGCGACATATGACAATGAGTCAGAGGTCCCGGATTCACAGGAGGAACCTGCATCCACAAGCAAGACCACGTCCCTCCCCCTATACAAGGACCCAGACTTTAGTGACAATGAAGGGTACACCCCGGTGCCTCACGCCGGAGCACACATGCCCATTAAAGATGATGACACACAAAGCGAGTCATCAGACGACACAGTAATATATATACCGGCAACTTCCAGCACTCGGCCACCAACTCCGGACAGACCCCGAACCCCGGACATGGATGAGAGTGCCTATGAGGAGCAATTCATGCTGGATACAGCAATAGCCGCAGCGAGGCAGGCACGCTCCTGGGAAACCAAGATGACTCAGGGCCGTATGAAACAAGAGACTGCCAGATATATGGGAGCTTCAGCAGCAGAAGCCCTACGGGGACTAGAGAAACGATTCGGACTAGGCAGGTGGGAAAGAGAAGTGGATAATGACCTTAAAAGATGGACGAGGGATATGGCTGATAAATACTGGGCCTGGAGGAACGAGCAAGCAGCAGGAACGGATAGTATCCATACTGACATAAGCCGGGAACTAGAAGAGGCACAACAAGACCTAAAACAGCACACGAGAGTGTGCTTAGAAACACACCACGAGGGCATTCGCCACTTCATGCTCAACCAGATGGCAGTCGAAAGAAAGAAAATCAAGGACGAAATACTATACGAGATATTCAACCGAGACACCCTCAGAGAGCGGGACGACAGTTGGGTGAGGATTATCCTAGACGCCTTACAATACCACAGCAATATCCTGGATGACCTAAGAAGAAGACTCGGGGTAGTCACGCCAGGCAGAATCGAAATGGAACCAGAACTCACACTGACACATACAACAAACTGGAATCACCTTACCTCAGGAGCAAACACGCCCGAATTGACAGCAACGGCCACACCCTTGGAGACAAAGACGCCTACATTAATTGACCTCAGCACGCCTAGCGCATCACCCATGCCAAATAACAAACTAACTACTGAAGAAGGAGGGGACCAAATGGACAGAACTTATACAAACGTGAAACTTGAGGATAGCAGGCACGCGGTCAGGCTCAAGACAATACCATCGCCCCTCACAGGAATGATACGAAGGCCGGTAGGAAAGAGAAGCTCTTCGGTACCTGCCCGGAAGACTACAGAAGAAGGAGGAGATAGTATGGATTATGAGCTCACCAATACGAACCTCAAAGACAGCAAGCACGCAATCGAAATTGACAGAGACATAGCCATGCGAGACAACACAGACATGTCGAGTACCATACACATGTCCAACAGCATACCAACAAACTCAAGCCCGGCGCAAGAACCTGTGATAAAGTCTACAACTACAGTACAGCTTCCTAAGACATCACGAGGTGGATCCAAGCCCCAAGGAGATGGACGAAAGGGAGCAGCTACCAATAGAATAGCTAGAAATAATACTAACAAAACAGCCACCAGTGAGGGTGCTCCTACCACTGAGAAACTGGACAACAAGAAGGGGGCCGAGACGAGAGGCACAAGTAGTACTCCCAACATACCGACACATAAAGGAGAGAAAAGCAAGGAGAGGACACCAGAGAATGAGACAAAACGCTCCCAATCCACTGAGAAAAGGAAATCATATGCTACGGCAGTAAAAGAAGCCAAACTCACAAGAGAAGACAAACCCCAAGCAGGAACCCCAACTCAGAGACAAGAGGAAAAGCGGACACTACTCAAGGGCCAGCACAGAAGGGTGAGGAAGAAGTAATACCCAAGGAGAAACTGTGGCAGGCGAGAGTCTTTGGGGCGCAAAACTGGCAGAGTATTAGTGAGGATCCAAGATCACACTCAGTGTTCGAGCACAAAAAGGCCATGAGAGACAGGATCAATCGAAACCTAGGAACGGAAGCAGAGTACCAAGTGAGATTCGTTGCCCTGGACCCAGAATACCCCACGAAAGAATCTTAATCATGGCAGATACTCAGTATAAGAAAGGACTTAGGTCTCTAGGCCCCTAGAGAAAGCAACATGCAATGGACACCAACATCTAAAAGTCGACTGGGATCACAGAATGGTTGAGCTAGTAACTTTCAACATAGGAACCAATGAGGCTCCGAGCAGGGTGGAGAGAGAATTGAGAGCTGACAATCCAGGAGTATTGGCCAATAGATCAGTACGCAGATTAACTAACAAACAGGTTCCAACACAAGGAAACAAGGCACTATCCATTTTTGTGACTGATGGAGTAGTCGAGACCCTAAAATCAGGCTTACTCTTCAGAGGTGATAGAATAAAGCTATACCTAAGACAGGATCTAGGAAAGGAGACCTCGAATAAAGCCAGAAGATATAGGTACACTGCTCCAGATGGATACTGCCGACATTTCGTAGTGGGACAGGTAATCGAGTGGCTCCCCAGACAACGCAACCTTCCAGAACATCTGAAGAGCTCACCAGCAAGGCGAGACTACGAAGACCCAGTCGACCTCAATGAAACTCCATTTGCAAAGTCATGCCAGGCTTGTCGAAAGAAAGGCGGACACGAGGAAGGGTGTGAACGAGCGAGAGCAGCACAGGAGAAAGCGACCCCATATAGGGCACCAGGGTATCGACAAATAAGACTATGATTAAGGTCGCATACCAGAACGTTGGCAGGTCAATACTGGGGACGGACCTAGCCCTACAGGAAGCAGCAGACAAGAAAATAGATATACTTTTTATAGGGGAATGCTGGAGAGCACCAAGGGGAGGAACTACATTTCATCCAAGCTATACGAACGTACATTCTCCTATAAAAAGCGGAGCAATAACAGCCTACGTAAGGAAGGACAGAATAATGAGCATGAAAATAGACGGCAAAGCCAACCACATCACAGTACAATTAGACGACCGAATGATTACTGGAGTGTACTGGAACAGAGACACCGATATTGAGAAGGAATTGGAAGAGATAGGAGTAACGGATATGGTAATAGGGGACTGCAACAGCCATCACTATGACTGGTCTCCGAAACAAGATACTAGAGGCATACTATTAAAAGACACCCTCCAAGCACGAGGACTACTCCAACAGATAGATAGAAATACTATCACATGGACACGGACAATCAATGGACAGATAAGAACGGCACTCTTGGACCTGGTATTCGCAAGGCCCAGGGAATGGAAAACAACAAAGACAACATGGATTTCTGGTACAGACCATGTGATGATTATCGGAACATTGGATACAAGAAAGAAGACAGAGGCCAAAACCATCAAAGTAACAGACTGGGACAAATGGGAAGAATTTGTTGATAAATATGGCAACAGAAAACTAGCCGAAGGTATTGATGGGTATGAACTACTATGTGAATTAAGCCAAAAGTTTACAAAAGATGCATACATCACCAGACGCACGAAACGATGGTTCGATAAGGAGGTAAAAGAGGCACGACAAATGACCAGAACCATTCTAAAGAGCGGGGCTAGCCACACAGAGAAAACAAGAGCGAGAAGACTACTTAGGGAGATAATAAGAGATAAGAAGAAGGAATACTGGGAAGGCTTCTTAGAAGAGGACAGAATCACCTCACCATGGGATATTTTCAGGCTAGCAAGAGACCCTTTCCGCCAAAGAGACCTCATGGGGATACCAGGCTCAGACGAGGAGATAGCTAAGGTATTGATTGAGCGCAACTTCATATCACAAGGACAAGAAACTACGACCACTACTATCAGACCAACAGGACTCACCGTCGAAAAAGATCAAGCCAGGATGATGATAGAAAAGGCACTAACAAAAGCTAAACCAAGATCAGCACCGGGACCCGATGGCATACAATATGGCTTTACTGAAGCTTCTGAAGGGTACGACTCTATGGACTGCTGTAAGAGAGAGAATTGTAGAGTATATAAACGGTGACTACGACTTTGCCAGAGGCTTTGAGGTGGTTATGATACTCAAGAAAGGGAAACCCAGAGATCAGGTAGGGAGTTGGAGACCCATAACGCTTCTGAACACAGTAGCGAAGCTAGGTCAAAAAGTCATCGCAGACCTGCTACAAAGAAAAGACGACCTTTTCAGAGACACTCAGCTTGGAGGAAGACGCCATCGAGGTGCAGAGGATCTACAGCGACAAGTGCTGAAGGAGACAGAGAAGAGGCTACAGAAGAAAGAATGGGTAGCCCTAGTAGGAGACGATATCAAGTCAGCTTTTAACTTTCTTCGAAGGGACAAGGTGGTTGCTCGAATAAGACAAACAGACCATAACCTAGCGAGCTTTTGTAGAAGCTTTTATGATGCCGACCAACTACAACATGACATGGGATGGCAAAAGGAGAGCTACAGGGAGGATGACAGATGGTACACCGCAAGGATCTCCACTATCCCCGGTACTATTCCTGATAGGTGTAGCACCTGTGGCAGAGAAGGTAGACCAACACAACTTCACCAGGTCATATGTCGATGATTTCCACAGTGTAATCTCACATCCGTCACTCCTAAAACTCAGACAAGCCATAAAGATACACAGGGCAAAAATCACCGAAACAGCAGCAGAGCATGGATTCGAACTTGACCCAAACAAGTCCGAGACACTAATAATTGGGGTAAAAGGCCCTGACTATAGGCTAACCGGATTGACGGTAGATTGGGAGCTAAAATTTACTCGACATCATAAGAAGAGACTACTTCTCGGGAAGGCAGCATGGGGAGTGGCATCGAGACTAACTCGCCTCACACCAGGCAAGAAACGACAGATATATACAAGCATCGCACGCACAATCGCCACATGGGGATGCTGGGCATGGCAGGACTACTCAAGACAGTCTCCACCAGCAACCAAGATCAAAGACATAGAAAAATGGCAATACACAGTAGCACAGAAGATTACTGCAGCCCCGTGGGGTACCAGGCGAGACGTAGTCGAAGGAATAGCCAACCTAGAATCAGCCCAAACATTCCTAGAAGGAGAACGCCAGAGGGTAGAAGCCAGGGCCCTACGGTTCCACGATGAGATAATTCAAAACAGGGATAATGAGTGCAGGTACCTACGGGGGTCTCTCTCACACAACAACCCCCTACCACTAGCCATCCTACCAGCACTACCTGCGGACGCAGACAAGCTCGAGTTCGAGAATGCCATAGCCAATGCCGAGGACGAGGGGTGGAACTCCGTCTACACTGACGGGAGCAGGATAGATTTACAAGACAGGTCTAGGCACCTACGCAAAAGACACCTCTACTTCCACATACCTAGGGGAACAGACTACTGTCAATGATGCAGAACTCATTGCCATGAGCGAAGCATTACGCAATCAAGCTGGGGAACTCCTGATCATAACCGACTCTAAGGTATCGATATCCAAGCTCCTAAAGATCGCCAGGGAGAGCCCACCCACAAAGGACCGGCAAAAACTGGTTAGAGACGCCTGGAAAGCGAGAACAGACCGAGGTGACTGGGACGTTGCAGTGATGTGGGTCAAGTCCCATATAGGAGTCAAAGGGAACACCGAAGCAGACACAGCTGCGAAAATAGGCACATGCCTCCCCTACCAAGATGAAACCATAACAGAAGATGGGATACGACAAACCTCGAGACATCAGCGCGCCACAGAGAGAAACCGGCTAGGGCTCAGCTACCGTCCCTTGACAAGACTTGGAAGTCGACACATAGCCACACTAGCAGGAATACTGGGCGGCAAGTTACTACGGAAATGGCAGTACGAAATCGGGAAAGCAGACAGCCCAGAATGTCGATGGTGTGGGGAGGAGGAGGAGACTACTGAACATGTGCTCACTAGGTGCAGGACATGGAAACGAAAGTGGCCAGGAGGCATGCAAGACTTGGTCACTCCTCCGAAGAGCAAGGACACAGACCCACTTAGAGACATCTTGGAGTGGGCAGGGGCATAGGAGACACACAGGATCTTTTCTTATTCCTTTTCTTCTACCTTCATATGTATCTAATCTCATGTAACTAATCTCGCCATAGCCCCCAGGGCGGCACGCGAGTAATGATATAAAAAAAAAAAAAAAAAAAAATATGGCTTTAGATAGACTCCAGGACTATGCATTTACTAAAGGCTTCGCTGTGGTGACTTTAAGTGGGTCTGAAAAGAAAGGTCGTATACGCTATGGATGTGTACATCATGGCAGCCCCGAGATACTAGAAAACTAGATGCAGAGAATTCTGAAGGTATGTCAATATATTTTAATTAAGACTTATGTACTAATATATATATAGTACAGCGCAGACGCCAGACCAACACACAAGCCAAAGAATGTCTATGGGCAATATCTATCAATTTGCGAGTAGATATAGATAGTGGAACAGATACTTGGGTGCTTGCGACATCAGACAAAATCCATACTCACCCTTTGGCACCAAATTCGTTAATATATATCCAGCATAAACGTCGCAATACTGATTATCAGCAAGCAGTAGGAGATGCTACACAGCATAGGCGAGCAGGATTGAGTTACAATATGTCCTTACACCTTCGCACAGAAGAAGGAATGCAGTTGAATCCTAAAGCATACTATAACAGCCGTCGTAGCAGTAAAATTCCTATTACTGCTGAGGAAAGAATAGATCGGATGTTAAGAGAATTAACAACAGCTGGTTTTCATACACGATCTCGATGGAGTGACAAGACAAATTGCAGATGTACAATCATTGCACAACAGCTAGAGCAAATCTTTTTCATCAATGGTGATCAAATCAGACTAGGACGGCGATTCATTGCAGACTTTCTTATGGAATGTGATGCGACATTCAGTAATAATCTCCTTCGAATGCCCTTAGCTAATATCGTTGGTATTACCAATACGAACCGCACCTTTTCCTTAGCTTTCAGCTTTATTCGATCTGAAAGTGCTGAGAATTTCGATTTTTATCTTCCATTGTCTTGATGAATTAGTGTTTCCTGATTGATATTCCTCGTCCTAAGCACGTACTTAGTGATCAAGCAAAAGGGTTTATCAAAGCACTCGCAGACCAATGGCCAAATGTCATCACCAATTATGCGAATGGCATACGGTACAGATATTAAGAAAGAGATTATCAGAACGTGGGTATACTAAGCAGCAGCAAGACCGTCTCCAAACGTCTGATTTGAGTGTATGTTCATTGTGAAGATCTTGATAAACTTAGTCAAGTACGTCAAGATCTTTATTTTGAATTACAGCCAGAAGAGCGAGACTATATGGAGCAAAACTGGCGACTCAAGAGACT
This sequence comes from Kalaharituber pfeilii, assembly GCA_015179045.1. NCBI lineage: Eukaryota > Fungi > Ascomycota > Pezizomycetes > Pezizales > Pezizaceae > Kalaharituber > Kalaharituber pfeilii. The sequence goes on along the minus strand of WHUZ01000058.1, from coordinate 98,381 downwards.
CAGGGTATGTACTACATTTTTCTAACTATCATAAGCTCTTACTGATATGTAATTTAGGTGCTACGTAGCTATACTCGATATTACCGCCCAATCTTGGAGCATATTCTACTCAAACGCAATGAAGGTCACCATGTTGTTGTAAAACAATTTTTGAATCCACAGATTCACCCTAGAAACAAGCTACATTACGTCTTGCCGAGCACCTAAAACAAGCAACCAGACGACTGGATGAGGAGGAAGCTGAATTCTAGAACGAAGGTACCACGATTCCTAGACACTTCGATTTTTACACACCTTATTGGACGAATTACCATCACAGCTATCAATCTCGTCAAAATTTGAGTGGGAGGCTGCCAAAGATTGCGATAATACTGAAATTTGTACTTGTACTATAATTTCACAGTATGGACTACCTTGCAGACATCGCTTCATTAGTCTAGATCTCGTGAGCACCAGGACACCCATTCCAATTCAGCTCCTGCATCCTCGTTGGCAGATTGATGAGCATAACCACCTTTACACGGTTCTTGGATAATGCCTACTACCCTCGATGAACAGTGTTTCCAACGGGCCGGCCAGGCCAGGCCAAGGGTATGGCCTGGGCCGGTCCAGGCCGCCTGAATGTTTCAGGCCGGTCCAGGCCGTCCAGGCGGGCCCAGGCCTGTCCAGGCCGGTCCAGGCCATTCAGGCCAGTCCAGAACAAAGAGTGAAAATAATGTCGCTATAATACATGAGAGAATAAAAGATAGTGAATGAATACACGCGGTATCTGAAAGAATAATAGGTGGCGAAATAAATACACCTGGAAAGAATGGGAGATGGTGAAATAAACTCATGCGATATTTGACCTCAATCGGAGAGAAGAATAGACTCGAAATAAATACACATAGAAAGAATAATAGTTGTAAATAAATGGACGCGATATGTGACCTAAATTTGAAAAAGTAATAGCTGGCGAAATGAACCACACGCGGAAAGAATAATAGGTGGTGAATAAATACGCGCGATACGTGACCTCAATTTGAAAAGACTAATAGGTGGGCAAAATAAAATACACGTGGAAAGAATAATAGGTGGTGAGATGAATAGCCGGTATGTGACCGCAGTCCCTACGCGTGGATATTTGTCGGGGTTTAAATACTAAAAAAGTATACCTAAATGGTCTGGACCAGCCTGAAACCGTCTGAAACGGCCTGAATAGCATCAACCAATCAGTAACTGCATTTTTGGCCTTTGATCTTTTTTTTTTTTTTTTTTTTTTTTTTTATTTCATTACTCGCATGCCGCCCAACGGGCTGTGGCGAGGTTTATATTTAAAACGAAAGAAAAGAAGTCAAGATCTCTACTCCTAACTACATGTGGTACCCGCGGACTCTTCACTATCGCGGGTGGCGCCCGGTACAATCCCCTACTTCCGTCCCCTCTCCGGCTCATACCGGACCGACTTCAGCCATCGCCCACTCAGTCTCACCTTGTCAACCTCCATGTCCTTGCCCAGATAAACCACCACTGAACTCGTCTTCTTGCCCTCCCCTTCCAAAATCGTCTTCCTCCTCAGCCAGCGAATACCGTTATCCTTCCCAAATCCCGGTTCGCGGCCTCCAGCCACGCCTTCACCTTACCTAAATCCTTCCGCAAGGCGATTCCATGTATGACGATGCGTGTTTTACCTCTGGTGGGGCATCGGGTTGGCCTTTGATCATCGAGATCAGCGCCTTTGATCATCGAGATCAGCATATATCCCTGAAATCATGACAACCAATTAGCAGCCGAAGCACTGCCTTGGCCACATATCTATAATTTTAGACCATATAATGTACGTAATAGTTAACTGAATTGAGCAATTTCCATTATGATAGCTAGCAATAGGTTGATCTTGCGACTGTGCGTATACATGTAAGATGGTCATGATAAACCCTTAAATAGTTTTACAGAGTGTAGGTACTATAGGTGCGAAACTGAGAGGATGGAATTGAGAAGATATGGACTGCGAAAAGTGGAAGGAGAATGTAGTGCACTCTGCTATGGCAGGATGTGTGAGTTAGATTCAGCGGGTGCCTACCTCTACATAGATGATTAGAATGAGAACACAGAACGCAGTTAAAACAGACAGCAAAATGAACTGAAATCTCTAGTAAAATAATTCCCTTACTGTAACACACAGGCTCAAACTGGTGATGCTATTGAGTATTTACGTGAGTATTTTTTTTTTTTTATATATCATTAATCGCTTTACGTGAGTATGGCCTGAATCGGCCTGAATGGCCTGAACCGGCCTGAATGGCCTGAACCGGCCTGAATGGCCTGAATCGGCCTGCATGTTTCAGGCCGGTCCAGGCCGGTCCAGGCCGGTCCAGGCCATCAGAAGCTCCGCCGGGGCCGCCCCAGGCGGTTTCAGGCCTGCCAAGCAGGCCGCCGATCAGACCAGGCCAGGCGGCCTAATCGGCGGCCTGGCCGGTTGGGAACATTGTCGATGAATGTGGAATCACCACCGGTACCGGTGCAACTTCAAGTTCTCTAGACCCAGTAGCACTGCAACCACATGACCACTATGAGCAGAATGGGCATACTATGCTCCTACGGGCACTCCATGATATAGAGTTCATTCATTCAGAACTGCAAGGAGAGGCTGCTGAGATTTTTGCCAAACGAGTTCAAGATATTAGTATTGCTCTAAAACGCGAAATCACTGATCATTCCACAGTACCAACAGTACCTCGTCACTTTGCACCAGTCGCATCTTCCAGCACATTGCCCCAACGTAAAAATAAAGGAAAAGCAGCTGGTCGTACCTTAACAGGAGCTGAAATGGCAGAAAGGCAGCGAAAGCGGGCTCGGGCAGAGTGTGTGGAACATAATGAGACTCAAGACTGTATCACTGTATCTTCTACTACATCAGTATGATGTATCATTCTGTATTGCGCACAATCATGTATTTAGGTACTTCGCTTTTTAATGAATTCTCGCTAGTTGCCACACCAAGACAGTGAGCTCAGCCGCACCATATGCAAGACGGGACAGTCCGTTATGCAACCTTCGGGACAGTCAGGACAGTCAGGACAGTCCAAAAGGACTGTCCGGAGACATCCCGTTCTCATACAAATGGTTTCTATGGGAATATGAATATTGTGAATAATTTCACAACCATCACAGGTATTACCTAACTACGTTGTTCATAGTTTCCGACTGAGTGATGCTATTGAATGTGAGTGTCTGGGTTTTTTTTATGAATTGATTGCAGGTGTAGCATGCAGAATTCCAGGGTGGTGACATTTGTATGGAGATCCCATACAAATAAATGCCAACCCTTCCAACGTAAATTTTTTTTTTTTTTTATTTCATTACTCGCGTGCCGCCCTATGGGCTATGGCGAGGTATATATTTCAAGGAAAAAATAAATCATAACTAAATACAAGTAGTGCCCGCGATGATTATGTGTATTGCGGGTGTCCATACAAAGGGACCTCCTTCACTTCCGCCTTCTGTCCGGTTCGTATGTGCTAATCCTCAACCATTTCCCGCCCAGTCTCACCTTCTCCGCGCTTGCCCCTCCCTCTAGGTACACCACGACTGAACTTGTCTTTTTTCCCTCCTCCAACAACAGCGTCTTCTTTCTCAACCATCTAATTCCAATCGTCTTTCCCAGCTCCGGGTTCCCTTCTTCCAGCCATCGTCTGATCCTCCCCAGATCTTTTCTGAGGGCGATCCCGTGGACAACAACGCCGTATTTCGAGGTGGTGGCGTCGGGGTTCGCTGGCTGGGTGGGGTGCTTGTGGTTCTTCCCGGTGGGAATCTTGGAAGGGGTTGTCATCTTGGTCGGAGGTGTCTTGGGGACCTCGGAGGTCTTGGGAGGCTCGGGGTTCGGGTTCGGGGTATCGGGTTTTGGTGAGGAGGTTTTGGCCGACGAGGGGACCGTGTCCGTTGTGATGTTGTCGGCAACCGGGGGCGCGGTGGCTATCTTCTTAGCCTCCGCATCGTCAAGTCTTCTTTTGATGGCGTATGGCTTCTCCCGTGTCTTCTTGCCTTTCCTTTTTCTTGTCTCGGACTTGACAGGGACTGCTCGCGCCTCGCTTCCAACGTAAATGCGACAAGCCATAATCCCTTTGCACCCACAATTTTTGATGAAGAAAAAGTGCTAGATAGCAAGAATTACACTTTGTCTAATAGCTACACAAGGTGCATTCACAAATGCTGTTGTGGTTGTTGAAATATTGACTGCGAAAGTTGCGCAATTTTGGTGGTAAATGTGTCCGGGAAAGTGGTGAACTACAGTATGCTTCAGAATGAGTTCTTTTAAACAGGTATGGCAGGCCCTCTCAACAGCACGATATACTACAAAATGAGCTCTTTAAATAGGTATGGCAGGCCCTCTCGACATGTAAGGGCGATGCTGGGATCAGTAGGCGAAGGCACGATCGCGGGTGCTACGAGACAGCAGGGACAGAGAGGGACAAGGTAGAAGAGAGAATGAGCGTACGTTGACCAGTGGAGACTACATACAGGCGGGTAGGAGAGGAGGTATATATAGACAAGAGAGAGTGAACAGAAGTAGCAGGTACGAGTATTGCATGAACTTGGACATGACGACATAGAAGAAGACAGATGGAGATAGAAACATACATGACGACATAGAAGAGTGCTTGTAGAATGCTGTAGAATGATGTGGAATGATGTAGAGCTATGGCGGCGGTTCGAGAGCATTCTATGGTTCGGGTCGATCACTGCATGGTTGTTACCAAGAACTAATCCCTGTTATTTCCTATTGCGGCATGACACGACAGCACGCGATTTGCTACAGAATGACCTCTATTGACAGGTATGACAGGCCCTCTCCACGACACGCGATGTGCTACAGAATAACCTATTCAGAGGTATGGCAGGTCCCACTCGGCAGCGCGATGTGCTACAGAATGACCTCTATTGACAAGTATGGCAGGCCCTCTCCACGACACGCGATATGCTACAGAATGACCGATTCAGAGGTATGGCAGGTCCCACTCGGCAGCGCGATGTGCTACAGAATGACCTCTATTGACAGGTATGGCATGTCGCACTCGGAAGCGCGATATGCTACGAGAGCTTTTATAATGTATTTACTATTACAGATTCACTGTAACCGTAGGGCGGGCGGGCGGTGGATGTGCATGCAGTATACGCATATGCGACGTAGGCGATATGCGGCAGCCAGGCGCCAGCGTCACAGTCATGAAATGTGCTATATGAGCTACGCAGAGGACTAGCGAGTATCACTGGTCAAGTGTCTTTTTGGCCTGGTAGACGGTAAGTCTCTGCATTTACTACTATCCGTTATATTTGCCATGTGCAAAATGGTTTATTTTATACATATATAAGGAGCCCATTTTTTTTTTTTTTTTTTTTATATCATTACTCGCATGCCGCCCTATGGGCTATGGCGAGGTATTTATTAAAGAAAAGAAAAAGAAAAGAAGTAACTGTAACTAAATACATGTGGTACCCGCGATACTCGTACATGATGTGGGTGGAGTGCAGGGGCCAGCGTGTCTATCATCTCTCCGACTCGTACCGGCATGCCTTCAACCGCTTCCCTCCCAAACGCACACTCTCAGTTTGGACCTCTTTTTCCAGGTATACCACGGCTGAGCTCGTCTTCTTCCCTTCCTCCAGCAGCAGCGTCTTGTGTCTCAGCCATCTAATCCCAGTGGTCTTGCCGATGTCCTTGTTTGCCTCCTCCAGCCATCTGCGGACTTTCCCCAAGTTCTTTCTCAGGGCGATTCCGTGAATGACTGTGCCTATTTTCCTCGTGGCGGTGGGGGAGCTTGTCTTGGTGCTAGGTGTGGCTTTCCTGGGTTTCGGGGGGGCACGTTTTCGGGGGGTGGGTGTTGGGGTAGTGTCATCGGGGGCGGGGAGGCTTGATGACGGTGTAGCGGTTGAGGCAATCTTCTTTGCCTCCATGTCCGTAAGCGCCCGCTTAATGGCGTATGCGGCTTGGTTGGACGGCATTTTGCCTTTGCGCTTTCTTGTGGGTGTGGTGGTGTAGTTTCCATTGGCTCCGACTGAGTGCACGTGATCGGCTGAACCCCATCGTCGTTGGCGGTGGTGGCGATAGTGGCGGTGGTGGTGGTGGTTCCACTGGCTCCGACTGAACGCTCGTGATGGGGCTGAACCCCAGCGTCGGTAGCGGTGGTGGTGGTGGTGATGGCAGGTGGGAGGGAGCGGGGCTGGCCTGATCTTCCGCGGAAATCTCTACCCTGCTCCATGTGTCGTCTAGGAAGCGTACTGTTAGAACCGACCCCTTCGTTGGGTTTTTTGTACCCAGATCGTGGTCCTGGTAGTTCCCCCATAACGACCCGACGATGGTGCCTAGGTCGAGTTCTAGTCCTTCTCTCAATTGTCCCCAGAACGGTATCTCGTCGGGGTGAAATTCTCTCCTCGGGTTTCTAGGCATCTTATTGGGTGTTGGCGTCGTCTTCGGTGTCTCCTATTGGTTCTTGGCCCGGGGTTGGTGTGGGAGATGTATTGGCAATGGAGGTGGCAACGAGGTGTTGAGCTGAAGATTCCTCGCGATTTTGCCCCTCGGGGGAAAACCGCTTCCTGGCGGCGGGGGAGGTGGGGTCGCGCTCGGAGGCTCCTCTGCGCGGGGTGGTGCTCCCGTGGCTGTGGGGTCGACCGAGGAGGACGACGTGATCTTTCTGGCCTCCTCATCGCTGAGTTGGCGCTTAATCTCATATGGTTGGTTGGGAGCTGGGGTTTTTCCCTTCCTCTTCTTCGTTCGAGTAGGGGTGGTGTTGCCGACCGTGCGTGGCGTCGGTGGCGGTGGTGGCGGTGGTGGCGCCGGCGGTGATGGTGGTGGTGGGGCCAGTTTGTCGCTTGGCCAAACCCAGCTGCCTGACTCCCACTGGGGCCTTTCTTCTCTCGGACCCCCAAATACGCACTCTGGGTCGTCTGGGTCGTCCCCGCACTCGAAGTAGATAAATGTCCCTTTTCCGGTTTCGCTCATCTCGTGCTTCAAGTAGGCCGTGATGGCCCTTTTTTTTTTTTTTTTTATTTCACGTGACCCCGCTTGTAGCTGTTCGCCATGGCAGGGCGCCGTGATGGCCCTCGCGACCGTCCTGAATGCCTCGCCCATGGCTGCTTCCTATTTTGGTCTTGGCGTGCGGGGGTGTGGGTGGCAACGGAGGTGTTAAGCTGAAGAAATCCTCAGAATTTCACCCCGGGGGAAACCTGTGAATCGTGGTATTTGAGGATGTAAATTAGACCAAAAGACTCAGCGCGCTGAGGGCTTTCGATCTATGTATGTTTCGCTGGGGGAACGTTGTGGTTGCGAAGTCGCTTCCAAACGCTCATCCTGTTGTGGTTGTTGTCGGTCGAGATGGATACGACTCTGTGTTTGAATACCCCGTTCATATGTTGACGGCGGTCAACTTGGGCGACATCAAGGTCCGGCAGATGGATTTCTTCAGCAGATGTCACAACCACCAGAAGCGTAGTCTCATACCACCAGAAGCGCAACTGATGCCCACCCCGCCGGTTCGGTATTGCAGGTTGTATGAAAGCCCGATGCAGGTTAGCTTTGGAATGGGAAAACTATCCATCAACACTCGGTTCCTGAAACACCTGCACCAACTCAGCATGTCCATAAATGACGGAGGTCTGTAGTATGTACTGTTGTAGAATCTCGTGCCTGAGAATAGGAGACATTTCCGGTACAGATTCCCGCTTCTTTGATGAATCATAAAGCGGTTTTCGGTAATGTGAAGGAGACATTCAACTCAATTTAGGGTTTGAATCACACCGTGCTTGAAAAGAGGCAGCAGTACTTAGATTGATGACGAATTCGCCGAATGGTTGTGTGTACATCATGAGCATAAGGAGTAATAGGTGACGTAGCCATCTCACAAATCATGAACAAAGAACCAAATGTTGCACCCCCCTGCACTCACACTCCTACAGCCCCGGAGCCTCCTCTCTTGTATTTGCTACCCGTTCCCTCCTTTCCCTCACAACCTATATTCAACTCCTTAGGCAAATGTACATTGCAATTGATATCAAATTAAAATAGTTGATAAGCGTTAAGACCATCTGCTTGAAGGCAGTTCCGGGCGTCGTCTCGATGGCTTTAGGGTATACTGATCTACTGTATCACCCTGAAAGATAATGAAGGTGAACAGGAGCAGATAAATGAAGGCAAGACCGGTTCCATCGGTGGTTCTGACGGAGAACGCATATCAGTTAGAGTAATCGTACAGTTGGTGCGTAGCACACCTACCCGCCGCGTGATTTATCTCTACCTCTCCTTCGACGAACTCCATGATGCCTGCGTCTATGATTTTCGATGTCAGTTCGTATGATAGGTACACTTGTTGAGTCCATTGCAAGGACCTAACTAACCTTCTGTTTCTAGCTCTTGAGTTGCCAGGAGGAGTCAGTGTTCCCAACCGGCCTGGCTTGGCAGGCCTGAAACAGCCCAGGCCGCCCAGGCCGCCCAGGCCGGTCCAGGCCGTCCAGGCCATTCAGGCCGTTCAAGCAATTTCAGGGGCAGGAGGGCTGGTTACGAGGCTATTTCAGGGGCCACCTTCAGGTTACTTGGACACGGATTTAATATGAACCTTTCAATATTTTCGGATAACTATCTAGACTTTTTTTTGTTGAGCAGCGCTTTTCGCAGGTATTCAGGTAAGTAATTTTTTTTTGTATCGCTTGACTATATACTAATTTCTTATTAGTATTGCAAGGAGACAGACATTCCAACCACCGGTACTGGCGATGATGATTCCTTTAGTATTCTCCTATTCTTCACTCTCCATAATGCAGTTCAAGTTTTGACCTTGCATCGACGATTCCCTGCAGTCCAATCTGATGCCGATATCGAGTCTTCTGGAATTTGGGTTACAAAAATCTGGTGCGACAAAGTTGGATTTGACACTATGGTGAAGATGTGCATGGCTAATGGAAAGCGATACTGGCGGTGTTAAATCAGCAAACAAAATCCTAAACATTAGAGAATGAGGTATACGTAGAATTTAGAGTACGTTCTGTATATAGCTAGCTACTGTATAACTTAACTCACACTGCAGCCTGAATGGCCTGAATGGCCCGAATGGCCTGAATGGCCTGGACCGGCCTGAAACATTCAGGCCGCCTGGACCGGCGCGGGCGGACCTCACGGCCGGCCTAGATTTCTATGGCCCAGGCCGGCCAGGCCATACCCTTCGCCTGGCCTGGCTGGCTCGTTGGGAACACTGGGAGGAGTCTGCGGATAGCGTGCATATGAAGTTGGGAACTCAAAGAGGGCATCGATCCTTACTGCGCCAGGCCTCAGCCTGATATTGTAGGGTGGTGGTGGAGATCTTTGCCTGGCAAAAGGTATAGGCATCGTGATGAGTTAACTGGATTATGTTTGCGTTGGGGTTAGAGGAGACCAAAAGCCTGCTTCGAATTGGAGCAAAGCGTGGACTGCACGCCGCCTAAAATTGAACTAGAAGACAAAAAATATGGGGCGATGAAGTAGACCACTGGGTAGCCTGGATTCTACGACCGAGCCAGCAACCAAAACAGCATATGTTTTCCTAGCTTGGATTGTGTTATGTCTGTGGCAAATAGAACACATAACGCAACATGGTACTGGCAGGAGATGGATATCTTGGATTGAGTAGGCAATTTATTTTCCTCCTGAGCAACAAAAACTCGACGTATAGCAATGGCTGAACAGTCTAAATGAAGACATCAGTAGACGTGCTCATACAAATAATCTTTGTCCCGAATGAAGCTCGTCCATGGGAAAACAAGAAGAACACACCGCCTTCGGTCCCTCCTCCCCTGCTCCTGTTTTGTACTGTTCAGCACCCGATCCCGTGCATCATATGTTCAATTCAGCAAATAAGTACACAAAGTGATCAAAATACTAATAATAAGGTAATCTGCCAGACTTGAATAGTACATTAATTGGGTGACTTGATCGAGGGTGTGGACACACAGGAGGAGCGAAAACACCAACACAAGACGGAAGGCAGCCATTAACCTGATCGTAACAAAGTATCAGTGATTGCAATCTCAAAGACTGCAGCGTAGGGTACATGCACTTACAGGCCCTGTGCTGTGTCCCCATTGCTTGTTGGGAGAATGTCGTGAGCTCTCCGTCTGTTAATCCCATGTCAGCTCCTGTTGCGTATTGAATTTTAGTGATCTGCCTAACCTTCTGTTTCTGCCCCTTCGCTGGCCAGGAGCGGTGGGTGGTAATCGCGAGTATGCAGGGGGAAATTCATTTTCCCCTGCCCGAGGTCTTCGACGATAAGGTGGAGGGGGCGACCTTCGTCTCCCCTGGAATCCGGGCATCGTGATGAGAACTGTGTTGGCGTAGATGAAGAGCTGGTTATGAATTGGGATAAAGTGTGGGCCGGAGACCGCTCAAATGGTGAGGTCGGCAACTGGATGCTGGCGGGACAATCTGAAGTAGGAAATCATTAGTAGGTCGCAGCGGCTAGGTTCATGCAACTGTGTGAGGAAATGTGATCTCAGATAATAGACATTCGAGTCAACTAGAGCATTGAATAGCAGCTTTGCAGGAAAGGATTGATTGAAATGTGGACTGTTGCTCTTCTGAGGCACAAATGCCCACAAGCACTCTTCTCAAGCTGATGAAGATACCCCTTAACCAATTGGTGAACATAACTCGATAAAAATGGAGAGAACTTTTTTTTTTTTTTTTTTCACGTGACCCCGCATGCAGCTGTTCGCCAAGGCAGAAATGGAGAGAACTGACTAACGGGATTGCTGAATGGTACGAAGACACGACCAGTGACTCTGCGAATGTCCAGCACAAAGCCTTTGAGGGGATGATAGAAGAGCTGGAGGAGATCAATAAGAAGTATTCTGTAGGACGCTGGAGGAGACGATACGGGATGTGGGGTTAGCAGGAGCCGTGGAGGGAATCGTAAAGAAAACAAGAAAGGATCACCTAACCCCGAAGGGGAACCCATTTTGTGCAATGAATCCAACAGGCCAGCCAAGCCATTTCCGTAAATGCAAACGATTTTAGAATTTAACGCAGGTGAATTAGATTTTAATCGTCCTGAATATTCCACTATCAGTAATTGACAGTCGCACATTAGGTAAAATTTCTAATAATAATCAATGTTATTCGATCGCTGAAGGTATCATCATCGAAGAAATTGAGTCCCGTCTGTTGTATTATCTGGAAGGTCCGTCATTTCTAAAATATTTGTTAGTATATACTGTGTCCTTGAAAAGCGAAAATAACTCTCGCGGAAACAAACTCGGTCTCGTTCCTCCACACCAACATGCTCTCGAAAGCTATAACATAGCACAAAAGGTAGTAACGTGAATTAGCAATGTTAAGAGAGGACAACTACGCCTGTTCTGCTTGACAGTCGGGTCGAGCAATAGCAGTGGAAGGGATAGCTCTGACAAAGAAGCTAGAGTGTGAGGTTACCCCTTTGGGTTACCCCTTTGGGAAGTAGGTGTAGGTGAGGTTACCTCTTTGGGAAGTGGATTCCTACCAGGAGGGAGATGGGATGAAGGGCATTTAAGGAGGGGGAAACTCCCAGACCTTTCTTTCTAAGATTAGACTTCAATACATACTACACATTTCTCACGCGGCCTCGTACCATTTGCTTCGTGCAAACTCGCCTCGTGCCCTTTGCCTCGTGCAAACTCGCCTCGTGCATTTGCCTCGTGCAGACACTTCCTCGTGCCATTCGTCTCGTGCCCTTGAGCCAGTCCCCTCACCCAGTCCCCTCACATAGAGACTATCTTGAGCTACATAGATATTCCAATCTACAGGCCGCAAACAGGGACGCCGGTAAAATCGTGGGAGTGCGATATTTTCCTGTTTTTTCTTCTACCCGTAGGTACTTAGCACCACAGGAGTATGCTGCGCAAGGCCGAAGTTTGTGAAGACTGTTATTTTATAATATAGGACCCCCACACCGCGGTCCCTGCCCTCAGCATTGGGCCTTCTGTCACTGGGTCCACGGATTCTCTGACTTGTCCTCCTCTACTTCCTTGGGTACCGGCCACCCTTTCAGCTGCCTCCAAATCGGAGTTGTCGATCCCGCCTTCTCAATCATCTTCAGCAAACGCCTCTGCGGTCTGTCCCGAATGAGAACGTATCTGAGCTCCCTCAGCCATTTGGCGAGCAGGATCGTCCATCGCCTTGGGCCTAGCAACCAGTCCCAAATGTCTTTCTGTTTCGCCTCCGTGAGTTTTTTGTTTTGTTTTGTTTTATCAGGTAACCCCCGCTTGCAGCTGTTCGCCATGGCAGGGTACCTCCGTGAGTTGCGTGTCCTCTGTGACAACCGCATGTTCATACGACAGGCAGGAACCAATCTTCCCCACCCTTTCTACTCTATCGTTCTCCTCAATGGCCCCATGTCGCTCCATCGCATCACCTACACCCATCACTGCTTCCATTGCCGTTGTCGCAACTTTCAGCTGATGGGTGAATAAATAAGAGGGGGTGCTACAGGAGGACGGGAAAACGAAAAAGAAAACTATCGATTTTTTGTTCTGGGTGGAAAAAGAAGCTAGCAGCCAGACACGAGGAAAATTGTATAACCCGTCCCAGAGGAGTCGGATATATGGAGCCGACTGCGCCGTTGCTGACTATGCTTTTACATATGCTCATTCCACATGGATGTGAGGTTCATATTGATGGGCAAGGATATTGAATTGTTGTCTGCCGAGTGGCTACAAGACGGGTCTTTTATAAACAAAATACAGGCATTTTCGAGGAGAAATAAAAACATGAGCTATTCCGAGGAGAAAGAATTTCACGGAATAAAGGAAACATTTTTGAAGGGATAAAACAAATATGATCGAAACACAGACCAGACAGGGAAATCGATAAAAGCCGGATTCAGGCTGTACCTTTCAACATTCTAAGCTTGACGAGGGCTAAGGGGTATGACTTGCTTTCATTTTCTAGTTAATTTGTTTTGCGTGGAGCGGTTCTACGATACAATAATGTTTTCTTTTGAAATTAGGTGACCTCGACATAGACCCTGGGGAGGCACAGGAGTTCAAAAAAGACTGCAATTTGATTGAGCCCATCCTCCTGGTGAGAATTCGGAGCTGGAGAATGCTGAGGCAACCTGTTTTGGCTGACACAATACAGGCGGGGAGTTGAGTTCCATTGTGTAGCAGATAAGACAAAAGAAGAGAAAATGGACCCCAAGACGTTCAGGGGAACGCAGAATACCTATCATTACCACTGACAAACTAAGGCCCTTACACCGAGTCAACACAACCTTAACGAGGACGGTTGGTTAAACCGAGATCAGTAAGTTGGGAGGTATTTCTCTCTGAAAATCGGCCTTTAGAGTGTCCAATTCAATGAAGCGGAATTTGTTATGCACGATGCTCAGCAAGTCCTTTAGAGGTCGTTTACACGATCTTAAGGTAATATTAGCCAGCGGATATGGGCCTAGCCGTGGATTTACACAGCTACGAGTGGAGGAAATTTACGCCTATCTCCCTTGGCTGTGGATTCGGCGGTGCCAGCCAGCGACAACCTTATACATAGTATACTGGCTGCAATCAAGACCCTTCCAACAGACAACTTAAAGCCTGCTATATATTGGGACGCTACTGTGCATTACCGTCTCACCTACAACCTTCACTGGCAGGGATGAGCAAACCACAGTGGAGAAGACGAGGGTTCCTTTCTTCATATCCCTAATTACCCAGCAAGGATGTCTAAGGAGATCTTGCTAGACTCTGCATATATCTACAATTGTTTTAAGGCGTTTAGGGAATCCCAAATGGGGCCAAGGAATGAAAATTTGGTGACCTTCATATCTCCATCCTTACCCTGAACCCGATCTAAATTTTTTTTTTTTTTTTTTTAATATCATTACTCGCATATCTAAATTCATTACAAGTCATCGTACCCTTCAAGCAGGTTAACTCCAAACGTGAACGAGGACCAAAAGGGATAATTTTTTATATTCCTTGTCCTCAACGCCCCCGGAGCGGTCCGTGAACTATCCCGTTTTTTTTTATATCATTACTCGCATGCCGTCCTAGGGGCTATGGCAAGATTTTTTTCAGTTACCGTCCCGGGGCGAAGGGTGACGGCTGGGGCAGATAATACAGAGACTGAAGGATATCACTTCTACAGCGCCCCTCAGTGTCATTGAATGTTACCCGCAGACTTTAATAAAGACAAGAAAGTCACTAACAGTGTTACTTCTCTTTTCCGCTGTCTGTCTAACTTTTCATGCACCGCCCCCCCCCCCCCCAGACTGCAATGGGCACTGTGCGTTGAAATATTGCCCTAAGGTTTACATGAGCGGGAGCCAACAACAGTGCGATTGAGCTTGTATTTGAATAACATGTGTCGACTCCTACTTTTAGGTACATGGTTGAACTTGGCTAATTGCGCTGGGAGGAGCTTATATGCTTATGTGCAAACATAACAGAAGGAAATGAACTAATGAATCAACATGGGACTGCGATCTCCTCATAACCTTTGCGGCAGGAGTACTAATGCTGCACCTCTCCCATAAGTAAGTACATACATATACGGATGCATACCCCACGCTCACTCCTTTTGTATACTAGCTAACTCAACAACGGCCAGACCAAACTATGCATTGTCCCAACTTTGCCAACCTTACCTCGCCATAGCCCACAGGGCGGCATGCGAGTAATGAAATTAAAAAAAAAAAAAAAAACCTGACAAAAGCAGCTATACTTCAAACTCATCCACGGCTACCCACATGCAGGCCATCACGGCACTCCAGGAGCTATCGGAGCTACTCATGATATCTGACTCCCAAGGAGCCATCAGCAGGATGAGGAGAATTGCGAAAGGTGACCCTAACCCTGACGGTGCAGCCCACGCGGTGAGAAAGGCCTGGGAGGCAAGAGCAGCGAGGGGAGACCTGGACGTACCCGTGATGTGGGTCAAAGACCACAAGGGCATAAACGGCAATGAAGAAGCAGACAAGGCAGCCAAGATAGGAGCATCCACGCAATACCAGGATGAGGTGGGAACGGAAGAAGGCATGTGACAACAAGGCAAGGCGCGAAGTGCGGAGGAGGAAACCAGGCTGAAGCTGAGCTACCGTCCATTACAAAAGCTGGGACACGCGGTGAAGACTCTGGCGGGCATATTAGGGGGCAAAGGTCTAACGCCGTGGCAATTTAAACTCGGTAGAACGGACGGACCGGACTGCAGGTGGTGCGGGAGGAGGAGGTGACCACCGATCACGCTCTGGACAGATGCCGGGTTTGGAGGAACAGATGGCCGGGGGGAGGGAAACACTGTGCACACCTCCGGAAGGGGTCGAATGGGAAGAAGACCCACTGATGGCGTTGATGGACTGGATGGAACGATAGGAGACTTGTTTCATTATTCGTTCCTCGGACAGCACACTCTAGCGTCTGCAGTTATTTGTCTCACATATATATTTTTCTCCTGCTGTCTCCTTCTATCTCTTAAGTACCTTAAATCGCCGTAGCCTTAGGGCTGCACGCGAGTAATGATATTAAAAAAAAAAAAAAACTTACGCCTTAATTAGCACTACCATAGTAATATTTAAGTTGCTAACTGCGAGTGTAGTATTGAATAATAATCTTTTTGATGTTGATTTGTCTTCAAACTTTATGAAACAAAGTTGCGGTGTGGGAGGCAGGTCGAGGGGCAGCAAACACGATCAATGGGGACTTGTGTGCTTGTGAACTAATCGCTGACATGGGGTAGTGGTTCGAATATACAATTAAAGAACGTGGTTGCCCTAGTTTGATTTTAAGATGCGTCGGGGAAGCTAATTGATTGTATTTGCTAACCTTGTAGGTTTTCCAGTCAAGTAGCGGTCTTTTTTTTTGTGTTATTTCTTAGACGATACCACAACGTGTTAGATCGAACAGTAGGACGGAAGAAAAATTGTCATAGTTCTCTTTCATGATTCCGGGAGAACGACGTCATTAAACCTTAAGAGTTTTTTTTTTTTTTTTTTTTTCTATCACATGACCCCGCTTGTAGCTGTTCGCCATGGCAGGGCAACCTTAAGAGTTTGACTGCGCTATACACGGAAGAACAATTGAAAAGAAAAAAGAAAACAAAAAAAAAAAACGGAACAAAGTAAGGACCCATAACCCATCATCAGCTGGCGGAATGAAGCCACAAGTTTGCGGTTTAGCACCGTAGCCCAGTAGGCAGGAACTGGATGCCCCGTATACCACTTGTACATATTGGTAGCAATTCCTTGTCCTCCACATGTACTGTATCCTTCTCTCGCCAGACTGTGACGGACCATTTGATTTCAATGTGAACAGCAAGTATACTACGCTTGTTGCCCTGGCTTTCTCAATTTCGAACTCTTGTCCTCTCTCGGTTGGTATCGTCCAGCATCTCGGAAATTACCAAACCTCCTGTTCAGAGGTATTCTATGCATGACATATCTCTCCGAACCGTGAGGCATCCTTTTTGCCGCATTGTGAGTTTCTGTTGATTGTAGCCAGGGGCAAGACTGGGGGTGGCAGTTCCAGATCCTGCCATATTCCTTCCTTCTGTACTGGCTGGCAGGCTATTAATTGGAATCTGTTCTGCATTGTCAAAATTTTGGCAAGACCCGTTCAGTGGCTGTATGTCGGTGAAGTGTACTGTGGAAGATTGCCGAGATTGTATTTCAGCTTGCTGTCGGAGGTGGTTTCCATGATAGCTTCATCGACTGTAGCAGTGTGATGGAGCTTATCAATCTTGACGCGTCACAAGACATTCGGAAACCCTTCCCCTGACTTCACTGCACAGATCAGCTTCCAAACCCCGTTAAGTTGATTGAGCATAATCACCCAGTTTGTAGTGCTTTCGGAGTAGAACCTATTCGCCCTTTACATGTTGATCTCAAAGTCATACTCCAACGCCGTCATTCTCCTGCAGACTCTCAATACCGGTATTCTTTTTTTTTTTTTTTTTTTTTATATCATTAATCGCTTGCCGCCCTATGGGCTTTGGCGATAATACCGGTATTCAAATCTGCTATTTTCTCAGCATCCTGAGCATAGGACGGAGGGGCAGGTGGACCTCCGTAGGCATTCCTTTCGTTATTCCAATTGGCTGGGATTCTACCCTCTTGTTACCTGGTACCGCAAGTTTGATGTATCAGCAACGGAGTTGACAGCTGTTCTATTTTCACACATGAGACACTTACTCTAGATTCATGTGTCCATAGTTCAGCTGGGACAATGTGCCAAACATGACTTGAAGTTGCAACGTTGAAGGTATTTTCGACATAGCTGTCACCATTTGTGAAGCTCGATAGCTCTGCTGTGATTCCTCGGAATGCTGAATCGGGGCCTGTATAGGCATTCCGTTGGTAATGTGATGCTCTTCACACCTTTGCAGTATATAGTGTCTGATGTTAGTATGCGCAACTTTACTTTATCACCTACTTCCTCTCGCAGTACTAGAGTACTGCTTACAAACACATTGATTCTTACATGCCAAGATACTCACGTGATCATTACTGCGCCACCGCTAACCTGTTGCACTCCGAATTTCAGATCCCATTCCGATCCTCCAAAGCCCTTCATTCCTTCTTCCCCCACCGCATCATAGCGAGACTCCAACAAACCAATCCCCCCCCGCGCGTTCAACTTTCTCTTGCTTCCCAAGTACCCGACCGTGTATATTCAACGCTGATCAGTAGGGATACCATTATGGAGTCAGACAAGGTGCCCCTCGCGCCTTGCGTTCGTACCACGCACTGGATTCTGTTTATTCTGGCACCCTCGTCACCCTCGAAGAGCCCAGGATGGTTCCACAGTATCTGAGCCACAAGTACCACAAACGCTCCACTGGGCGCCGGTCCAAAGTGCAACAAACAAGCTCCCACATCTGGGTTCTCCAAAGTCCAGTGCGATGCGGTGTATCCTATTGGAAGGTTGAAGTCTGTCTACAGAAGCAGCCTTTTGGTCTCACCTGGGTTCAGGAGGTCATTATGCCATTCCGCCCCTTCAGGTCTATGGTGTTCACAGCTGACGTCCTCTCAGACTCCGAGTCGCCGGAAGCAGAGCCGGAAGCAGACTGTCCTTCCCTACGAATTTAATCGCACCCTTACCGATGGGTTTGTTAGGCTATAGCCATTGATTTCTTTCCTACCGGCAGCGCTGTAGATTATGAGGGTGAAACCTCATCGCGACGGGAGTCTTGTTGGGACAAAGGTCAGAGGAGAATGATTATGGCTCGTGCTATCCTAGCGTAACGGCCTACGATGGATGAACAGCAAAGGAACAAACAAAAAAGGATGATGATTGTGGGATATTGGGAGAGATATTCAGGGTTCAGCTATGTGGAAGGGATACCGGAATCCTCGGTGGATTGGTACATCTGGGATGCGAGAACGTGGTTTCATTACCTACTTTGTGTACTTTATTTGTTTCATATCGAAATCTACTTATCCGTCCAGTTACCTTCATTATACGCCCTGCCATGGCGAACAGCTACAAGCGGGGTCATGTGATATTAAAAAAAAAAAAAAAAACCTTCATTATACGTGAATTTGTGCTAGATACACTATACGCTTTCAGATTAAAGAGCTATGCTACTGTATATAGGTTCTGCCTCTGAAAGTTCATGAGCACGGGCCATGCTATTCTTCTCGCATGCTTACTGTATGCTAATTTTTTTTTTTTTTTCAGGATTTCGTACTGTACTCTTTTCAGCATAAGTGCACATGACGGCCCTCGCCACCCCCGCGCTCTTAGTATGTTAGCTTGCACCACGTTGCACCCCCCCCCCCCTCTCTCTTCATGATTTGATTGCAATGAGTCTACGACCACAATAAAGTCCTTTCTTCTATGCACTTCGGTTCCCCCTCATGCGTTGCTTATTATGTCTTCTGATCGTCCTATGCCAGACCTTTCGGCCCCTGCTAATAGATCCCCGGCATCGTCTCCACCCCGTGAGCTGCCTTCTCTGCAGTCTGCACCACAGTGTGATAACTTCCCTATCCGTGTCATTGCTATTCCTTTCGCGTCCCCACATCAATTAGACTCCTCGGTGCGCTTCTGTACTTGCTTGAAACACTACTTGCTCGAATGCACGTCCACTGGACTACGACGAGGGAGGGCAAACATACATCACAGCAAGTATACAACCCCCTACGTCCGTTCCTTCGGCCTTTTTCTGCTTCATTATAATGCCACAGGGCCGCAGGACAACCCCACTTCTTCCAAGAGCTTCTTGCCTGTCACCATGGTTCAAAATTACTATGGCGGGGAGTAAAATGAACCCTCCTGCGGGGAGTAGCGGGGATTTTTTTTTTTTTTTTTTTTTTTATATCAATACTCGCGTGCCGCCCTATGGGCTATGGCGAAGGAGTAGCGGGGAGTACGTCGCTGCGCCAACGCGTATCGTCGACAATCAAACGTGCAGTTGTGCATAAAAATATACTCCCCGCCACTTTATGTGAGGTCAGTAAAAATGTACACTTCTAATGTGCATGGGAATGGCTGCCCCTACGTGGAGTGCAAATGTACCCCTGTATCATTTGAATCTCCTGTTCCCTCAACACCACCTTATGAACTTATCACCAATTCTTGGCGTGTTCAGCAGAAAACCTGATTGGGAGGTGACCACGTGATTATTAGTTTCCTCTAGATACAGTGGGTTCTGAGTCATGGGTCAGTCAAAGTTGCGATACAGATTCCCCGCTTTGAAGCAAATCTTCAATCTGAATTATACCCACGTAGCGTATGCACTACATTAACCACCCATTGTCATGTTCTACTGGCCGCGAAGGCCGAAAGTAATAGTATGGGCAAGAGAACACAGATCATTGACAAAGAACAAAGAGGCTGACCCTGCTCAAAAGCAGGTTTGGGCTGACGCTAGTCTATGAAGCTGGGTAGTGTAATTGCATTCTATGGGCATCGCCTTGGCATAAGCACAAAATACTCACATTCAGTGCTTACAGTACTAACTTCAGAGTGAGTTTTGAACATCCGCTTGCACACGCTCCCTGAGAGACCCTACTCGCTTCGCTCGGGGGTCCATACAACTGCTAGAGGCGTGGCGCACCTAGGGAAGTGACGCGCCCAGGGGGTGACGCACCTAGGGGGGTGATGCGCCCTAGGGGGGTGACATCAATATTTTTTTTTTTTTTATTTCATTACTCGCATGCCGCCCTACGGGCTATGGCGAGGTTTTATTTAAAAGGAAAGTAACTAACTAAACTTAAATACATGGGGCCCGCCGGTCTGTATGTGTGTTGCGGGGAAAACGGCCAGCAGTCTGTCTTATCTCCTTCCTCTCTCCGCCTCGTACTGGCTCGCCTTGAGCCATCTCCCTCCAAGTCGCACCCTGTGGTGACATCAATAGGATAGAGGTTAGTGAACGGCACGAGCTAGCTCGACCCAGCACGTGGGTAAGTGGGCTCGGCTCGAGCCAGCGAGTCTTGATTACATGATATTGATATCTAATCTAAACTATTCTACCGCTTCATCCTCCTCGCTGGTATCCGCTAAATTCAGTGTTTCTTCTACATTTACTCCTGCTGCAAGTTCCTCCACTGCTTCCTTCAGCTCACCAACATTGAGGAAACCCTGCGCTGGCTGAGCGATTAGCGAGCTGTCAAGAGAAACACTAGCGTGATCTTGGCTGTCTTAAGCTCGTGCCAGAGCTCGAGCTCAAGATCAGTCGAGCTCGAGCTGGCTCGGCTCGTGCCGCTCACTACGTGGAAGATCTAGCCAATCTGGAATCGACACATACATTCGTATGGGGTGAGGCATAGCGAGTAGAGACTAGAGAGCTAAGATTCCGGGGGGAGCCATTCCAAGAAGAAGCGAGATACCTCCGAGGATCACGGGAATGGAGGAGTCACTCCCACTGGCAGTACTCAATACCCTGGACGCCCAAGCTGAGAGACACGAGAGTGGGAGAGGAGGATTGAGGAGGAGACAGAACAAGGATAGAAACCAACACAGATGATAGCAGAATGGCCGAAAGCACAGGGACAGGGCTGTGGAAGGACAAGGCGACCTCGCTCTACTTAGGCACGAGGGCCACGGTGAATGACGGGGAGCTCATCGCGATGGCCAAAGCATTGGAAGAGGGGACGAAGAGATACTGCTGGTAACGGACTCCAAAGTAGCCATCCAGAACCTGAAAGCAATATTCGAAGGCTGACCGACACCTGGAGGACCAGCCCAAATGGTCAGGGAAGCTTGGGAAGGCAGGATATGCCGAGGACGTCTAGTTGTGGCAGTACTGTGGGTCAACGGCCACAAAGGCCTAGAGGGGAATGAAACAGCAGACAGAGCAGCCAAAATCAGCGCCCTGATGCCATACCAGAGCGAGGTGATCCCGGAGGCCGGCATGCGGATGGAGGTGAGAGCTAGACGAGGAGGAGAGGGTGACAAATTGGACCTAAACTATAGGCCCCTGGAGGTCCTAGGCGGACAGGTATCTACGTTGGCAGGCCTCATGGAAAGCAAAGGGCTTCGAGCTTGGAGACACCAGATAGGCAAGGGAGCGAGCCCAGAGGGCCGTTGGTGTGGGGAAGGCGAAGGGGCCAGTGAATATATATGGAGCGGATGCCGAGGATGGACATGGAAGGTGGCTAGGGGGGGTGGAAGCGTTGACGGACCCACCAAAGGGGAAGTAGGGGGAGAGGGTCTCACTGGTTGAAATGCTGAAATGGGCGGAGAGATGACGACATGATTACTTTCCCTTATTCTAATCCTATTTGTTGAGGTTTTATCAGACGTAGTTCCATTTCAGTTTTAGTTGAGTGATTTCACATGTAATTAATCTCGCCATAGCCCATAGGGCGGCATGCGAGTAATGATATTATAAATATAAAAAAAAAAACCCTACATAGATCCAAAGCTCTTCGCACAATGAGTCTTCTACCTATCCTCATTCCAAAAATATAACCTCCCCAAGCTTTCCGGGATCGGAGAATGTGAGAGTGCGGACATTTGACAATTGACAGACTTCAGCCGAGATTCTGATACTCCGCCGTGCCTACCATTCAACCAGATGGGTCGAGAAGATGTTAACAAACTTAATCACATGAACAAGCGACTTTAGCTCAGTTGGGAGAGCGTCAGACTGAAGTTCCAAGCTTCGGTCAAGTTATCTGAAGGTCTTGTGTTCGATCCACAAAAGTCGCAGATGATTTTATTTTTTACCCTCCCAGTCGCGTCGATCTCTTCGCCCTCGGAGGCAACAATAGAACGCATGTTGGCCAGGTGTGAGGTATGGAGGGGAAGGTGGCCAGGCAGACGGGAGGGATATTCAAGACGCTACCGCCTGGACAGGAGGACGAACCGAACCCACTGGTTGATCTGACGAGATGGGCACAAAGATGAGACTTCACGCTGGGATGGGTTTTCTGTTTTGGCTCACTAATTTTACGGTCGCCGAGGCGGGCATGCGACCATTATCGGGATCACGGAGGGCCACAGAAAGGAACAGGTTAAACCTCAACTACAGGCCACTGCAACGAATAGGACGGGGGGTATCGACACTGGCGGGCATCCTCGGGGGCAAAGACCTAAGACGGTGGAGACACGAGATTGGCAAAGCACACGGCCAGGCGTGCCGGTGGTGCGGGGAAGAGGAAACCACATCCCACTTGCTCACTCGGTGCAAGGTCTGGAAAAAGAAATGGCCCGGAGGGGAGGCGGACCTGCTTCGGCCCCGGAAAGAGGACCGAGGACAAAGTCGCACTGGTGGACATTGTAGAATAGGCGGGGCGCCAAGCGGGGGGGAAGGACCTGAAAAATTTTCTTTCCCCTTTTCTTTTCTTTCATACTTATTCGCTACTGATGAGGAAAGGGATTCTTGGTTCTTTTTTTTTATATATATATATATCATTACTCGCATGCCGCCCTATGGGCTATGGCGAACTTTAACTTATTGTCTTTTACTTCTAAATTGTAGTTAAACTCGCCATAGCCCTGAGTGCTAGTCTCATACCAAGCCCCTAGCTGAGTGCGGCATGCGAGTACGGATATAAAAAAAAAAAAAATGAGTAATTTTATCGTCAATCCTTATTTTCTTGATACTATTTTTTTCCAGGGCGTCGTACAGTGCAAGCAATGATATATACTAGAAAAAGAAATATCCTGCGCACATATTACGCCAGTTCAAGGTCCTCGTCTGCCTCTTTCCAACTCGTTCCTGTTCGTCTTCGTTGCTTGGGAAGTAGTTTTTTTTTTTTTTTTTTTTTTTTTTTTTCCCTTAAATCATTAATCACGTGGCGCCCTGTGGGCTGTGGCGATATTGTATACAGCCTAAAATTATAAGGAAATGAAGGAAAGTACAGTGAATATGACTATTTCCAACGCTCACTATTCCATCCAGTCCATCAGCACGTCCTTCGCCCCTTTACGGGGGTGCAAGGAGTGCCTCCTTTCCCTCTAGCCAGTAGTTTTGGATGCCTCAATATATTTAGAGAGTCTATCTATATGTTCTCAAAAGATTCGATGTCGCACTTGCATATTTCGCCACGGTGGATTCCTATACTGGCCTATATAGCTCTAACAACTGGAATTATACCTACTAGTCAAGTTCACATCATCACTTGTCCCGTTTCTCGTTCCGTCTGTTCGCCAAGAACATGTCGGTTAAAAAAAAGAAGTATCTCTTTGGCGGGGAATTGAACCCCGGTCACCCGCGAACATGTTAATTGACAGGCGGGAATACTAACCACTATACTACCAAAGATGTTGGATACAGGTTCAATTCAGATGGAACAACCTGAATGACAAAGCTGGGAAGGCTACTAGCATGTTTTTTTTTTGTTTTAAATATCATTACTCGCATGCCGCGGGCGCGACTAGCATTGGTAGTATCACATTTGTGGCTGGTGAGCAGGACAGAGTAGAAGCCCGCACTCTACGCTTCGAACGCGAACCTCTCCGGAAACCTCAGCCAGACACACGATACCTGAGAGGGTCACTCATCCACCGAGATCCCCTTCCCATACACATCCACTCTTTCCACCCACGTCAAATGAATGGGAAAACATAATTGGCAGAGAAGAGGACGAAGGCTGGATTAGCATATACACAGACGGCAGCCGCATGGACGGCATCACAGGTGCAGGGGTAGTACAACAGGACACAGACACAGACTCCTCCTTCTACCTCGGACATAGGAGCACGGTGAATGACGGCGAGCTGATAGCTATAAGCCACGCGATGGACACCCCCGGGGAACTTCTGATACTCACGGACTCCAGGACAGCAATAGCCAAACTGCAAACCATAGCCAGAGGTGACCCAACCCCCGACGGTTCAGCACAAGCGGTCAGGGAGAAATGGGAAGCCAGAACCGCAAACGGAGATCATGACCTGGCCATCCTTTGGATCAAAGCACACGTCGGCATCTCAGGCAACACCAAAGCAGATAAGGCTGCGAAGGTCGGCACCGCCCTTCAATACCAGGACGAAATCGTCACCGAGGCGGGCATACGACAACAAATGAGAGCCTACAGAGCAGAGGAGAGAGATCGCCTGAAGCTCGCGTATCCACCACTACAAAGGCTAGGGAGAAGACATCTGACGGCCACCTTGGCAGGCATACTAGGAAATAAGGGGCTCAGGGAATGGAGGTACAAGATAGGGAAGGCAGACTCGCCCGAATGTCGATGGTGCGGACGGGCACCGGAAAACCTGAGCCACATCACGACGGCCTGCTCGGCATGGAAGAAGAGAATACCTGGAGGATTAGAGGACCTGAAAACACCGCCGAAGACAAAGGGGAAGGAAGAGGGGGAGGAAGGGGATCTTTTGACGGAAATCTTGACATGGGCGGGGCAGGACTAGCGGAGTTATCATGCCAGTGTTACTTTAATATTTCCTATTTTCTCACCTATATGTACTTACTTAAACCTCGCCATAGCCTTTCAGGCGGCATGCGAGTAATGATAAAAAAAAATAAAAAAAAAATTGGTAGTATCGGTGGTGGCGGAGGAGCGGTTAAGCTAAGAGCGGAGGTAGATCAGAGCAGAGGCGAAGAAGACCGGTGAATGGATGAAGTTAGGTTATAGGATAGAATAGGCCAGCTACCACTACCTTAACGACGTAAGGGATTGGGAGGCGAATGTGGAGAAAGGCAGATGGTGGGGCATGTGGCGTTCAGATGCGAAGCAGGAATTCCCCGGAGGGGCGGGAAAAAGTGGGAGGATTAGCATAAGCTTGGCACGGGGACCACACGGGGATATGAATGGCATGTGAGCAATATGGGACTATATGGAGTTCTGTATTGTCCTTGATACAATCAACAAATATCTCCTCTTCTCCTCTTCTTTCGCACCAACACTTTCGCATTAATATTCGTACGCTCAGTTCGCCAGCTCCCACTGCTCTAGTCCACCGAAACGCAGTAGTGGATACCATCTGTGATCTTACACTGCAAGCGGTGTGACGTATGAATATTTCAAAACAGTCTTCCGGCACGTTTTGAGGGTTTCAGCGCCCACCCCCGTTCTCCTACATCAAACTCGGGCCTACTTAGAGCCAATAGGAGGCACTTAACAACCAGTAGCACTACAAAGCTGAATGCTGAAAGGAAAACAGAAGGTGGCCTCTTTTCTGCAGGCTTCCTAACCTCCGCTCCAACTGGACCCACTACCTCTCTCGACAACGATAAAATGCTAAACTGATGCATTGTTGTAAGCAGGCTAACGGAAGTATGAAGATGTTGAACATGGTGGTGGAATCACCATGAAACTTAGGGGGAGGAGGGGCGTTGAAGCACTACACAAACACTGCGACCAAATTACAAATTACATTCGATGCAGATGAATTGTTGCACACTACGCAGCTGAATCAAAGGAAGCTAGAACGAGCACCTTAATAGCGCACAAGCTATACGGCAAGTATTTACTGCTTCATATAGTCAGACAAACCTACATCGAGAGCACTGACAAGCTCCATTACAGTACTGCCATCCATAGAGTCGAGAAAGCAACCAGTGCCTGTACCAAGGGTAGGCGTAGGCAACCTCTAGCAGCAACCCTCAGAGGCTAAACAATTCAGAACCAGGTCACATTATGGAAGGCGGCTAGAAGTACGGAAGCAAGAAGATAGCAGAGCCCGGCGGTGCTGTACCCCCAATGGCCGCTACAATTACCGACTCGACACACCACCCACCGACCTCGCCAGTCAAATCTTCCGCAAGTTGTGCCGACGGCGTGCTCCGGGCACCGTACGCGTGTAGCCGAACAGAGGTTGGGTTCTCATTTGTATCGTTGCCTGTATTCAGAAGATTGGCGGGCCTCGCTGAAGGTCAAATAAACGGTGGCCCTGTACAGAGTTTCATGATCTTCGAGCAACCAAATCGTCTTCTATTTTTGCACCAGAAATGGTGGCATTATCTCAGGTAATGAGGCCGACGGTTCGTTTCAACTCAATAGACCTCCCGTCAATATTCACCGCCCCCAGTGTCGTTGCCACTCGTCAGCGCTCACCGCGCATCGCTCGTCCGTTATCCACTACTGGTCGTCTGTCGTCATCCTCGTGCTAAAATAGAAGAAGGCACCTCCGCCGCTGCACCAGCAGCAGACCCGTCCGAAATAAAATCTAGCAATTGCGCCTCACATCTTAATGGAACTCACGAGTGAAGAAGACTACCCTTCCTGAGCCATCGAGGCCACGCGGCCACTCCGCCGACAAAAGCTACTCGATGTGGCTGCTAGAAATGAGGTCAAGGAACCCTCAAACAGCTGCCCCATGGCAAAGAAATACTGACAACGCACTGGAATACCTCAAGGATAGCTGCGAAGAAGAACCGCGAATATCCCGAGCCCGCAATATTGTCACCGATGCATCTGAGGAAAGAACCAGGTCCCTTCTGAACGCTCTGCAACATCGCAATTATGCTCGGCACCCTCCGAGATTATGATAGGAGTGGGAGAGAGTCACAGTTCGGGGATTACAGAGAACAGGACACGTATTCCTAGCTGTGCCTTACGGTTGGGTTGGGCATTTATAAAGCATCGCACAGTTTCCGGAAATGGTTACGGGAATTTTCAGAAGACATGCAGAGAGATTGGAAAGAGTGCTGGAATTCGAAGGTTGAGAAAAAAAATTTTAAATTACTGGACGAGGCAAGAAGACAGCATGCTTGTGTCGTATATGAAGACAGAAGGCAACACACGAGAAAGGGGACATAGGGGTGCACCGTGGATAATGCATGTGGACGAGTGGGTCATGAGTTCTTGCTTGCTTCTTGATTACAGTAACTCTAGACCATTATTATTGTAGGATTTGGGCTATAAAGAAAATGTCTATGATAGTATTAATTAAAACGTTCAAGAACTAAATCCGGAATAGTTTATGACGTAATTTCTATAAAATTTTATCTACTACGTTATGTTATTTCGAAGTAGTTCTATGAACTAACATTAAATCCTTATTTTTATAAAAATTAGTTATGAATAATATTTACTAATAATTTTTTCTATATTTATTGTAAAATATCTTTGAGTTTGATAAAACCGTTGATAAAACCAAAGTTAGAATTTTCTCAATATATAAAAATATTTTAAACGATTATTAAACTATGCTTGAAGCTATAGATTAGTTATATTAAATAATAGTAATATTAGATTTCTTTCTATAATAAATTATTTTTCTTAGTTTATCATAAAGTATTATTATATATATAAAAGTAAATGAGATTTGAAAGCTCTTCCAGGCCCTCCGGCCCTTCCCTCCCAGAAGGCCTCTCAGGGTGCGTACTAGGCTGCCCAACCCTCGAAGAGGTTGGTAGCTCAACTTCAACCAGTTTCTCTGCTCTGCCCGCCGTCTTGTTCTACCCGCATCACGGAGGACAAGTGGGCAATACTTGTATTTAGTTTTTAGTCAGTCTTTTGTGTTAGTTCTAGTTTATATATACCTCGCCATAGTTCCATAGGGCGGCACGCGAGTAATGAAATAAAAAAAAAAAAAAAAAAAATCTGCCCGCCGTCTCTTGTATTCAATTGCCGAATCTTCGATTATTACCAAATTGCACTGTCATTTCCATGTCACTTCCATGTGCACCAGACTTAGGTGCTAGCACCAATTAGTCCGACTTCCCGGGCAAGAGAATTTGAATAAGAAAGTTATTGCGATGTCCTAAAAACTTTGTGAAAAGATCTGAAGTAGTTGAGCTTTGACAAGGTATTTGATATTCTTACTCATCGTGATCTCCGCTTTGATGTACTTCTCGCCCCGGGGAAGCGTTGGGAAGTTGGTTCTAGTTTTGTGAAACTGGTTATTAGTGGAATGACCATCATGTCGTCTGCGTAAACACTAATGCCAGGGGTGGTCTCGTGTTTGTATCCTCCGTAGTCCAAAAAGTATTCCCCTCACTCTTGAGCTGTTGCGGTCGCTCCTCGTCCCACGAGTTCTCTGCTCGCTCTGTGGGTATCCTCCTGCACACTGTTGTCATCGCTTCTACTCCCATGTCGACTCCCTTTACCCACCCCTTCGTGGCACATTCACCCGACGGTAGCCAAACTTTTCTTGCCCCAATCTGCCTTTCTTCCCGTACCACCGCTCTTCCACTCTTGATATCCCCCTCCCCTCCCCTCCGGATATTTTCTCCAGCACCTCCGGCATCATATAATTCACTAGCTCTGCATCCTGCCTGCCACATCCTAAAGTCCATCCTTCTGTCTGCCATCCGTTCCCACTCTCTCCAACCCCACCCGGTTCTTCTTCTCTCCTTTCCCCTCGGAAGTCCGCGTATGAATGGTGCCTTATCTTCTGCTGAGGATGTGTGATTTGTCTTCTTCGCTTGTCAAGCTCACTTCACCAGTTTTCAGGGCCTCACCATCGCTACCCAGGGCTGCCGCATCTATCCATGGTGCCACCCGGGCAGGATTGGAGTTAAAAATCAATGCCTGTGCGAAGTCAGGACATTGTATCAGAAATTCACAGAAGGCTTCACTGGTTGTAAACACATTGAGTGCCCATTAAGTGTAATGTGCAAGATAGATACTGGAGAAGTCTCTCTTTGGGAGTGGAGATCGTCCTTGGGTTGCTGGATGAAAACAGAAGATTTGCAAATGCATAGGTGACCACTGCCGTCATGGCTTCCACATCATCTTTCTCTGCAATCATCCCGATCTCTGCTAGCATTCCAGTAATCTTAGAGTATGCAAGGCTCTTTAGGGTAACAACATTGAAGCGGTCGGCAAGCACATAAATCTTTGTGTGATACAACAATGCCGTAGGACCTTTCTGGAGGTTTCTGTAATCATCGCATTAGAAGAGAACTGAAGCAAGCTTTGATGCGAACTAATGGTGTTACTGACGTTGTATAGTCATTGCAATAAGCCCATTCCAAAAATGCCTTCATTGTTGCCTCATCAACCTCACTTAATTCCATTGCTCCTTCTTTACCCTCCCTCATTTCATTGTTTGTATGTTTATGCAACTCGGGAGATAATGATGCCGCAAGTCTCTATGCACGAAGAACGCGACAGGTGAGGTAGGCCCCGGGGCATTTTCATTATTTGTGGAAGCGTTTGGAGCTATCGAACTTGAAGGGTTCTTGAGAACAATCTTAAACAATTCGCTCTTGAGAAACTCGACGTCCCTTGCACTGTTTTGGACACTTGCGTCAGCATGTGGATGCGGAACGTATAAGGAAATCTCCCCTTACGCCATAGTTCAGTTTTCGAGTCTTGATGGAGGGAACATAAACTATCGGTTATGCAATATGCAGGTGCTTTGATAGTTAGTTGGCCTGGCCAAATAACGTAAATAGGTTGCCGAAGTTTAGACACCAAGTTTGAATCTCGCAGCGATTCACGTTTAAATAGTCTCATGCTAGGCCTTCAGCTATTTTAGTAAGCCTGATTGGACTAGGGATAGCTGCTGATCATGACTCTATTACGTTTAGGCTAGTACCTATGCACGCGATTCGAGACAACGATGCATGCAACGCCCGTCCCCGTTGCCCCGCAACTATTATAGAACATTTTGTACCCTTATAGTGAGGGCTGTATC
Source organism: Kalaharituber pfeilii (assembly GCA_015179045.1). NCBI lineage: Eukaryota > Fungi > Ascomycota > Pezizomycetes > Pezizales > Pezizaceae > Kalaharituber > Kalaharituber pfeilii. The sequence continues at coordinate 68,420 of WHUZ01000058.1, read as the reverse complement.
CGTGCACACTGCGAGACATACCTCGCTCATAGGTGAATTTGTGCGAATTCTAGCTCGCATGCGAAAATAAATATTTGAAGTCGATTCGAATTTCCCTAGAACAGGGTGTGGTCGATCTGCTGCGCCGCTGCACTCTGCTCCCCTGCAGTGCTATGGTTGTTGCCAACCGACCCCTCCACACACTTGATCTTCCCCGCAACCTTTTTTTTTTTTTTTTTTTCTTTTTTACTTCACAGAACCCCGCTTGTAGCACAAAGCCATGGCAGGGTCCCTGGGCAACCCCTCACAGCCCGGAGACAGGCTGAAAGAAAATTTCTACATACATGACCTCATCCCACCGTCACCCCCTGCCCCCTGTCTTCCCCGCAACTAGTCGATCGATTTTGGTAGTAAGCAACACACTTGTGTTCTACCGGGATATTGCGCACTTTCGGGTAACTAATAAATGACTTCTCAAAATTCAACGACTTGTTCAATTGACTTCAAATTAAATACAATACATCTAGATACATGTAGAAACCTATTTCAGACCTTGTTTGAGCACACCGAAATTTTTCAGGTGGGGTGATTTTGGTAACATACCTATTTGGGAAGGACAGACCCTTGAAGGTTTAACTTTTGCAGAATCTTTCCTAAGCCTCACAGCCATTGTGGTAGATGCTCTTGTGGGTCTAGATGGTAGGTGCGAAGTAGGAAAGAGCTGGTGTCTTGTGGGCGAAAGTGGTGTCTGAACAACTATAGTATCCAAAGAGCAGCATCAGATGTGTCAGATTCATCTGTATCATACCAGGCTTCTGGTGACTCTGAAGCAATTCTAGCTTGTTTGTGAGTATGTTGGGATGGTTGACGCTTGTTTTTGGCCTGTGGTTGCTGTGACTTCGGCTTGGATGTTCTTTTTCTTTTCGGTTTTTGCTTCTTTTACTCTTCCATCTCTAGCTGCTTCTTGAGCCTAATAATATCTTTCCAGTGATGGACCCAATGACTAGAAGATGTCTTTGGTCCTTTGTCTTGAGTTTTTTACCATGCCTTTTGAGTTTCATATTGATATTTCTCTCAATATCAACCTCAGTCATTGCTTCTAATGCTACTGATGAGAGTTTAAGAAATAACTTTTTGATTTCTGACTGAGAGGCATTTGGAAGTCGTTGATGAAGTGAATGGTATGTCCTTTGAGTGCTCTTGGTGTCCTAGGAGTATAAACACCATAGGAGGATATTGGACGTTCTGGTGAGAGGTATTCTTCAATAGCTGTATGTTACATATTGCCAAGGGGGATTCTATAGTTGCTAGGATATATTCTAGTCCCTGTGTAATGATCCAACCCGGACCCCTCGCCCAAGACCCTCCCGCTCCGGTCCTATACTGGCGATCAACATACTACATGCGTACGTTTCACCCCGCCGCCCAATCTAGGATCTCCACCAACTTGACCCCCTCCTTCTCCGCCTTCGCCGGGTGTCTCAACTCCTCCTACCCCCCGAAGTCTTTTCTTCCACACCTCGCACTCGTTCATGATGTGCGCGAAAATCTCCTGCGCCTTCCCGCACCATCTGCACTCCGGTGAGTCGTCTTTGCCTATCTTATGTCTCTACTCTCTCAGTCCCTTGTTCCCCATTAGGCCTGCGAGGGTGGCTACTCTCCTCCTGCTTCCCAGGTGTTCCAACGGGCGGTATGCCAGCTGGAGTCTCTTCCTTTCTTCCGCTCTTCGTGTCCTGCCGTGCTGCCGCATGCCCGCCTCGGTGACCACCTCGTACTGGTATTGTAGTGCTGTGCCGACCTTTGCCGCCATGTCTGCTTTCGTGTTGCCTTTTATGCCTTTATGCGACTTCACCCACAGGATCGCTATGTCTCTGTCTCCCCGAGATACCCTTTCCTCCCAGCGTTCTCTCACTGTCCTCCCGGGTCCCTCTGGTGTTGGGTTCCCCTTGGCTATCCCTTGCAACCTATTCACCATGACCCTGGAGTCAGTGATTATCATTATCTCCCCGTCCTTCCTCATGGCTTCCCCCACGGCAATCATCTCCGCGTCGTTCACTGTGCACCGTGTTCCTAGATATATTGAGGTGCTCCTCCCTCCTCCCTGATGGACCCCGGCACCCGTTCTGCTTTCTATCCTGCTTCCGTCGGTGTATATCCCTGTCCATCCCTCGTCCTCCTCTTTTGCAATGATGGCTTCCCAGTCCTCTGTGGCCAGGTCCAGGGGGTATATGGGGTTGATGTGGAGGGGGAGGGGTGTGCGGTGTTCCAGCGATCCTCGCATGTACTTTGTGTCCGGTTGCGCGTCCTTCAACGGTTCGCCTCTGAACCTCAGTGTCCTCGCCTCCACTCTCTCAGCCTCCCATTCGACAAATGTCTCCACGGACTCTAGGTTTGCTAGCCCCCAGGTTGTGGTCGTCCCGAGCCAGTCCGCCGTTTTGGCAAACACTAGGTCCAGTAGTGCCTCTCTTATCTGGCCGTCTACCTTTCCTGTCCATGTGATTGTGCTCCGGTTGATTGTTGTAGCCCTTTCCTACACGCTTCGCATTTCCTACACGCTTCGCATTTCCTACACGCTTCGCATCGCTACATGCTTTAATGTTTGTTTTCAACCAACTTGCACAACTCCATTTCCCAGTCACAGCCTCGAATCACCCGCTAAAGCCTTGTATAATAGCGAAATGAAAATCCGAGGTCGGCATGCAAATGTTTTGGTCATAGAATTCACAATTGAGAATCTACTTGAGTTGAGCACATCTGAATTATTACTTTACGTGATGAATGCACAAATGAGGTGGAAGAGCTTCAAAAGTGTGGGGTAAAATGATAAATGAATAGCTCCTGTCATTAGTTAGAAGTGTGCTGGATCAAATTCGCTGTTATGGTAGTCAAATGGAAGTATGCAACACCTGATGAACTTGTATGCAGCTGAAAAATACTTGTGTCATATTTTTGTGTGTAAATCCCATACAGAAGTTCTAAAGACTTTTCGGCAAAAAGTCATACCTTCTTCACTTCGACCCACTCTCCAGTGGCGTACGTTGATGCATGCATAGTGCTTCTGGGTATTTTCCTCTACCCCCGAGAACAGTACCTAGACAAAAGTATACTCGAGGGCAAGGGTAAGTCTTCAGAAGCGCCAAAAGTTGCGTACAACGTGACAGGGATAGTTGCTAGCATAGAATTGACCTGTTAGTTATGTAATAGTTGTTATTCTACACGCTTCATAGAGTAACAGGCTTTAATTCTTCGTTTTTCACCCAACTTACTGTTCTAAAGTCAACCCTGGAATTCCGCCTTCGCACGTAGGATAAGGAGGGTTTCGTCACGTCGAACAAGAGCTTCCTAGAAGGAATGAAGAAGGTCTGTATCATTTGGGTCCAATAAGTCTGATTGATTAAAGATACAGAACAAACAGGATTATATACATGATAAGTATTGCATGACGTGACTGCAGTAGTGAGCGGCATGAGCTAGCTCGAGCCTAGATTGATTATATATATAATCTTGACAAACTAAACTAAACTAAGCTAAATTTTCATCTTTCTCACTACTATCAGCTAAATTGTGCATTTCGAAGTTGTTGGTAGGTCAGAATGAGCTCCAAGTCTCTAATTATTACTATAGTAGGTATTTACAGTTTATGAAACCTTGCACTGGCTAAGCATTTTAGCGAGCTGTCAAGAAAAACACAAGCATGATCTTGGCTCGGCTCGTGCCGCTCACTAGACTGCAGAACTATAACTAGACAGGTAGGTGTAACAAATCAGGCAGGTGTGGAAGTCCTGGAGTGCGTGGCTTACCTCCGTGACTATCTCGTCCTGGTAGGGGAGGAGGGCAATCATCTCAGAGGCATTTTTAGCAGAACATTGCTCGTCATGTTATCATGTTCTTTTTCTACTTTGCCGTAATTTCACGTTTTCGTTTTTTGCCCACATCCCGCGTAGAATGGAATAAAGACCATTGCGATGCAACAATATTTCTGACAGGGCAATACAGATCAGATGTTCGAGTTGGCCAGTCGTTGAAACTATTGGGCAACGCTCAGCTCCATCAGGAAAGAATGAGACAGGTATGGTCCATTAGTCAATTTGGCAGTTGCGTACATCAAGAAGTTGGTACAAATACATTGCGCTTGCTACTGTGCCCGCCCCTGGCTACTACGGCGTTTGCTAGTACAAATTATCTCATCCAGCACGCGCCTGAGGATCTCTACTTTCATCGCATGCTCTGTATGACACTATTGCTTTGGTCAAGAAGTATAGATGCGATTTCGACCCGTTATGCTTTGCTGTGTAGCCCAGGACGAGCATTTGGAAGCGACCCCACAACCACAACGTCCTCCCCAGCGAAAACCACATAGATCGAAAGCTCTCAGCGAGCTGAGTCTTTTGATCTAATTTTTATTCCCAAATGCCCGACACCACAAATTTCCCCCGAGGGGTAAATTTCGAGGAATCGTTCAGCTCACTACCGCTGTTTCCAACACATCCACCATCAACTCCGCGCCAAGAGCCAATAGAAAAGACCTTAACCGGCGCCACGACCTAATAAGAAAATGCCCAGAAGCAAAAAGACACGGAGAGGGCCCCCGCCGCCTTTCCCCCCGCTCCCGGACTGGGAAGTCTTAGACGAGGAGTTACAAGACCATAAATTCGATCTGGGCAAAATCGCCGCATCGCCTTGGAGGTACTACTCGAACCATGGCCAGCACCCAACGGAGGGTTCGATCCTAAGCATACGCTTCGAAGACAATGAATGGGGCAGGTTGAGTATACAGACAGATCCACACCCGCCCGCCACACCCCCACCACCACCACTGCCATTGCAGCCACTAGGGCTTAGCCCCAACACGTGCATAGACATACAACCGATGGAGAGCACCTCTGAAGTCCTCGGCTTCAGCACAATTGACATCGTGCATTCGGAGGAGCCCTCCCCCGAGCCCACAACCCACTCCGCCCTGCCATGGCGAACAGCTACAAGTGGGGTCACGTGAAATAAAAAAAAAAAAAAAAAAAACAACCCACTCCGCCCCTGCCCCTGCGGTCAAGACTGAGACAAGAAAGCGGAAAGGCAAAGCGGCCTCAGCGCAAACGCCGTACGCCCTTAAACGCAGACTTGACGACGCGGAAGCTAGGAAAATAGCCACTGCACCACCGGTTGGGAACCCAGCCACCGACAGCACCCCTGCCAGCACCACAGCAGCGACCCCATCGGCCCCCAGACCCACCCCCGCCCCACGCCCACCCCGCCGAAACCCAAAACCCCTCAAACCACAAAAGCCAGACCCCCGACACACCCATCCAACCCCGGTACCACCACTCCCAAAGAAGGCATCGTAGTACATGGGATAGCCCTGAGGAAGGACCTCGGGAATGTCCGAAGATGGATGGAAGCAGACAATAAAGATATAGGAAAGATTACGGGGATCAGATGGCTGAGGAACAAGACGACATTGAGGGAGGAAGGGAAAAAGACAAGTTCAGTAGTTGTATACCTGGAGGACACAACGGAAGTAGACCGGGTGAGACTAGGAGGAAGATGGTTGAGAGTCTGCCGGTATGAGTCAGACAGGGGATGGAAATAGGCAAAGGACGTCCCCCTGCATCGGCTTGGATCATCCACCCATAATACCAGTGAGAGTCGTGGGTTTCATGTAGCTACATTTTAGTTTTCCTTTACTTAAATAAAGACCCTCGCCATAGCCCATAGGGCGGCACGCGAGTATTGATATAAAAAAAAAAAAAAAAAAAAAATTGCTGTGTAGCGTGGCACCGCATCAAACGCTTGAAGTAGAGTATTCATGTAACCACAACGGCGAGTAGAATAAGAAACTTGCTCTTTTTTTTTTTTTTTTTTTTTATTTGATTACTCGCGTGCCGCCCTATGGGCTATGGCGAGGATTTTATTTAAAAGAAAGGAAATAAAACTTAGATACATGATGCCCGCGGTTTGTATGGTATTGCGGGGGGAAGAAACTTGCTCAGCAGGCCGGTGGAGTAAGCCGTCACGGGCAATCGAACAAAACACTTTGCTCCATTGGGTCACAACTTCTTACGTACGTGTGATAGCCGCGAATGTAGCACGTCTTCAATAAAACTGCAATAAAACTGAACTACTATTATTCCATCAAACGACATCCACATTCCCTGCAATAGGCTCGTAGCTTGTATGCAGGGTTATGTGAACCAAAAGGAAAAAAAAAAAAAAAGAAATCCGCAACGCAATCCTAGCTACAATAAAGCCAAAATACAACTTCAGGTGTATCCCGTCCTTGGTGTAGGGGGTATATGGATAGAGAAGAAAGCGCGGAACAACTCAATCTTGAATCTCAATTTTGCCAAAGAAACCTGGTGCGTTGCACTTTCGACAGACCAACGAGCCAACGTTCGCGGCCACGTTATAGTTCTTATTTTCATAGGGGTAGATCCAGCTGAAATAGTCGTAGTTGGTTTTATTTTTGCACCACTTGCAAGTATAGTAGAAATCCTTTTGTGAGCCAGATATTCTGTCTTGACCCACAGTCCAAAGCACGGAATTATCAATTTTAATCCTTACGCTGTGATGACGGCTCAACAGCATCCACTGTTTCGCACGGGTACCGTATCTAGAGCTGGCGGAACGAAGCCTCAAGGGCGGCCTCAATAATCAAATGTCAAGAAAAGAGTCTTCAATTGTCTTGTCCGTGCGTGTCCATATCTGTCCATGTCTGTATATCTCCGTGTATCCTGCTGCTTGCCTGTATCCATGCCTGTTGCTGCTTCCTTTTTTCCACAGTCCTATCTACATCCAATTTATAGACCACCTTCCCCTTCCAACTGAGCCTATACATACATATCTCGCTTCTTAATCATAATTCTCTTCCCATATGTCATCATGTGGCCCTACCGATGAGTACCGCTCCGGCCCGCGTATGGCCTTATTCTTTCCATCGGTACCGTGGTTACCACCACAACGCCGATCTCCAGATCGACCTTATCACAGCGCTTGCACATAATGCTCATCACTCCAACATAGTCGCAGTTGGAGCAGTGTCTGCTGAGGATGTGTGATTTGTCTTCTTCACTGGTCACGCTCACTTCAGGAGGTTTCACCACCTCACCATCACTGCCCTGGGACACTGCGTCCACCCATGGTGGCCTCCGGGCGGGATTGGAATTAAGAACCAATGCCTGTGCGAAATCCGGACACTGTACCAGTAAGTCACAGAATGCTTCGCTGGTTGTGAACACGTCGAGTGCCCATGAAGTGTAATGCGCAAAATACTTCAGAAGTGGCTCTCTGGGGACGGAGATGATCTTTGGGTTGCTGGATGAAAATGGAAGATTCCCAAACGCATAGTTGACCACTGCCACCATAGCTTCCACATCGGCTTTCTCTGCCACCATCCCGATCTCTGCAATTTTTTTTTTTTTTTTTTTTTTTTTTTTTTTTTTTATATCAATACTCGCTTGCCGCCCTAAGGGCTATGGCGAGGGTTTTTATTAAAAAACTCCAAAAAGAACGAAAGAAGTAAGCAACTTTAAATACATGATGCCCGCGGTTTACATAGTGTTGCGGGGGGAGCGGCCAGTCCGTCTCATCTCCTTCCTCATCTCCGTCCCCTATCCGCCTCGTACTGGCTCACTTTCAACCATCTTCCTCCGAGTCGCACCTTGTCGATGTCCTGTTGGTCTTCCAGATAAACCACTATGGAGCTCGTCTTCTTCCCCTCTCCAACTAGTAGGTCCTTCTTTCTCAACCAACGGATCCCAACCACCTTCTTCAGGTCCTTGTTATCTGCAACCAGCCATCGTTGTACGTTCCCCAGATCCTTCCTCAATGCTACCCCATGTACAACGATTCCAGTCTTGACAGAGGTCTTGGTGGTGGCACGGTGTCGCCGGAACGCTTCTTGCTGGGTCGGAAGCTTCCGTCTTGGCTTGTGTGGCGACGGTGGTGGTGTGTTCGGTGATGATGGTGCCGGCACCGGTGGCGGCGATGGCTGTGGTGCCGGTGCGGGTGACGGCGGTGCGGGTGGTGGTGCTCCCGAAGCTGCGATCTTTTTCGCCTCCTCATCGCTGAGTCGGCGTTTTATTTCGTAGGGCTGATTGGGAGCGGGCGTCTTCCCCTTCCTCTTCTTGTTGCCGGAGGTGTTGCCGTCACGTGGCACAGGTGGGTCCGCCTTTTCCTTCCCCTTCCGGTCGGCGGGTGGCGGCGGCGGGAAACATCATACGGTGATCTCTGCAAGCATCGCAGTAATTCTAGAGTATGCAAGGCCCTTTAGGGTAACAACATTGAAGCGGTCGGCAAACACATAAATTTTTGTGTGATACAACAACGCTGCAGGCCCTTTTTGGAGGTCTCTGTAATCATCGCATCAGAAGAGTCTTAACAACAAACTCAACCGAGCTTTAATATGAAGTAATGACATTACTGACGTTGTATATTCCTTCAAGTACGCCCATTCCACAAATGCCTTCATTGTTGCCTCATCAACCCCACTCAACTCCATTACTCCTTCTCTACCCTCCCTCATTTCGTTGTTGGTATGTTTATGTAGCTCCTCGGACAATGACGCCAGCAATCCTCTATGCACGAAGAACGCGATGGGAGTGGCAGACCCCGGGGCATTGTCATTATTTGTGGAGGCGGTTGGAGCAATAGGAGTTGATGAAGGGTTCTTGAGAACAATCTTAAACAAGTCGGTCTTGAGAAGCTCAATGTCCCTCGCGCTGTTTTGGATATTGCATCAGCATGAGGATGTGAAACATATTGGGGAATTTCTCCTTACGCCATAGTTCAGTTTTCAAGTCTCGATGGATGTGCCCTCTGTCGTTGTAATATATCAGGAAGCATAAACTATCGGTAATGCAATGTGCAGGTTCTTGGGGTGCGTTGGCCAGGTCAAGTAACGTGAGTAGTGGTGAGGTTTGGACACCAAGTTGGGATTTCGCAGCGATTCACATTTTAAATACAGTTTTCCCTTGCTATACCGGATCTGTAAAATCCGGCCTTTTTCGTCCGGTATAGCAAGAGGGGTTTGTATGGGAGCGGTATGTAGCAACCTGAGAGTATCCGGTATAGCAAGGTTTCCGGTACAACGAGGTCCGGTATAGCAAGGGAAAACTGTAGACTCACGTCAGCCTCCCAGCAACCTGACAGGACAAGGGTGACAGCTGATCATGGCCTTAGTACAGTTTTCCCTTGCTATACCGGATACTCTCAGGTTGCTACATACCGCTCCCATACAAAACCCTCTTGCTATACCCGACGCACTAAGAATACCGGACCGGACAGGAATTGCCAGGCACTTACCCCCCTGTCTCCATACAAATAATATTTGCTATACCGGATACACTAACACTGATACGTCCAATCTTGGCTATCCCACATTGCATTCATCTTTCAGATGCTTTACTACACTTAACATTACATAATAAAATTAGGCTGTCGTTGTTCCCAATTACATTAATTTTCCTGCCCATCCCTATTCTGTTCTGCCAAGCATTTTATTCTATAACGGAACCTTGCTATACCGGACGAAAAAGGCCGGATTTTACAGATCCGGTATAGCAAGGGAAAACTGTAGTAAGCACCTCCCTCACATTGTGACTATTCCCTGCGCTAAACTGCAACCCACTGTTCACTGCACTATCGACAGCGGCTTTCGGCAGCTGCTGGCAATATTGCTCTACGAAGTGCTGCAGTTTTAGAAGAATCCGAATGACAGCTTGGCTTCATAGACAGGATGCAATAATTTGAATGACGTGTGCATCAACGTCAATCAGTATGCATCAAGAACTTGCCGGACATTAATTTTTTTTTTTTTTTTTTTTTTTATTCACGTAACCCCGCATACAGGCTATCAGCCTATGGCAGGGACCCATATACCCGGGCCAGGTTTGGAACACCTAACTACGGAATCTACATGCACATCTTGAGCACTCAGTGCTCTCCGTCCCGGCTACCCCAGATCGAGGCAGGCAAACCAGTACTCGACCGGGTCGCCCTCCACACCTTCTTGCTTCCACCCTTTCTCCTCTAGGTCCTCCCAGGACTGCCAGGTGACATGCGCCCCATCTTTGTCCTTCCTCTGGGTCGCTCCAGTTCGGTGCACCTGAACACCACATACTCAGCACTCCATGCCTCACCACATGTACATTGTACCTCCTCGCCACTGACCATCCTCCTCCACATAGCTCCGCCTTTTCCAGTCCGCAGCCATGTGTAACTTGTGAGTGCTCTCCTGCCCCACTTCACGAATTTGCCCTTCCCAAACCCTGCACGCTCCCTCTCCTCTTTTCTTTTTCGAACTAACTCTTGACGCAGCCCACCCTCAGTGGCCTGCCCATCATACCTCATGCACTTGGCCCCCTCTTTGGCCAAGTGAAACGTCAAATATCAACATTCCCGCCGCCAAAAATATCCATCCAGCCTCTATGAAATCGTTTGATCCTGCCTTCCGAAGTTGGCCCTTCCAATGGCGTCCCAATCCCCTCTCGCTGAGCTTCCAATTTCCTTCAGGTTTTAACCCGCATTGTTCTCCCCATTCATCATTATGCCTCTCAGCCTAAATTGGCATTGCCATTCGATCCTTCCCACAGTCAGCAATGGCTGGATTCATTGCCGACTGCCTACTTTCCCCAGCCCGCCCATTTGTCTGGCACTGCTACGGTTTCTCTCTTGCTTAGCTGGCATCCAAGGGAATCTTGTTGACTTCCCTTGTAATTATAGACCGTCATCCCTGTTTCCATGCTTTGCTCGAACCAAACGTTCGCATAGCCTTCCAAGAATAACCTCCATTGATAGTCCTTCCATGAAACACATCCTGCAACTTACCTGAATACCCGGACCGTCATGAATACTAACGGCGCGTCTGATACACTTTCTGCTGGAATAGGTACCCTCAGCAGATATTTCCCACTCCTCTTACCCAAGGTACACTCTAGATCTTTCCTGTAAACATCTCCTCTAGATATGTCCTTGTTCAGCTCCTCACAGGTCTCTCTGTTGTGCATTCCGCCATCCCAATAGCAGCCTCAAAGATTGTTCGCTAGTGCAGGATATTCGCGATTTCCATACTGGTTCCGGGGATAACACGGCTTGAGAGCCGCGGCCTTAATTTCTACAATTTACGCATCCATACATTTCTGAGATTCCGTCTGGTAGACCTTCAGCTCCTGCATCATCTCAGTAAGGTTCGCAATATCCTTGCCTCCCTTGTGCCCTTGTCGTTGCGGTAACCAGACCTCGCCATAGCCCCTAGGGCGGCAAGCGAGTAATGATATTAAAAAAAAAAAAAAAAAAAAGAAGTTCGGAAGTTCGTTTATCCGTACGGGACGAGCAGCAAGTTTCCGCAGTGAGGACGAGGTGTTGGAGACGGATGGCGCTGCAGGCAGGTGGTAGCTTGTGAAAAGGAGTACAGAGGAATAGGCTCAGAGATGTGTGTATTCGATTCTAATGATCAATCAAGAACGGAGCTTCCAGAGCCCATATATATACAAAAACTCTATAACACGAAGTTGCATACAAAACCAGTGAACAGAACAGCTAAGTATTTGGACTGCCTAATATGGAATACTCAGTCCGGAGTGTTTGGGCCATCGCGGATGTTCGGAGTGCTTAGGCCATTGCGGATGTTCGGAGTGCTTAGGCCATTGTGGATGTTCGGAGTGCTTAGGCCATCGCGGATGTTCGGATGTTTTACACACTCGGACTGTTTCGCTCGGACTGTTTCGCGTGTGTTCGGCTCATGGTTTCTAACATAGCTGGAGAGGCCGAAGGGAACCGGTGAGTAGGCACAAAAGTTACCATGTGGAACGCAGAGGCATGAGGGGGGTCCTGAAGACGTCGACGGCAGAGTGAAGGTGCTTCTGCTCACTGACCGACAGGCGGCCATCACTGTGGTCAACAGAGCAGGGAAATCCAGGTAGGTAAGGACTTCGGATCTAGCACGTGTAGTGGTAGACCTCCAGAAAGGTGGAGGAGGCTGAGGGAGTCCAGGGCCATGAGCCTTGCATGCGTGAAGGCGTGGTGGCGCACGTAGCTCGCCGGCAATGAGAGGGCAGAGGAGAGGGCAAAAGAGGGGGCTGGCTGCATGAGGTACGAAGGACAGGGCGTGGAAGGATGTCTGCGCGAAGAGTAGTGTGAAAGAGAGAGGGGAAGAGGGAATGAGCAGGTTTTGTAAGAGGAAAATTCGTGAGATGGTGCTGGAGAGTAATCACCGACTACACCTGGCTGCGGACTAGGAAAGGTGCAGCCATGTGCAGGAGGGCGATCAGCGGTGAGGAGGCGCGATGCACCTACGGGGAGGTATGGGGCGCAGAAGACTGAATGGCGAGATGGTCACCTGGCAGTGCTGGGAGGACTTAGAGGAGAAAGGGTGGAGGCAGAAAGGCGAGAAGGGCAACGCGGTCGAGGGAAGGGTTCGCAGCCTCCATCTGGGCTAAGCGAAGGGTCGGAGGGTACGTTTGTAGGTGCTGAATGTTTGTATGTACAGCACGGAGATACAATATGTAGATGCTCAACGCCATGGGCTTGTAGCATGTAGGTGGGGTTGAACGACAGCAAAACAGCCAGCTTACGGAAATGTACAACACCCGTGAACCTTGCCGGCAGGGCAAACCAATCTGATCGACCAAATTTGCAGGCGCATACATGGTGCTTTGAGACTCAGCATTAAAGTGTCTACGAAAAGTCGTACTAAATATGCTAGCAATAAAAGCCACACTATGTTTACAAACCTACAAGCCCTCGTAGATGAATGCCCAACTTCGGTGGTGAATGACTTTAGACAGTGTAGGTACGACGCAAGTACTCCCAACACCAATCCTAAATGGTAGTCCACTTGGAAAAGGAGACGGACGTTGAGAAGGTGAGGCTCAGTGGACGTTGGCTCAGATCGGTCCGGTATGAGTCGGATAGGGGACGGAAGTAGGGGATACCGGGCGCCACCCGCATCATGGAGGAGTTCGCGGGCATCACATGTAGATAGGGTAGTTAGGAGTAGATAGTTTGGGGTTGGTTTTGACTTCTTTGCGTTCGTTTTAATAAAACCCTCGCCATAGCCCTCTGGGCGGACTGCGAGTATTGATATAAAAAAAAAAAAAAAAAAAAAAAAAACCAATCCTAAACCCACTGCACGTAAAACTTGAACTGTCACGCCTCACACCACTGCTACTGTACTCCAGACTGTCAGGAGGACCGTACGTACATAAGTAACTCTAGGTGGTAGCTTACTTCGAATTTTTAAGGCTGTACTTACGTGCGTTACATAAGCGTGCCAACTTTGCACAAAAACATCGAGGCGAGGGTACAACAGTAGAAACACAACTTTAAACCATTGCTTAAGTAATACATGTGCCAAGACCCTAAGTACCTACTAGTAGCAACGCGTGGTTCGAGGCTGGACTTTCATCTAAGGCAGAGGATCTGATAACAGCGCCCCTCTCATTAGATTATCTGATTGTTAGAATAGCCCAATTCTTTTACGAGGGGGAACGCCAAGTTACGGAACTGAATGCGTTGGTAAATTTCCAAGAGAATTGGAGAATCTGATAAGGAGTGCATGCAACGAGCCCGCCTTGGCAAGAGCATTTATCTGATTCCTACAATCGCCATTCCTGAACGGACTGGAGATGCGTCGCAGTCATCCCTGCTATATTAGGCAGCATAGGCAGCAGTCTCTTTTTTTTTTTTTTTTTTTTTTTTTATTCACGTAACCCGCATACAGGCTACCAGCCTATGGCAGGGACCCATATACCCGGGTCAGGTTTGAGACAACTAACTACGGAATCTACATACACCCTTGATCACCCAGTGCCCTCTGTCCCCCGGTCCCCGGCTACCCCAGATCGAGGCAGGCAAACCAGTACTCGACCGGGTCACCTTCCACGCCTTCTTGCTTCCATCCTTTCTCCTCTAGGTCCTCCCAGGACTGCCAGGTGACATGTGCCCCATTTTTGTTCTTCCTCTGGGGCCGCTCCAGTTCTGTGCATCTGAACACCACATGCTCAGCACTCCATGCCTCACCACATGTGCATTGTACCTCCTCGCCACTGACCATCCTCCTCCACATAGCTCCGCCTTTTCCAGTCCGCAGCCATGTGTAATTTGTGAGTGCTCTCCTGCCCCACTTTACGAATTTGCCCTTCCAAACCCTGCACGCCCCCTCTCCTCTTTTCTTTTTCGAACTAACTCTTGACGCAGCCCACCCTCAGTGGCCTGCCCATCATACCTCATGCCCTTGGCCCCCTCTTTGGCCAACTCATCCGCCTTCTCATTGCCTTCTATCCCCACGTGGGCTTTGACCCATGCCAGCTTCACTGCATCCGCCTTCCTTAGCCTCCGCCGCCTCTCTGCAATCAGCTCTATCACCCGCGCTAGGTCTGCGGTTCTTGCCTTGCCAGTTTTTCCTGCTTTCTGGACTGCACTGATAGCTGCCTGAGAGTCTGCGAGTAGTAGTACTTTTGCACTGCCATCAACTGCTTCAAGGGCACCCCTCATTCCTGAGACCTCACCGTCCCACACAGTTGCCTTTGTGCCTACCCACCGGGACCCCTCTGACTCACCTGCTACCACCTGCCTCCAGCACCATCCGCCACCAACACCGCCTTCCTCACTGCGGCTGCCGTCTGTAAAAATAGCCACCGAGTCACCCTTAGCCTCATTGATGGCCTTTTCCCATTTGGCTGGGGCGTCTTCCTTGCACAACTTGAGGTCAATGACCTCAATGCCTGTCTGTGGTAGGTGTACATCGGAACCTCTCCGGACAGGCAGATTCTGCCTGCGGCTCCCGGACCTCATCAGACGATAAACTTTTACGCCATGACCCTGTGAGACAGGTACCAACATTGCGGAATAGTAGATCAATTGTTGGTATAGGTAGATGGAAAGACAAGGATAATTAAGTACGTACATGCCCGCTCGCTACCAACCCATGCTTTTTTTTTTTTTTTTTTTTTATATCACATGACCCCGCTTGTAGCTGTTCGCCATGGCAGGGCTCCAACCCATGCTGAGCAACTAGATTGAATGTGGGATTACTCAATTAGGGAAAAAAAAAAATGAAAAAATGGATCTGAAATAACAAGTGTATGAGGAAACAAACTAATGAGTGGATGAGGAAACAAAAATAAAATCTTGCGTCTCCTGAACCACCTCACTCTCTGACATTACTCTCTTATCTGTTCTGGCCGCACTGCCGGTAGCCTTCGCACTGCTGGCAGCTTCCGTCTTTCGCTGTCTCTTGTTCTTAGGATATAAGGTGTTATTCTCAGTTGTATTTGCAGTGCGCTGCTCTAGACGTATAAGAGCTTGTTCATTTGCAGTACGGAGTCTCTTCAGAGTATGCGATCGAGGTGCAGGTGTAGGTGGTAAATATTCTGGTATATTCTGCAAGGCCTGACGATTTTCAAACTGCCGAATAAGTTGAGCAGTTTGACGGGCTTGAAGGTAAGCAAACCGCTCTGCTTCTTCACTAGAGAGATTGGCGTGAAATTGCTCTAGTTCAACAGATGATTTTACCAACATATGCGAGCTTGATGATCCAGTCGGTGCTGTTTGCGATCGTGATCCGGTTGTTTCAAACATAGATACTGTAGGCTCGATTGACTCGGATGTAGTTAATAACCATCTAGAATGATTTTTTTTTTTTTTTTTTTTTTTATGTCAATACTCGCATGCCGCCCAAAGGGCTATGGCGAGGGTCTTTATTAATGAAAGTAAAAGAAAAACGATCGCACCCACTAACTACATGTGTTGCCCGCGGTGGTCCTACGTGATGCGGGAAAGGGAAACTATCTACATCCCAATGAATTGAAGTAATTGGAATTGGTATCTGCAATTCAAACAAAGGCCTGAGCTTGTGGTGACATGGAAGCTCATATTGATAGGTAATACTACATCTGCAATCAGTTTGAGAATCCGAATTTATTGGTGCTTTTGCCCATTCAATACGCAAAAGATTTAAAGCAAATAAAGATACTTTATGCAATAAAGCACTAAATATCTTTTGATCAATTCCAATAGGAATTTTCGTTCGACTATCACGTTCTGCCTCATCAACCTTCTGTGCTAATAGCTTAACATGGGCTGTTAATGCTTTAACTGCTGCCTCTAAACTAAGTTGCATATCAAGGCCTTCTTTGAGTGGGCGATGATCACTTTCGGTACGTTGAGTTTTTTTTTTTTTGGTGCGTTGAGTTGAAAAACAGCCAAGATTTGGATAGGTAGTTGTATAAGCGCGGCAGAATTGTACTTCTTTAGGAATCCAATGTATACGTAGATACTCCTTTTCGGGATCGTAAAGCTGGTCTAGGAGCTCTTTTCGTGCCTCATCTAGTGCCTCCACTGTTGACGCTTTGATGTATCTCCAAATGTAGTTGCCTAAGATATTACGAACTGTCTTGTCATAGCGGCCTGAGTTGGTGAGACGCGCTTTGATGTTTTCAGCTGCATGCCACTCACACAGTTGATGTAGGACAGAACTATCCCTAAAACGTAGTTGAAAGGAAGCCAGGAGCCCAGCTGCTTGATCAGCTAAAATAACCCGAGGTCTAGCACTGCCATCAACCCAGAAAAGTTCATCCAAACAGTCAAAAATAAAATCAAATGCCTCTTTACTCTCCGCGCGAATAAATGACAAAGCAAATGGAAATGTAAGACCAGTATTAGTTATGCCGATACAGCTAGAAAGAGGTAGCTTTAATATATTAGTAGAAAATGTAGCATCAATTTGCATTACAAATTGAGAAACAAATCTGCGAGCAAGCTTAATTTGATCGTCTGTGCAGAAAAAGAGTTGCTCTAGTTGTCGCGATTGTGGAACTGAAGTACCATCCTCTTGGGTATAGGAGTATCGAGATCGGTAATGAAATCCAGCCTCTGTTAAGCCTGCTCGAATATTTGCAAGCATTTGCCCTGCTGTATTCATAGAAGGTGTGGTCTTAGATCGCTGAGTATTGTACGAGTACCAACAATCGATCTACTATTCCGCAATGTTGGTACCTGTCTCACAGGGTCATGGCGTAAAAGTTTATCGTCTGATGAGGTCCGGGAGCCGCAGGCAGAATCTGCCTGTCCGGAGAGGTTCCGGGTGTACATCTCGCCCCCAGGACACTCTCTCCTCCTCATTGACCTCGAGAGTGCTGGCAATCTTTCCAGCTACTGACTCAAACCCATCATTTTTGTCTGTAGCATAACTCAAGCAAAAGTCTCTCCAGTCCCTCCCCCTTTCACCCTCTCTGTCTGGGTCTGGGGCTACCATTCCAGTGAAGCTTTCCGGCCATAAATCTCCAACTCCTGTAGGGTCCCTCACTGATCTTAGTGCATATCTTGCTTGGCCTTGATCGAGAATCGTCGTTACACTCTCTACTCCAGCAATGGCCTCGACCTTTACTCTCGCTGCCCCTCGGACTGCACCAGTGCATTTGCGAAGTGCTTGATACTGCAACTTCTCAAACTCCTCTCTCCACTGCTTCTGGCCTCTCCACCCAATTTCGGACCCCCAAAGGGCCACTGCCCTTACCATGCCTGTATAAGCCTTTCTCCATGAGATAGGACTCATACCCCATTGAGAGTTGCCTACCCAGACAGCGCGCCCATGAGTTTCCTGGCTTTCTCGATCCGGCTTTTCCAGTGGAGGTCGAAATCAAGAGTGCTATCACAAATCACCCCTAGCCACTTGCACCTCTCAACATCTGCCCTTCTCTTGGTCTTCTTACCCATGACTAGGACCTCCTCCTTTGAGGTCTCCAGTGGTAGATCGTGAGCTTCAGCAACCTCCCTGAGGACTCCTGCAATTCTCTCCCCAATTCTCCTCATATCCTTTCCTCCTTCCCAATCCAGAATAACACAGTTCATATCATCTACAAATGAGGGCAGCTCCACTTCACAGTCTCTCACTGTTGTAGCTACCTTTGTTTCCATCTCTTCTAGAATTGGTGCCATGTATATGAGGAACACAACTGGGGATAAAGGCGAGCCCTGCGGCACGCCTACATTCGATCTGCCATTGCCCCTCACCTGTCCATCCCATTCCACCTCAAACTCTCGCTCCCGGAAGAAGGTTTCTAACCAGGGTAACCATTTCTCAGCTTTAGAACCCTGTACTCGGTGCTTGACCATATCCCATCGTGTGTTCCCAAAGCCTCCCTTGACATCCTCCATCGCTGCCATCACAACCACAACGCCCCCCCCGCTGAAATCTACATAGATCGAAAGCGCTCAGCGAGCTGAGTCTTTTGATCTAATTCTTATTCTCAAATACCCGACAGAGCGAGTTTCCCCCGAGGGGAGAAATTCTGAGATCCCATCAGCTCACCACCACCGTTGCCAACACATCGACCACACCACCCCGGCGCCAAGCTCCAATAGACAACCAAGCGACCAATAAGATGCCGCCGAAACAGACTGTACCGCTTACCCCTCCCCAGACCCAGACGTCGGGAGCAGCCGAGAGGCTAGCGGAGTTCAACAGACGACAGCGAGAGCTCAACAAACGATGGCAAGCGCCACCATCACCAACGCCACCGCCACCACCACCACCACCGCCTCCACAGCCACTGGGGTTCAGCCCCATCACGACAATAGACATCCCGCCGAGCCCGCCACACTTGGGGCTCAGCCAGATCACGTGCGTAGACACAGCGCCGGAGGAACCAACACCAGAAGCTCTCAGCTTCAACTACTACGTGCTACTTTCGGAGGAACCAGTCTCCGAAGAGGTGGCACCCAAGAAGACCAGGACTTCGACCCCCCCCAAAAAGACAACCCCGAGGAGAAAGAGGACAAGGAAGACGAGGAAGAACCCTGCCTCGGTCGAAGCACAGGCGGCTTCTCCAGCCCCTGAAATACCGTCACCGAACCCCACCCCGACCCCGACACCCGCCCCCGCCACCCCCGCCCCCACTGCCGCACCACCACGCCCCACCCGAACCTCCCCCCGTTTCACGCAGGGCATCGTCATACATGGCGTTGCACTAAGGAAAGACTTGGAGAAGGTTAGGAAGTGGTTGGAAGAAGACAACATGGAGTTAGATAAGAAGACAACGGGCATAAGATGGCTGCGGAGGAAGCAGACACTAGAGGAGGAAGGGAAGAAGACAAGCTCCGTCGTGGTATACACAAAGACAAGGGTGGAGACTGGGAAAGTCAGACTTGGGGGGAAGTGGCTGAGATCGGAGAAGTACGAGCCAAACAGGAAAAGGGAACAGATAGGCTCGGACCCCGGTCCAAATACCTGTACTTAGTGCTTTTTTCCTTTGTTAGTTAGTCTTTATATATATACCTCGCCATAGCCCACAGGGCGGCATGCGAGTAATGAAATAAAAAATAAAAAAAAAAAAAAAAATTGACATCCTCCATAATCCACACTGCCCCACCGCCACGTGCCAGGGCTCTCTGGCTCTTCACAACTGCCCGAAATAAGGCATCAATTGCAGACCTTCCTCTCACTCCTCCAAACTGCCCATGGTGGAATAGTCCAGCTTCTTGCAAGTCATCAGCAACCACCTTCTCCATCAGTTTTCCCACACAATTGATGAGTTGAATAGGCCTCCAGCTCTTTGCTTGCGTAAGGTCCCTGCCAGACTTCGGGATCATGATCACCTTGCTGAATTGCCAATCCTTCGGCATCCTGGCTGCAGCCAGCTCAGCAGCCAGCTCCTTTATTAACTGCCCTCCTAGCACTGTTTTATTGACCAGCTTGATGAATCTATAGCTGATGCCATCAGGCCCTGGAGCTGAACGGCTCGAGGTGCCTGCAAGTGCCTTGCATAGCCTCTCAGTCAGCTTTTTTACATTGGAGGTCCATTCGTCTGTCATGCTCTGCGGGCCCGAGTTCACTGGTAGGTCCAATGTTGTCAGGGAAATTGATGCCGCCTGTAAATTCGACGCCGCCAGCGAATTCGACACTACTGGTGAATTCGGCACTGCCGGCGAATTCGACACCGCTCGCGAATTCGATGCCGCTGGCGAATTCGATACCGCCGGCAAATTTGGATTTGACATTGCCGGTGAATTTGATACTGCCAGTGAAGTTAATGCCGCTGGCGAGGTTGGCACTGCTGGCGGATCCGACGTCGCCTGATATTTGAAGTTTCTCTGTACCAGGCCTCTCACCTTCTCCTCGTCTGTCCTCCATATATCACCATTGTCACCTACAAGGTCACCCATTTTTCCTCTTAACTTCCAAGGGTCCTTTGCTACTCGGATCACATCCCATGGGTCCTTAGAGCTGTTTTCCCCTGTAAACTGTTCCCAGCACTCCTTTTTCTTTCGTCTTATGATATACTTGAGGGTCTTAACCCGCTCTTTCCACCGTAGGAGTCTGGCTCTCTCCCATGCTTTGGCTCCCTGTCCCTTCCCCCCTCGGCCCTCCTTCCTCACTGCCTTCGCTGCCTCTTCTACCTCCTTATCCCACCACAACTTACTTCTTGATGATGCACGTATCTCCCTCTTCAGACTCTCTCGAAGCTTGCAGGTCTTCTCATATGCAGTCCCTCCTTCAAGGCTTCGGTACCACTCCCATTGTTCTGAAGCCTTCTTTTGCATGATTTCTTGGATCAAATCCTCTGCCTTATCCCAATCCACTCCTCTTCTTATTTCAGTTTTGCCTTGGCTGCTACTACAAGTCCCCCAGACTACTGCATGGTCTCCACATAACCACTCTGGATCTTCGTTTTGCCATCCAAATTCCCCATACTTCCAGACTAGATCTAGAACACTCTCTCTGACCTGCCCTTCAACTTCTCTTGCCCATGTTGAAACCCCTTTCCTTGTTTCCAGAAGCTAGCCTGTGCCTTCCAAACCCTCTTTGAGTGCCCTTCCCCTTGGGTCAGGCCCTCTGTCTAGTTTGGACCATGCTGGATGGTGTGCGTTAAAGTCCCCCAGTAGTACTGTGCTAGACTGCAGGCCTCCTGGGCCTCTCAGCCTTCCCCATCTGTCCATCCAATCCTCCAACGTCTCCAAATTCGTATCTGGATGGATATATACTCCTCCCGCTCTGCCACCTCCTTCTACCTCACACCAGACCCACCCTTTCGTCTCTTCAATCACTTTCCACTCCTGGGTCCCTTTCCTTGCATGAGCCACTACCCTCTTGCCACTTTCAACTCGGCTGATGACCTCATAAGCTGGATGCCTTGTTGTGACCCACTCTCCTCCTTTCTCTGCAACCCATGCTTCTCCTATAAAGATCACATCTACTTTCTCTCTATTTGCCCATTCCAGAATAATATCACTATTTCTGAGAGAACCTCCAACATTCTGGAATGCCACCTTCATCCTCTGTTCAGTAACCATTACGTCGGAACCGCTTCCCTGCTGGCATATAGCTCGCCAGCTCTGGCCCTAGCCCTGGCCTCTTCAAAGAGTTTCTAGTAGATACAGTTGCACACTCCCTTCGCTGGTGCCCCATACCACCACACTGCCAGCACGTCCTACTGGCTGCTTTGACTCCCTGTTGTTTCTGACTTTGGTAGGCCCTCGGCGGCTGGTGTGTGCACTCTCTCTGCTGATGTCCCTTCCTGCCACACTGCCAGCATGTTCTTTCGAAGGCTGCTGCTGGTACTGATACTGGTGTTGCTACTGGTACTAGTAGAGAGCTTGCATTTACTCCTCCTTTAGCGGGTGCAGACCCTCTCACTGCTAGTGGCTTGTAAACTTCTACCTTTCGGAGGTCATTTCCAAGCTTCACTCCCTCTTTAACTAGTCTTTCTGCTTCCTGTACACTGGTTACCTCAAACTTAACTGCTGTAGTTCTCATTGTTTGCCATGCGTTTGGGCCAACTCTCTCCGGCCATCTCGCTCCGAAAATGCCCCTAGTAGTTATGTTTTCTGCTGCAAGGGCCTCATGCAGCTGTCTTCTATTAGAGAGCCCCTCTACAGGAACTCCCTTCGCGATTAGGGGAACTGTTCCTGATTGCTCAGCCCAAACATTCAGTAGGTCCCCTCCAAACACAGCCTCCAGCTGACACTGTAGTATTCTTATAACTTCTGCTTCTTTCATCTCCCAGGGTGCTTCAATGATACGCCATCTCCTCTCATACCTCGAAACCATAGCATTCTCCTTGATACCTACTACTCGGAAAAGCCTTCTCTTCTCCCCTCGTTCTAATGCTCGAAGGGCTGTATTTGCTGCTTCTAATTGTTTCTGTTTTGCTTCCTCTGTTGTACCTACTGATACCTCCTTGTGTAGTGAAATCATCACCCACTTGCGCATCTTAGTAGTGCCAACTACCTGCCAGGAACTACCCTCGGCTCTGGTTGTACCTGTTTCTGCATGTTCTGCAGCCACTCTGGCCTCCGAAGCCTTTGTAGCAGCTTCCTGCGCCTCCTCTTCTGCTTTCTTTATCTCTGCGGCTGTGCTACTTTTCTTCTTTATATCATAGACTGCGAGCTCTTTTCTCTTGAGTTCCACATCTGCTTCATCAGCTGCAATTCTCGCAGCCTGCACTATGTCCAATCTTTGTTTTTCTCGATCTGCTGCCTCTTGAGCATCCTTTTCTGACTTCTTTCGTTGGGCCTGATCCTTTTCCTCCAGAGCTTTCGCTTTTGCTAAGGCCTTCTCAGCTGCTCTTCTTGCCTCAACCTCACGGTTCCTCTTCTTGACTTCCTCCTCCTTCCGTTTTGCTGCATCCTTTTCCTCAATGGAGGCAACTCCTAGCTTGACAACTACACTTGCAAGACTCTCTTCCAGCCTTCTCAGTCTTTGATTGATTGCCCTTGTTTCTCTTGCCTTCTGGTTTTCCTTTTCCTTCTTCCACCACTTTTCACACTCCCGAAGTGCCTTAACTTTATCTTCATGCTGGTTTTCAATTCTCAAGAAGTCTTCTACTTCTCTCCACCCTTTGCCATCAGCTCCTTTTCGATTCTCAATAATGTCACCTAATCGAGCTGCTGCATCGCCAACCCCTGATGCGCTTCGTGCTGCTCCTGCTCCCTTACGCTTTTCCCATGCTTCCTTGAGAATCTTGAGGTCATGTAGCAATCGTAGAACTTGGATTGCATCTGCTCCTTCAAGCTCCTCAGGTTCCTCTGCTTCTACTTCTTCTGTTTCTTCTACTTCCTCTGCTTCCTCCACTTCGCTGCTGTCCTTCAATTTAAGAGTCTCTCTCGCTAGCTGATCTCTAGCCAACTCACTATCACGTTTCCGTTTCCTGGTACCATCTGCTGTGATGTGGGTCTCAAAGTCTACCTCCATCTGCTCACTGCTTCCAGTTTCCTGCTGGTCGAGACCGCCTTTCTGCTCACTGCTTCCAGTTTCCTGCTGGTCGAGACCGCCCTTTCTGTAGTGAGGGGTTTGAATTGTTTGGGTCACTCTACCACCTACGTAGATGACATCCTCAATGTCATCTTCTCTGATAACTCTCCTCACCTTATTTCCTTGTTCAGCCTCTCCCTCCTGTATCGCAATTCCCTCCCTGATAATATGCGCCCATTCAACCCATGCTGCTTCACTCGCTGTATGTGCTATAAACTGTTGGCCAACCTCTGCTTGGCTCCATACTTCATGCACTCCTACTGCCCCCTTTGCAGTCAAAAGGGCTGTTGCATTTCTTACAGCCTGCTGGAGGGCGTCCTCCACCTTTGCAGTCTGGTATCCTGTGAATTGGCACCACTCTGTGGCCCCTTCCACATCGAATTGCCTGCCTCCAGTGATCACTGTAAACCTCTTTTCCCACTCCTTTACTGGGCGAAACAGCCCCACATTCCCTTCGCTTTCCATTCTAGATATCAATCTGCCTGCCTCTTTCTTTCCTTTTCCTTTATCTTGCCCCATAA
This sequence comes from Kalaharituber pfeilii, assembly GCA_015179045.1. Taxonomy (NCBI): domain Eukaryota; kingdom Fungi; phylum Ascomycota; class Pezizomycetes; order Pezizales; family Pezizaceae; genus Kalaharituber; species Kalaharituber pfeilii. The sequence goes on along the minus strand of WHUZ01000058.1, from coordinate 44,675 downwards.
TTCTTCTACTGCCAAACTCCTGTAGACGATGTTGGCCTCTGGTCGTTAAGGCAGCGTGATGTTTGGTGCTTGCAAGCGTCCCGTTAGTGCGGCTCTCGGTTGCAAACGGCGCGTTGTATTTCTTTGTTGCAGTGTCTCCTGTGCTGCTTTAATATACTTGGCGTAAAGAAGGAGTAGAACAATGGATTTTGATCACTTCCACTGCTCTCCCACCTCTGCCAAACGCTGTGGCTCAATCCCGTAGAAAAGGCCGAAATACTTGCTCGGGCGGTCCCGAGCTTCACGTTGATGTAATTTTCGATGCGGGGCACCCCTCAGTTGCGGCGTCGCGACCAAGTGGTAGAATCGGTGTTGTAGGCAGCAGTCTCAAACCGTCTCAAACCCAGAGCGGGGGCATTACTACAAAAAAATTCACGATCATAGGCGATTACACGAACTTGAGTTGAGAGCTGAGCATTTCGATAACGTCATGTCAAAATTATAATGGTCCCCAAGTTTGAATCTTAGCACGCCTTGAAAATTTCGTCCAAGGCCTGGCAATTGGAGACGTTTCCGCGATGAATGCAGTCTGATTACTATATAGCCTAATAGACTAGTATGCCAAGAGGCCTCTATCGCACTGCTTGGACATTCAAAAACACCCACTCAAACTTATTGTAACAATTTTAACAGTTCAATCTTAGGCCTCCCTGTTACGGGCGTGAGGGCTAGGCTCCGGTAGGCGCTGGAACGTAGCACTGGATGTTACGGCTACGGAGGTGTCCATACGGCGGGCCGAAATGGCTACAGAGGTGTATATGCTACAGGCTGGAATGGCTACGGAGGTGTATATACGGCGGGCTGAAATGGCAGCTGTTTGGCGTGCAGCGTGCAGCGCAGCGGAGCGACTCACAGGCGTAATGAGGAAACGATAGGTTTCAGAGTTATATCATAGAGAACTTAGAATACCGCTTGTCTCTTGATTCTTTCAACTGTGCTATCAAATAAAGAAACAACAATTCCTTATCAATGCCAATACCTGTAGTAACAGGTAAACGTAACAGAAACATGCAAAAATAGTACAGATGCAAGATAATCTTATATAGTACTGAGTTACATCCCTCTTGGCGTACACCAAACTCCTGTCAAAAAAGACCTTGGCGACAACCGCGAATTCCATATCAACGTACCGAGTGAAATGTTCACATACTCCTGAACCTCAATATACCCCTGAACCTTCGTTACAAGGTATATATTGATGTGGAATATGTCAAACGCCCGACAATACCTATATTAAGAGTTTTCATCACATTTCGTATAGAATCAACCTTTACGGAAATGGACACCACGACAATAAGGAGTTGCAATTGGCCGTATTTATCACTGCAATCTCTTAATGTGAGATGTTCACATTCTCCTGAACCTCAACATACTCGGCATAAGATATAGAAGAATGAGCCAAATTTTATAGTTATGGTATATCTCTCTCACCATCAGGAGATGAAGCATAATGAGTTCAATTTGACAGGTACAGCAGCAGCTTTCTATAGCACAATAGTAACAGAGTGAGCCGAATTTAATAGGTATAAGAGTATAATTTGACTGGTATTCGATGGCACGAGATGCAGCTGAACAAGTCAAATTTGACAGGTATAGTAGGTCTATTTCATCTCGCGAGATGTTGCAAAATAAGCTGAATTTGATAGGCACTTTGACAGGCATGGCAGCTCTTCAATGGTGTGAAGTGTAGTAGAACGAGTCAAATTTGACAGGTATGGCAGGTCTATTTCACCCCGTGAGATGTAGCAAAATAAGCCGAATTTGACAGGTACTTTGACAGGCACAACAGCTCCTCAATTTGACAGGTATGATAACTCCTCAATTTAACAGGTATGACAGCTCCTCAATTTGACAGGCATGATAGCTCCTCAATTTGACAGGTACAACAGCTCCTCAATGGTGTGAGATGCAGCAGAACGAGTCAAATGTGATAGGTGTGGTAGGTCTATTTCACCTCGCAAGATGCAGCAAAATAAGCCGAATTTAACAGGCACTTTGACAGGTATGGTAGCTCCTCAATGGTGTGAGATGCAACAGAATAAGCCGAATTTAATAGGTATAAAAGTCTCCCTCAATGGTGCAAGATGAGGATGGATGTGGTCAAGTTGATAGATATGACCTTGGCAGGCAAAAATGAGGCAGAATAAGCTCAATTTAATAGGTATAACAGCTTTCTCTCAATGGCGCGAGATGTGGCCGAATGAGCTCAACTTCTCAAGTTGACAAGTATTACAGGACTCTTTCCATAGCGTAAGAGCAGCAGAATAAGCTGAATTTGACAGGTATAGTAGATCTCTCTTGCCCTGCCATAGCGAATAGCTGCAAGCAGAGCTACGTGAAGAAAAAAAAAGAAAAAAAAGAGTAGGTCTCTCTTGAGAGTACAAGATGCAGCAAAATGAACTCAATTGGACTGGTGTGTAGGTCTCCTTTGACAATACAAGATACAGTAGAATATACTAACTTTAATAAGTATATAGGTATGGCAAGACTCTTCTATAGCATGAGATACAAAAGAATGAGTCAAATTTCATAAGTATGGCATACCTCTTTTACTAGTATAAGATGTAGTAGAACAAACTCAATTTGATAGGTATAGTAGCATCTTTCCACAGGAGAGTAGCAGAGTGAGCCAAATTTAACAGGTATAATAGGACTCTTTCCACATTATGAGATATAGCAGAATGAGCACAATTTGATAGTTGTTCGATAGCATAAGATGTAGTAGAATGAGAGTCAAATTTGGTAACAGATTACCTTCTCGAACCCCCGGCCAGGACAAACAGCTAAGACCAAAACGGTAAGGGTTTATCAACTGTTTCAGTACATTCCCCAAAGTCCAGTGGTTTCTAAACATGGTTATTCAAACGACTATCAGCTTGGAGCTTAGAACTTGGTTACCCGGCAGGGAGGGTGTTGGAGGACTTACTCAATGTAAATTCAATGGTATTTGAGTCATCATAGCCATATAGATCCGTGATTTTAAGCTGTAATATATACTGACAATGACCTGTGAAAGAATAAAGTTATTATTAAAGGAGTAAAGAGTAATACTTGAGAGCGAAGAGGTTTAACCCTTCTGCCGTTCATTCCGACACCAATCAGTGTGGTGTGTGAGTGTTCCCGCTAGTTCTACTGTAGTTATTCCCTATTCCCGCAACGTAGGTACTGATTCTACCTGCTGGCCAAAATTCTGAATTAGTGCGGGAGTGTTTCGGTTGATCCGAGAACTCGTACATTGACTTCCTGCAACCTTCTACCTTCAGCATCCACACAACTCCGTATGGTATACCCCACCCCCTCATGTGCCTTAAGGTATAGCAAACTTATACGTGGATATAAATACGCGAGAAACAAAGCTACCAAAGCCACATTCCACCTCTCAAAAGCACCGACGCGCATTCTAATACAAACGCGCCCCGAAACCGCAACTGCCATTGTCCACATCCCTCGACTCTTACTCTTCCTATCGCCCATGTGTGGCGTGCCCCTTCCCCCTAGCGTATTGCGCTCAGGTACATTAACTGCATGCAGCCGCCGTTCTCCTGGCATTATCTGCGATGAACCCTGCACGAACCCTCCGTTCACACGTCGCCTAGCTAGCCGAGCTGTCCAAACACGGCCCTTCATCTCCCTCACGCCGCATGGCTCCCAAAGTTCTGCTCCACCATCACCAGTTGTCCCCCGCCATCGACGCACTCGCTTATTACGTACCTGATCCTGAATGAAGCCTTCTCGCAGTCTTCCGGGCCCACCAGCGCTATCATAGGGTCTTGGAGGGGCTGCGCAAGTATTGTTGGAAGACGAAAGGGCGGCAACCGTTCATCCCATTTCGGGAGAGGCTGGGCTCGCATTCAGCAGTTCCGGAAGAAGTGGGAAATTCACAGCTGAAGGTGTAGGAAATGCAAGGTGACTTCCAGAAACATGTATTGTGCATTAGCTGACACATAGACAAGCCATCAAAAGCGAAGGAGTATCCAGTTGGGAATCCAATTATCGTATTGGACCTCAATCTCTCATATATGATCGCTCATATATGATCTTCGGATTTACGAAGACGTGCGCTGCTGCGGGGGTCAGTCTTATTACCCTCAATCCCTGTTTGCTTTATGCAAGCACCTACTATTTAACCGCGCTCCTACATTTCTTTATTACTACAGGACTCCTGCCCATTCCCCTTCGCATTTTACTTGTCCCTTCATTTTTCTTCTTCTTTATTTTAATTCGTCGGTAGCGTCTCAGTCCGGTCTCAACATTTCAAACATACATCAAACAGGACACGATGGGTGGTATGCTCCCTCAATGCATATTCTGGGGCCATTATTGCGTTATCGTTCCTTTGAATTTTGCAGCGTATATGTGCACGGTAGGGGGTGCTTAGTGCGATCATCTGAACTGACAATGCTTGCCTCCCCGAAAGTCTGGTCATGTCTGATTGCAATATCCTCGCAGAGCTGGTTGGGCAGGAGACGAGGCTTGCTTCAACTCGAATCCCACGGCAGTCACCCCCACCAGCCCCATCGCCGCTAGGCAGCTCGACGCGACCTGCGTGAACCCAATCTCACCTCCGCCCCCATTACTAGCTCCCTAATTCGGACTCGGGGTCCTCCCTAATTCGGACTCGGGGTCCTCCCTAATTCGGACTCGGGGTCCTCCCTAATTCGGACTCGGGGTCCTCCCTAATTCGGACTCGGGGTCCTCCCTAATTTGGACTCGGGGTCCTCGCTTCCCATCACTGCCGCTGGCGGCCCCAACCTGCCCTGGGTCAGCAGTTGCAGTACGTCACTGTTGCGGGTCATTCAATAGCTACTACCAAACGCTGCACACTCCGACATGTTATACTTCATTTCCCTGCTGCCTTATCACGACCACTACCTCTCCGCGGAAGTCGCACGTGAGATTTCTATCTTCCGCGGCGTATACCCCCCATGTTCGGTAAATAACTTGGCTATAGTATAAGCAAATCCCGGTACATGCTCAAATTTCGACCACGAAGAAGCGGTTACTTATTACCGGAGCCCTCTAGACTATACTATCCCGTTTGTCTCATGTCGGCATGGATATGTGTAATAACCCATCTCCGTTCCATTCAGGTCAATATTTCCCCTCCACCACCGTTGACCCCGCATAATCATCATACATCCGTCTCAGTGACCAGCTGACATCCCGCAGGCCAGCTCTCTCAAACTCGCATCAGGAGTTTCCTATCTTTCTAATCATACTTGGCCTCCCCAATTGGGGTAAAGATTCACCAATATACCCTCCCGCGCCACACTGAGTCCCTGACCCAAGAAGACCATCACCCTACCCTACACAAACTCTCCGGCATCCGGCGCTGAATATCCATCCTCTTGTGCCTGCATTAGATCGGAACGGAGACAGGTGGTTCCTGCTAACACGTTTGTGGGGACCCCGGCGCCAATGCAGGGTCCTTGGCTACAGGGAGGGAAGGAATGAGCGGAGACCCACTGGCGGCACTGCTGGGATGGATGGAACAGTGACGGACACTGACGGACAGCGGGGCACGGGACTCACTTACCTCTTATCTCTTTATCTCACATTATCTTTGTTATCTCACCCAGATTGAGCTTAGCCTCCCTTAACTTTCTTTATCACTATCTCCTTTGTACCTAAATCGCCATAGCCCCCGGGGCGGCAAGCAATCAATGATATTAAAAAAAAAAAAAAAAAAAAAGACCTGGTGTGGCTGCAGGGTATCATCTTTGTAGAGGGGTCAGTTTTGAAGGAAAAGAAGTAGCCTTTCTCTTGGTGGCCTGGGTCAATAGCAATCTAGCCGCAGATGTCCACAGCCCTTCAACCAACATATGCTATTAGAGCACTAAATGCTGGTAACGAGTAGTATTACTTACCAATAGAGCTTATACCGGTAAGTCTCAATTAGTTTAATCCTTTGTTTGAATTGCAGGCACTAATTCCAATCACTTTAATTCATCCTAGATGGCTATTAACTACATCAACCGAAACTACAGCGTCAATGTCCCAAACTGCCGGGTCGCGATCATCGCAAACGGCTGGATTGTCCCATGGCCAAATGGTGCTCGGCAGGATTATCAACTTCACATATTCTAGTCAGATTATCTATTTTTTTTTTTTTGTTGTTTTTTTATAGTCACATAAGCTACATACAACCTACTGGCCTGTGGCAGGAAAAAATTATATTCTAGAGTATTCTGAACAATGCCTCATATCTTTAGGATTATAAGCCGACTGAATATCTAAATTTGGTTTTGGCAGTAGAATTATACCTATTGATATTAGCTGACCAGTTGTTGCATATGTAACCAATTATCATGACACATTCCAGATCTCTGGAATACATAGTATAGAGGGTATATGCACTTGCTCAATCTCTTAAATAGCCACCATGCCCTTTTTACACTTGCATAGGGTTCGGATGCCGAATTATATAAAGTATCATTCAAATTTATACAGTTGGCTAAATGAGGTGCGGAAGTTATTTCCTATACCTGTCCAAGCTGTATGTGCAATTTGGTCATCTTCTATGAACGTTTGACCTTACAGGAGGCATTTGTTTTAATTCTGGAAGTGCGCCAGATCCTGGTAATGCGCTGGATCGCCGTCAGTGATGCTATACAAGATCGGCATCTAAATATGCCCACCTACAGTGCGGCCGGTGGCCAACTAATTATGTAATAAACAAGTCTCATGCCAAGACCCTGCCAAGACCCTAGTGAGCTCTCCAGAAATCTCAAACGGCTGGAGCTATACACCAAAGATCAATAGCTAGCAATCCACTGACAAAGTCTACATGTCGCAATCAGAAGACGCTGCAGGAGAGGGTACGGATGGGGTGCCGGTCGCCCCGGCTGCGGAGCCTCCGATAATACAGTCTATTGCAAGCGGAGTGGGTTCGATCAGGACCTATGCAAGCACAGTCAGCTCTTCCACAAGGAACTTTGTTGTGCAGCGGGAAGGGGAAAGGTGCTGGCTATGTGGTGGAGGTCCCGCGGGGATACTGCAGGCGGCCCACCAGCTCTGGGAATCACGGGAGGAATGGGTATGTTTGCTTGGGTCCGGAACTTTGTAAATCTACAAGCTAATGCCTTTGTAATCCACAGTTCCAGGAATATAAGGAAAACAATATTGTCCCCGATCGGCTGAGCTCACTAGCCCACCCTGAAAATCTCATTGCCCTTTGTCCAAGCTGCCATGTGGGGTATGACACGGATGAATCATTCTGGCTCATGATCCCGACTGTGGACACACTCGACCGCTATATTCAGCATGAGCGGAACGATTATCTAAGAAGGCACAGGGCGGGAAACAGAGGTGTGAGCGAGCCACGCACACTCCCGGACGTGGATACTGGCGCAGTCAAGTATCAACCATATATCCTCCTCCCGGCCTTTGCGGAGCTGAATTTCTTGGCTCCCTCCACCTGGCCAAAACTTTGGCCTGGGGAACCAACAACGGCTATTTTAAAGGCTAAAAGGGGACTCTTTCAGCCGTGTAAGCCGCAAAGAGTACACACCAGAGCAAACGAGGACTTGACGACTGGCGTGCCTCCGGAAATCCGGATCAAGGTCTGCAGGCTAGTCTGCTTGTGGTCTCTTCCAGATCCCCCGGTGGCGGAGAATGTGCAGCCACCGCGAAAAAGAGCTCGGCGAGATGATGGAGGAGCCCATGGTGGAGTGGAGGGTGAGGGAAAGGGTAAGGCCAAGGCAGGAGGGGGCACAAGACAACCAGTAGGGGCAAGTGATAGGATGCTCTGCTCCCACGAACCGAAGGCTGAGACTGGGCCAGCGGGGGCAACAGCGAAGGTATGGGACTGGCTGAACCAGCTGCCAAACCCGTAAGGGCGTGTAGCAATAGGCTTTTGCTTTCCGACTTGGGCAGCGACGGCGGGAAGGAGGCAGGGGAGGATCTGCTGTGGTCCCCGGAGATCGAGGTTGCAGCGTGGGTGGCGGCGCGAGAGGGGATAGACGAGCAGTAGTGTTTTTGGAGCGGATAGCAACGTAAACAAAGGAGGCAAAGGTGTTTGGATAATAAGTGGTATTTCCTTCTCTCCTCTGAGTTTCTCTTGCAGGTAACTTTGGCCCATTGCACGGCACAGGAGCAATGATATATGAAGAAAAGAAATACTAAACAGCACAGCTTGACACAGCCATCTAGTATATATACAATAATATCAGGGTATCAAAGAAAACGAAGGGCCGTGCCAAGGCCGGAACCTCCAAATCACAACAGGCAAAGGTAAGGTAACGAAATTCAAGGCTGGGGATGCGTGCAGTGGGAAGGTAATAACGATATTTATGTAGATACTCACCGAAAACGCCATGCAGAGGCCGGCTGAAGATTGGGACAACGGAGGACGATGTTTTTGCAAACTGTGAGAGCAAGCACACAAGACAGTGTCACAATAGATATAGTGGTGTCAGTGGCTAGATCTGAGGGATCTGTTATGGGATAGAGAAAAGGGCAGCCTGCCCGTAAGGAGGAAATGGAGTATCTAAGGAAGTCCATGGAGGCGATGCGGCGGGGAATACGATTTTGTACGTAGCTTTCCGCTAACCCATGTTAGGTCTGCTTCCAAAGTTTTGTATACGGAATTCTCAAAAATCTAACATAAGAATAACAAACATAAAAGAAATGATGGTTGGAAAGGAAAGAGAGATGTTACAAGTTGGAGATCGTAGTTTGAATTTGGTTATATAACCCTCTGGACGGTCACAAGATGTTCCATGAAGGGAGTTGTGGACCTTATCTTCACATTATCCCGTGTTGCTGCTTCCGGGAAGGTCGAGGAAAGCATATCTGTTTATAGATGCTGCACGGACGTATGCAACTCCATCGGTCCTGAATACTTGCGAGGTTGCCAGGGTACCTGCGGCGGGCAATTGCAATTGGATGTTCCGCAGTTCATTGTGATGAAAGGTAGAAGAGTAATTTTGATAGGGGGGATATCGAAGTACAGTAGCTATCACTATGAGCCGGCTTAGAAAGGTGTAGTGTTTCGCTGTGGATATTTTTCTAGAAAGTTGCAAAAATTTCGATCATGAGTTTGCGCACGTCATTCGGTGGAAAAATTCGTTATCTTGATAAAGATGCCCTACATTCCCCCCCCCCCCTCCCCTACACACACCGAGAAACAGGGTCTCGAATTTCCGAGGGCGACTACTCGGACGAAGTTCCATCGACTCCGCAAGCCTGAAGCCATGTAGCTGCGCATTAGACACATTGGCTGAGGTAGAGTGTAAATTCAAGCTGTAGTGGCGCGACTTCGAGTCAAAGAAAAGCAGCCCCAGGCAGATACCAAGGCTGGAACTAGACGCCACTGATCTCGCGGAAGCAGGGGCTTGAAGTCTATTAAGCTTTTATGTCACCACGCCATATGAATCGCACGGAAAGTTGTTGTAGCAATAGTCGCATCCTTCATGAAAAATGTTGGTGCAGACCTGCGACATCGGGAGGCAGCATAACATCGGATCTGGCGCCGGAATATGGGGGTTTTGTAGCAGCATCGTCTGCTGTATATGTAACTAAATTTTCCCCGGCGAGGTTTTGAATGTCTTGATGGGACAATGGCCTCAACGGCTTTTTTAGAGCAATATTCCGCAGCATACGGAATTCGCCAATCACCACACAACCAACTCTTAGCTCTTTGATTCGTTTCTGTAATCAGCAAATAGCGGAGGTTATCTAAGCTCTCGCAGTCGTTTCCCCGTACCTTTGTGGATTCCCATATGCATTGGGGCGGACATGGACCTAGCTGATGCAGATAGCGTTGGCAAAAGCAGCGGAAGTTTGCTGCCGCCACGGGAGTGATGCTTATAACAAGTCCGCGATCTTGTTATAAGCATCATGTCAGTGAGTTGGGCTGGTAGGGATCGTGAAATATTGCTTTGCCATAGCATAGCGGTGAGGAAATAATGCACCTATATACCGAAAAGGGGAGGTAAAATCGGAAAGTGAGACCATCATGGAGATCGCTCCATTCAGAAATGGGCAGAACTTCGGAGTGTAGAAAGCATCAAGGCTGCGATCCCGAAAGCAGGATGGAACCGGATGAGGTGTACTTATCAGTGATGCAGGCCCCGGAAGAATAATTTAGTTGGGAAAAACGGGTATTCGGCCGTTTGTCACGGCTAGACACTGAAATCCTGTCCCGGATAAGAGTTGTGCTTTGCTTTTTAGGGTTCGTAGGTGTATATAATCATATAGGTGACTGAACGTCGACCCTGAATTCCGGATTCGCACTTAGAATAAGGAGGGCTTCGTCACGTAGGAAAAACAAGAAAGAGCTTCTGAAGGAATAAAGAAGATCTGTACCGTTGGGTCCGTACCGTTGGGTCCAATAAGTCTGATTGATTAAAGAGATGCAGAATCAAACAGGATTATATACATAATGAGCATTGCATGATGTGACTGCAGAACCATGACTAGACAGGCAGGTGTAACATATCAGGCAGGTGCGGAAGTAACGGAATGCATGGCTTGCAACTAAGCGCTGTGGCGTGAAGTTGGTGCTGTGGCGTTATTGCATGATTCAGACACATAATAGCAACGTAGTGTAGATCATGTGTATGTTAAATGAAAGAACAGAACAACAACCAATAAACAGACGAAACAGCAGTCAGAGGGAACTATCTATTAGTAACAGTAACAGGAAGAAACGTATCCATTAGTAACAGTAACAGAATGAACGTATCCATTAGTAACAGTAATAGAACAAAACATATCTATTAGTAACCGCAACATACGGGTAGCGGATGTTGATAGATAGCTCGAACACGGGTGGCGGATGTCATGTTTCGACAATAGGTACCTCAAATGCAAGTCAGCAGTCAATGGTGCAACCTATATATGATGGAGAAGCGGCAAACCGTCCATGGCTGTCCCAGAGATGTAACGTATCCTCCTCTCACAATATCCATCTTCTGAGTATGAGATCCTACCTTTTTTCTTTTGATATATCCAAGTTTTTCAATTCCAGCATTGAGTGTAAATCAATGAAGGATTGGTTCCGGAGGTAATGGTTGGGTAGGATAATAGTAGTAGAAGTCATGGGGATGGCAGCAACAACTAGTATAGATGCAGGGCCGGATATATTTTCGGCGCTTGTAAATATTACGCCCTTTTCAATTCCCGCAGCCAATATAGCATTGCGTATATCAGCCTCCCAGTGGAGTGAAGTCAACCTAGTAATAGCCGCTTCTAGATCCGAAATGTCCTTTATTTCATCTGCATTTTCCAAATGTAAATTTCGGGCTCTTAGAGTATTGTGGCAACCTCAGGGACTATAACTTCAGTTCGAGAATAGCGTCAGCAACATATAGCACGCGGTGCGGAAGTATTTGCGTGATCGAGTGGACTGAAATCATCGACCCTTGGTAATTCCTGGCTCAACGTGAGGAGAATGGCGAAGGAAGGAGCTGGGGCCTTGAGGTATAATGGTCAGGCTACAGAGGGTGGCCTATACCAGGAATTGGTCAAGAGAAGAAAGGAGGAGAGAGAGCAAAGTGGCTTTGACAGGGGGAAGTTCGTAAAATGGGGCAGGAGAGCGATTACCAATTACACCCGGCTGAGGACTAGGAAGGGCGGCAGTATGTGGAGAGAGAAGATCCAGGGAGAGGAGGCACGCTGCGGCTGTGGAGAGGAATGGAGTGCTGAGCATGTGGTGTTTGATTTAGGGAGTTGGGGAGGCCCAAGAGGAAGGACAAGGATGGGCGCAAGTCACCTGGCAGTGCTGGGAGGACCTGGAGGGAAAAGGGTGGAGACAGGAGAACAGATGGCAATCCAGTAGAGGAGTAGTTCGCCAGTTTCGATCTGGGGTAGAGCAGCTGAGTCAGGGGCATTTTGGTAAGCTGCAGTGTATGTAGAGTTGGTAGATAGATTTCCCACCTGACCCGGGTTTATGGGCCCCTGCCATAGGCTTGTAGCTTGAATGCGGGGTTATGTAAACCAAAAAAACCTGAGGAGGATGGAAGCAACAATCTTTCATAAGAATATCCCAGTCTCCCGTGAGGCAAACTTGGTACTTTGTGTTCATGCCTGGGTAATCTCGCTAGCTTGTTCTATGCTAGCAGTTTTGTGCTGGCATTAGTGGTCGCAGATGTCGATTTTGCGATATCGAGATTGGAGGTTTCGTAATTAAAATGGTTGGCAGCTCACTCCCACAAAATGGACCTCTAGTCGTTGAGGATAACTCCAGTGCGGTGATGCGACCGGAATATGAACTCACTTTCGTTTTGTCATTTTTCTGGTTTAGTGGTCATCCGTAGCCCCATTGGACTATATGGAGTTGCACGGTTAATGTGCGTGAGAAAGCCACGACCTGCATCGAAGAAAAGAATCGCAATCACTCCCCTGCTCCTCCGTTCCGCGATCCGCTCGCTGTAGCTATTCCACAACCTTGCCCTCAAATTCCTTGACTGGAATCTCCTGTGGGTGCAGCATCGCCGCTAATCGCGGTGTCGGCCGCAGTGGAGACGATCCATGAGAAGAGACCAACAAAACGGAAGGAAGGGATCGTATGTGGATGACTGCCTCCCCCTCCTCACAGATTGGGTAGTATGGGTTCTTAGAAACAATACGAGGAAGCTGAAGAGAAGAAAGGTAGCAGAGTTGAAGAAAGCGGGATATTAGATCGAACAGTCGGAAAACACAAAGTCTGATCGCAGGATTGCAAGCAGCTGCGAAGGTTCAGTTCTTAGGAATGGAGCATGGTGGCGAGCTAGTGTTCAAGCCGCATGGCATGGGAGATTCGCAAACACGAAGTCAAAAGTTGGAAATTGCGAACTATGGTACGAGGCCGAGCCGGGGAACAGTTGCAAGAGTGCACCTAGGAGGAATAGGTGGACAGGACGGAGATTTTGTGAGGGGGTTGCTGAAGCATTGTGCTGAGGGGTTGGAGTATTGAGTTGGTTCACTTTCCTGGAGGTTAAATTCCATAACTCTCGTCATAGTTCAGAGGCGCCGCATATGACCGCGAAAAAAAACAAAAGATTCAAGAGTCTGCTCACTTCTCCCTCTCGCAATGCCTTCCACGATCCTTCGGCATCGCGATCGGGTCGCTCTGTCCCCATAATGCCAGCACTCTACCTTATATGCTGCTATTTCTTTGGATTTCTTTGGGGGGCAACAACCACCTCAGGACGAGCGTTTGGAAGCGACTCCACAACCACAACGTCCACCCCAGCGAAAATAACATAGATCGATAGCTCTCAGCGAGCTGAGTCTATTGATCTGACTTTTATTCCTAAATACCCAACGCCGCAAATATCCCCGAGGGGTGAAATTTTGAGGAAACCGTCAGCTCATCACCTCGTTGCCAATACATCACCCACAGCCCCACCGGCGCCAAGCGCCAATAGACAGACTCAGACCTCCACCCGACCGCCAATAAGGAAAAGACAAAATGCCGAAGGGCAAAAACAAAGCGAGAGCCACCCCTCCCTCTCCGCCACCTCCAAAACCCCCCTCTCCGCCGCCATCACCACCACCGACGTCGGAAGGAGCGACGTTAAGCTGGGACAAATACTACCGGTCATGGGACGACATTCCGGTCCCTGACTGGGAAGAAACGGTCCAAGACCTGCTTGACTACAGACGCATGATCCCGAATTTATGGGAGAATGTAGTGGCTGCACTTTGGGGAGTCGAGAAGGACACGACCCCAGTCAACGGGTCAATTCTGGCGATACGGTTCTGTGAAGACATGACGTTGAAGGTCTTCTCCGGGGACCCGAAAGACACCAGACCGAGCTGGCTTAGCCACGCGGACACACCACCACCGCCGCCACCTCAACCCTTGGGGCTCAGCCCCATCACGTGCATCCAGACAACCCTGGTGGAGGCCACCTCCGAAGCATGCGGACTTAACTACTACACCCTGCTATCGGAGACACCCACCCCTGAAACTCCCACCACCCCCACCCCAACAACCCCTGCAGGCAACATACCGGGGACGCCGCCTGCGAACAATTCAAAGAAAAGGAAAGGCAAAGCGGCATCGACACAACCGTACGCCTTGAAGAAGAGACTTGACGATACGGAGGCCAGAAAGATCGCCTCAAGCGGCGCCCCGCCATCGCACACACCAACAGCATCGGCATCAGCCTCCGCGCCCACTCCCTACCCCAGACCCACCCCGGAACCCAAGACCGCCCCCCTCGACCCCAAAAAGCCAAATCCCCGACCCGACCATCCACCCGCTATGCCACCACCCCCAGACCGGGCATCGTAATACACGGAATTGCCCTGAGAAAGAATCTCGGGAAATTTCAGAGATGGTTGGAAACAGACAACAAAGCCATGGGAAAGACAGCAGGGATAAGATGGCTTAGAAGCAAGAAGACACTGCAAGAGGAGGGCAAACAGACAAGCTCGGTGGTGGTCTACCTGGAGGAAGACAAGGTAATGGACAGGGTGAGACTCGGAGGAAGATGGCTGAGGGCTTGCCGATACGAGTGGGACAGGTGAAGGAAGGAAAGACGTCCCCCACATCGACCCACCCACAACACCAGAGAAGTCCGTGGGACTCACATGTAATGAGACAAGCAGTTAGTTTTTATTTCTTCCTTTAATAAAAACCCTCGCCATAGCCCATAGGGCGGCACGCGAGTAATGATATAAAAAAAAAAAAAATTTGGATTTCTTCCGCGGTTTACAGTGGCTCTTCCCCGGCTTCACCGATTTTTTTTAGCCAGTTCCGCACTGAGTGCTATCTCGGTTAGTCGACGTTGGCCATGCGTGATTAAAACTTTAGAGCATAGGGTCAATTGCCGTTGAGGCCCACATTTTGTCCTTCGGAGGCAATTTATGTAGTGGGGAGAGAAGCATGCCACGGAAACAGGTGACTAAATGCAGTCTCGCTTCATTTGATCTTATTGGGGAAATGATGGGGTAGCCGAAGTTGATATGCAGAACCAATGAGGGTTCATAAGGAATCGTTGGGTCAGGATGGGGTTCAGATGGCCTGCGCGTCAGGCTTGTGGAAAAACTGGGAAGCCAACTCTATCTATCTATAGGCATGTCAGGCCAGTAGGATACAATCACACAAGTCCCAAAAACAACTGCAAAGAGGGGCAATTAAAAGTATGAACTACTCCGTTGCCCACGTCGGTTGGCGCGTTTCGAGAGTATTCTGTAATTCGGTTCGATCGCTGCATGCTGGTTACCAAGAACTAATCCCTTTTAATGCCTATTGCGGCATGACAATATTTATCCGGAATTGTGCAGAAAGCGGGGGAAAGAGTGGGTGCAGATAGAGTTGAGCGAGGGACAAGGCGAAGGGGGTAGCCTGCGCAAACTTTGCCGTTTACGCCTTCGTGGCCACAACCCCCTCCTCACCAACATCCAGAACCCACTCGCCCAAACCACACTGCAGATGATACAGGATGGATCTGGAGCTCCACTAACCTTTTCGCCTACCCACTACTCCTCCATTGCCGCTTGCATAATCTCCTTGCCGAAGTGCTTGCTGAGCGGTGTCCCCAACTTGTTTGGACCGTACGTGAAGGGAGAAGAGGGGTATGGCGAGGGAGGAAATGGCGGAATAGGCATGTAGATAGGATTAGGTCGGTGCCTTACATCTTGAATTCATTTTCTTTTTGGTATGGCGCGTAAAGCATGTTGTTTTAAGAGCTTGAAACCCTGGGTTTTGATTTAGCGACTACCAGATTGATCACATCTTCATTGTTCCTATCACCTTCTATAGACATCCCTCATTGAATACAACTCGGGTACTTGAATCGAAGGAAAAAAAAAACTTTATCACTTTCAGTACTCAATATCCATTCATGGTTCGTCACAGCTACTGTGGTTCACCACTTTCCCGGACACGATTGCCACCAAAAGTGCACAACTTCAACGACCAACATCTCAACAACCACGATGAACTACAACATTCTGAGTATAACAGGAGAAACTACTTAAGCTAATCTCACACATCTATGCCCTTCTAACATGAATAACAGACCCGACACTTTCAGTATCACTTGAGTCATTTTGCTCATCTTCAGCCTCCTCCCTATCCTGCCCCTGCTCCTCATTCTCTGTCTCATCCTGCCCCTCCGGCTCCTCCTGCCCATCCTGCTCAGCTTCCTGTGGTCTATCTTCATCCTCCTGATCCTCCTCAGAGCCAGTGAGCTCATCTCGTTTGCGCTTTTTACCCCGTTTAGCTGCCTTTGCTGCTGCCTCCTCCTCACGAGCCTTGACAGCCTCTAGTGCCTCAATGCTGCTGATAAGCACTGCCGTGAGCTTTAGTTTACGGCGATCAGACTTAGGCTTATCCTTCAACAAAGATCTAAGACGTTGCACCTCAATTTGAGCTATGTCACGCTCCGCCATAGCAATTTCAGCTGCATGGCTAAAATGTTTCAGTGCTGACTCTGTAGCTTGCGAGAATATCTCCGGACCTTGGAGAGTCTGATTGGCATATCTGCGTAGTGTTCGTGGCGTCTTTGGTGTAGCAGGAGTAGGAATCGTGATTGGTGGAGGAATAGATGCTTTCTGAGGCGGAGAGAGGTTGTATTCATGGTAAACCTTGTTAGGATTAAAGGGGATAAGTCCAGTTGCTCGGAAGGAACTTTTAAGCGTGTGGCGAGTGTAGGCTTTATCACTAGCTGCTTTGAAGATCGTATAGAAGGACTCTTTATTGATGCTGATTCGTCCTTCACCCATGTTGTATACTCTTTGGACTTCCTGTTTATAGCAGGTACTCAACGCACCAAAAACACCAACATCTAGCGGCTGAAGTGCATGCGTAGTATGAGGTGGCAAACACAATGCTAGGATACAATTATCGTAGCAATACTTGAGGAAGCGATATGTAACATGTGAATGGTGATTATCGAGAATTAGCAGACGATACTTGCCAGCAGCTCGGTCCCTCGTAGCTGGATCAAATACTTTAACCAGCCATTCATAGGTTAGATTATCATTGATATATCCTGATGAAGAATGTGCGAAGAATGCAGCTCTTGTAGCTTCAACACCTCTCATCCAACCAACGTATAATGCAGCTCCTTTGTAGATGATCAATGGTGGCAAGGCATCACCAATACCGGATATGCAATCCAGAATTGTAACAAGTTCTCGGTTGCCATCTACTCAAATAGGAAGTATAATTAGTATGACGTCACTATGACTTGTATTTGACATACCTTGACTTCGTCCACCTCCTTTTCTATTGCCAGTATTTCGTATGATCTTACTATTAGCTGCTACACCTAATAGAACTCCTTTCTCATCCATATTGTATATGTTTTTTTCGTCAATAGCAAAGTCACATCGAGCTTCATCAAACTGCTTGAAGTTAGCCCATGCAAGTCTAAATAATATTAAGGTACATACCAGATCGAATAAGCTTTTGAAAATCTCGTAGCTAGTAGAAAACTGGCGCTCTTTGTTCCTTGCTTTGTAGAAAATAGATTCCAGATCAGATTCTCTAGCTATGAACCGGGTAACCCAATTTCTCCCAGGCACTTTTCTTGTAATTGCTACTACAACCTCTCGTACATAGCTACCATTAACTGCAAATCCCCATTTGTCCTTCCTAATAATCCAATCCTTCACTACCTTCACTTGCTTAGGTGATAGCAGCATATCGTTAGTGTGGCATTTGTTTCGAGGTCGCTTACCATGTACTCGATCGTGAAGGGTAGATTTTGCAATGCCATGAAGGTATGCAGCACGCCGCAGGTTGCCTTTGGCATGAGGACCACGGCGATACTCACGGAGAGCAGCCTGGATAGCAGTTTTATCAGACATTGGAAGATATGAAGATGAATATGTGGAATTGTGATGTTGACCTCTAAGCGAGCAGAAATCCTGCAAATTTATAGACCTCTATGTACCTACTCACCAGTGCATATCACTAGATTAGACTATAAACCATATCTTTGACCCCTTTACTATCATGAGACATGGCTGGACCCACAGGGGTGCTGTGGTTGTTGAGATGTTGGTCGTTGAAGTTGTGCACTTTTGGTGGCAACGTGTCCGGGAAAGTGGTGTGTCCGGGAAAGTGGTGAACCACAGTATCTGAGATCCCATCGTCAAAATACTCATCCATTGTGATAAAATGTGCTCCGGGGCCCTTCCTACTATAACACACGGAAAGAAAGACGAAAACGTAAACGAATGCCAAAGGAAATTCACTTAGATGATAGCGAACGGATTTTTTTTTTTTTTTTTTTTATTTCATTACTCGCATGCCGCCCTAAGGGCTATGGCGAGGTGTAAATTAACTAAAGAAAAGAGAGAGCTACCAGTCTAACTACATGTAGTGGGAGGGGTGCCGAGCCTGCCTACTTCCTTCCTCTGCCTGGCTCGTACGCCTCCGAGCGTAACCATTTCCCTCCGAGTCTGACCTTCCCAGCATCCACTTCAGTCTTGGTGTAAAGTACCACCGAGCTTGTCTTTTTTCCTTCCTCTTCTAGTGTGGTCTTTCTCCGCAGCCATCTGATGCCCGTGGTCTGGCCTATATCCTTGTTGTCTGTCTCCAGCCACTTCCTGACATTCTCCAAATCCTTCCTGAGGGCGACACCGTGTATCACGATGCCGTGTTGTTTGTCTCGGGGGCCAGTTGGAGGTTGTCGGCTGGTTCGCAGATTGATTGTCTGGGTGCGGGGCTCTGGCTGGGGGCGGGGGGGCGTGGTGTGGGTTGGTTCGGGGGTTGGTGTGGGGGGTGTGGGGGATCCCGGGGGAGGGGGACTTGTCTTTCCCTTCTTTGTCCTCTTGTTCTTCCTCCTCTTGGTATTCCCTGTGACCGCCGGTTTGGTGTCTATACGTGCGATGGGACTAAGCCCCAAGCTTGTCTGTATCGGTGGAGGCGGTGCCTCCGGTTGTGTCTCAGCCCACGTGATGGGCCTGAACTTCAGTGGTGGCGGTGGTGGTGGTGTCACGGGTTCCGTGTCCACGTGGGTGACGCGGCTGAATCCCATAGGCGGTGATGGCGGTGGCGGAGATGGTGGTGTGGATACGACCGTGGTGGTGGGGCTGAGCCCCAGTGTCTGTTCCAGTTGCTGGCCCGGTTGCAGCGCGCAAATCCCGTCGGGGATTGGGATTGTGTCGTCTTTGAACTGAAAGATCAGTTTTGCCCCGTTGGGTGGGGTTTCACTGACTCCTGTCTCTTCTTTCCATATGACTACCAGAATGTCGTACCATGCCTCCTTCAGTATCATGTCGACGGGGGCGGGGGCTGGCGCGGGGACCACGCGCGCGGGTCTCTTGTTTTTCTTGTCTTTTGGCATTTCTATTGGCTGTTTGGGGTCAAATGGTCGGATGCTATTGGGTCTTGGCACCGCGTTGGTGTGGGTGATGTGCAGGCAACGGTGGTGGTGAGCTGAGAAATTCTCGAGATTTCTCCCCTGGGGGGAAATTTGTTGTATCCGGTATTTGAGAATAAGAATTAGATCAAAAGACTCAGCTCGCTGAGCGCTTTCGATCTATGTAATTTTCAGCGGGGGGGACGTTGTGGTTGTGGAGTCGCTTCCAAACGCTCGTCCTGAGGTGGTTGTTGCCAATGGGTTGGATAGCGAACGGAGGTAGAGGCTGGCCAGCTGATACATTGGAATTCTGACCCCGATTTTCTGCAGTCGTAGGGCTAGGATCCTGAACTCCAGGCTGAATGGGGCTCTGTCCAAACCTATTTAGTAGCAATTAAAGCCTTCATAATTGGCGCGGACCACGTATTGTAGGCTAGCACCAAGGGCTACATAGGTACAGTCTAAGTAAGTAAGTGCCTTTTTCGTATCACAAAAGTTCCGCATTCTCTTGTTCATTATATCGAAACAGGTACAGCAAAGCTACAAGACTGCACGCAGTGACAGCGAAAATTATGATCGCAAGTGAATGGACAAGGTGGTTTGTGAAGCTATACAAGCAACTGAAAAATTGTGAAAAACACTCTGACATTGATAGTTTCTCTATCTGATCGCATCTGGAGTTTGACAGAATTTGTTACGATGGCAAACCCCGAAATGCAAGGAATTTCGAAAATAAACAGAGGTCGCAAAATCCGACTGGTGTAAAATCCAGCACTTTACCGCGTACAATGAACTGTAAAAATTTGGCTGGTGGTCTTTTGAGCTGGGGTGGGCTATAAAGTAAAAAACAAAATCAGCGCCCTACAAAAGGGGCAAACAAAGAAAGACAAAAGAAAGGGCGTAGAACTAGTACGTTGTGGGTAAAGCTGTTACCTTCATGCAGCTTGGTATATTACCGTCGTGCTCCTGTCCCTTCTCTCTTCACCGCATTCCAAGACGTTGGATGAGGGAGGGGTTGGTGGCGACGGTCTTCTCCAGAGAAGAAGTCAATACAGCGGTTGCTTCTGTACGCTGGTGCAGACCCGTACGCAGTGGAGCACGCAGGGGAGGCGCCGTTGGACGTCGGCAGGAAAGCGCCGCGGCCGCATCTAGAGGAATGGCCGCGGCCCTGAGGGTGTTGCTGCTTCTATTGGCGTCGAGGTTATTTGGAGCTGGGGAAATAGCAGGAAGAAAAAAAAAACCGCATTGGCACAAGCTTCTATTGGTCAGCTGTGGATGTATTCAACACAACGCATGTCAACTCTTTTTCTCTCTCTCTTGGGAATTGGAATCGGGGGCTCACCGCAGGCATTTCCCATTTTTTTTCTTCCAATATGTAGCTGCATGTACATATAGACGTTTGGATAGCGAAAATGTTCCCTTTGTTCTGTGTAGATAATCCATACTGTACGTTCCGTCGTGCATAGGGGGGGGTAGTATAAAAGGGAAACCTGGAATGGATATACGTTGTGGTGATGTTCGGAGTTCTGCTTTAGCGACTTGAAAGGTGGGGGATTTGAAATTTGTTGATTGGCTTAAGCGGCCTATTTCATTTCTGAATTTTCTGAATTGATGTGTGCTTTTCGTTAAAATGGAATGTTGTTGTGTCTGGTGATTGAGTTAACAACCCCCTCCCCGCCCCTATGCAATGGTATTGAAGTTAGAGCCGCGTCGATTCTCATATATCTTACACATGCGGCGAGGAAGAAGGCGTTCCCGGCAGAAGTAAACAAAAGCTGGACTGTATTGTTTCGGGGCCCCGTGATGTATGATTGCCAGGATAACCCGTTGTTATTTTCGTATATATGGTTTGTTTTATTGATAAATTCTACCCTGTTGCCGCCTTGGCTGGGCTGTCGTATCCCTGAGGATTATGTTTAGCCTTTCTGAGGGGAGGCAGCTAGCATAGCTGTCATTTCCGAGCGCGGCCACTCTTTCAGATTATGGAAAAGGGTGAAAGGAAATTGCCCCTGTTGAATGAAGTAGTAAGTCCCGCCACTGACTCCTATTCTTTGCTTGACGATCTCCATTGAGTAGGTTCTGCGACCTCTCAAGACCTTTCATGTGTAGACTCGTTCTTCCATTTTTTGGGAGCTCCGCCAATCTCATCTCGCTGGTTTCAGCCTCGTGTGATATGTTCTTAAGCTCATTGAATAAGATTCTCCCATTATCCCGATTGGGAAGTACTCTCGCATCTGTTTGTTCTGGTTGTCTGATTGAGAATATTACGCGGGGTTCGAAGCTGCCGGTACGGTGGAGGGCTGAGAATGTGGCGCCGTGGAAGGTAAATGGGAGGTCGGCAGCAGGTCACGAGATGGGGAGTGATGGTGGGACTCACGGGCACTGAGTGGGAGAAACTAACGTACTGGCTGACAAGGAAAAGGGGGTCGACAGAGACAGAGAGTTCGTAGGGGGCTCTGTGGCGAAGGCTAGGCTGTTTTGATTTTTTTGATTTTTATTTCACGTAACCCCGCTTGCAGCTATTCGCCATGGCAGGGCGGCTAGGCTGTGTAGGGATCTGTATTGAGTATATAGCATCCTCGCAGGTCAGCTATGCATCATAACCGGCCTAGTAGGGCTGCATTGCGTACGGGTAATGACCCCTCCCCCCCTCCCCCCCAAGCAAAAAACAAACCAAACGACAACCATTACCCTCAATCTGCACAATTGGCCTGACCGCACATGACCGCACATCAATTGCAGCGACCCAATATCTGTCTTCAATTTCAGTGTCGGGAAGTTAAATGCGCAAGAAGACACATGGTGTGGAAAGTAGCACGTACTTTGGTGGAGAATATCTAATGTTTCTTCAAAGTGATATTTTATCGATTTTTTGGGATAGCTGAATCAAACTGGGGGGGGAGTTGAAGCTCGCTCCTGCTGGAAATCCTAATTTGGCTGGTTGCGGAAGGGTCATGTTGACTTTCGGGTTCCTAATTATAACACGGTTCGATAAAGGGTACGTCGTGGTAAAAGGTGCTGCTTGGGATGGTGTAGAGTGCAGCAGTCTGTGAATGTTTGCCAATACTGGGCTCTTCAGCAGCGAATTTGATCGAAGGGGTAGGCTCTTCAGTAGCTGAAGTTAGCATAACAGTAGCTAACCAACGGATTTAGTTCCCGCTATCGCCAGGAAACAAATACCTTTCTGGAAGGAGAGCCCCAACTGCCTGCAAATGCATTAAACGGTGTTGGAAAGTCGCCACTATGCTCACACCAGCATCGGGGTTGTCGTAAACGAGGAAAGTGATAGGATGAAATGAGATGCGGTTAAAACATAATGTGTACAGCATTTTCCGGATTCCGGAACACGCGGCAAGAGCGAAACGAAATGTTAGTAGAAGCCACCAGAAACGAATATAATGAATGGATACGTCGAGAGTTGTGGTAACAACCCTCCGTGCAGCTATGGCAACCTTATAAACATCATTTTACCTCGCACCATCCCAAAGCCCAGTCGGAGGAGTGCTGCTCGCGAGGTTCGAGGCAAAAAGGCCGTTGGGGAGAAGTAGTTATGGACATGAAGGGTCGCCCGTAGGTGTAGGAAGTCAGTATCCTATTGGCGAGTCCTCGTCAGTCTAATATAGGACGGAATTCGGCAGCAAGTATCGCAGAACCGAGAGAAACTAGACACGTGGTGGCGAGATTGAAAGCAGTGGACATGGTGGGTGGGAAGGCATTGAGGGGCCTTATTCCCACGGTGAACAGAGCAGGACCATGGGGGAGCTGGTTCAAGAGGATTGGGAGGCACCGGAGAGCGACTGTAGACTGTGCGAGGAAGTTGAAGAGCCAGCGTCGCATTGTATGGCGGGGTTCAAGTGCCTGAAGTGGAGAGGAGTTGAAGAGGTGGCGAGTGGCAGGGCCCGTGTTGAGGGAGGTAGTGGACGCCTTCCAGTGGAGGGGTGCGGAAATCTTGGTTGCGTTCTGGATGGTATTTAAATCGATTTTGTAGGTAGCTACTTAAAACTGTGCTAACGTCCATCATGTCCGGATACGTGTACCAGAAGAACAAAGTAAGAAGACAGAAATTCCTGAATACTTACTAGCAAATCAGCATTCGAGCACTGCCATTGGTAAATCTCGGGTAAAAGCACAGTGCATATGTGCAAGATATCCATCCAATTGATTCCTTATTGGTGCCCATAGGAATAAGGTCCACGGAGGGGCAACGGATAAGCAGTTGATGTTCTTGGTACCAAAATCCGGAGCTAGGTCGAAAGGGGCGGTTCTACTAGTTATAACGATCACGGTAACACTGATGCCTGTGGGCCCAAAGAGGAATGGATCTGCTTTTAGCTTCTGCTCTCCATATATCCAGATGAGAACGCTTTGTAAGAAGTCGTGAGGTGGGGCTTTGAGGTTACCCTCATACCTTCAATGATATATACCATGAAGTTGCTCAAATCTGGCGGCTTTATCTCAGCTGAGCCACCAGGCGTTGGAAGAGTGGCAAGCTTAAGTATTTGGTGATCGTCTAGCAGGATGGGAGTTATGCAATGTGTTGGCATTACGAGAGCAGTCGATTTTCAGAAACCCCGGTCTTTCCTCTTCGGAGTATATCTTCGGAGTAGTTATATCGTCGGAGTATGTACACCCCTGGGCCTCGGGGCACGTGTATCTAAAGAGTATAAATGCGCAGATCTGGAGTTTTTTGTCAGCCATATTTAGCCTGAACGTATGAAAGGGAGCGCCGCAGCAGTACCGGACACAACGGGAGAGCAGGTGGGGGGGGACCATGTCACACAGGCTGGTTAGAGGTCAGTCATGTCGAGTTAGAATTCTGATTACGACGGTCTCCCTGAGCCCGGAGAGAATGGCGCGGGGCATATAGTGGTCCTGGTGTGAACCAATCTCACCGAATGCCCCTGTGCTGAGTCTGTTGAAGGCTTAGCATTGCTCCGGTCAGTCTCCGTGGTGTCTGGAGGGTGCCCAAGCTAGTTGAGCACGGAGGATACGCGGCAAGCCTGTTGTCCCAAGGTAAATCCGGAAAGCGCCCTCAGCAGGCATTTCATTCCCTTTGAGAGTGTCTCGGTATAAGCCACCACGCGCCCAGCTCATTATATTTTGAAATTAGACCCATCCATTGGCGGCAAAAAACGTGAGAGAGTTTGCGAATGGGTTGAATACCAGAGAGGAACCAACCCACTAGCTGGAGGCATGGTGCCTCCTCTTTGTGGACTTGTAGTAAATTCTTTGCCTTTGCAGGTCTGGCCCCATTTGCGGTTACACCGACTACGGTATTCATAAGTGCGACTTTGAAGGTATCCACAAAAGAGTTGCCGCACTCTCCGGGAGTAGATAACGAAGTCCGTTCCTAGTAAAATGCATAGGGTATCATGTACCGTGGGAAATAATGGAATTCATCTTAATTGAAGTTTTTTCCCACCATGGTCTCCAGATGCCGGGGTTCCTAACCATCAAACCCTGCTTTATCAGGCGCATTTCCACATATTTTGAGCGCGTAATTCAGGTTAAATTCATATAAACTATCCGAGTAGATCAAGTGAGAAAGCTGAAAATTGTCAGCATGAATTCTAAATACTAGCAAGGTGCTGTGGGAGAACCTTTCTTCAACAAGAGAGAACTTCTGTTTTGCCAGTGTAGGTTGATGGGAGCAGAACCTCCGTCCTGCCCCTTCTCACATATATACAGGATACAACCCCCCCCCCCCCTCTCTTTCAGCAACAGCGCAATCCCGGCATCAACCCCACCCCCCCGTGCTCATCGCAGCTCCCCCTGCAGTAACAGCGTACACCGCCACAGTGCAACGTCATGCCAGCTCATTAGAACTTTAAAGATCACCCTGACACGTCCAAGACAAGTGCGAGAGCGTATGGAGGAAGCTCATCGGAGGCCATAAAGTTGAGTAAGCCGGAGATCTCTCGTACGGTCCTCACTAATACCAGAATTCCTCTCCTGCCATCTCGAGCCGGATAAAATCCAGTCCCCATGTTTCTATTGTTTCCGAAAGCTCAAGGAATCCAAGGGTACGAAGGGTTGGCCGCGAATCACGCGGAAAAACCCTTTCCCTCACATGAACGATAGTGTAGACTCCACCACAAAGTGTTCTGATCTATGAAAGGATTGTTCCACCAAGCGGCGTAGGGTTAAACTGCCATGCATCGTTTCACCAGGCAGCAACAGGTTGATTGAGTAGTTCATTCAAAGCTAAGTTCGAACGGAAACATCCCCCCCCACCCCAACCACTCCGGTGCTCGCGGCTCGGTGTAGTTACGGCTGCTTGCCAGACCCCAATACTTTTTCCCTGTGTGTCACACCAGGAATGAAGGTATGTGCGTGCAAGTGCATGACAAAGCAACCAGATCCTAGAATGTGGGGTAATGGAAATTCCTTTGAGGTCAGATGGGGACAGGAGCACGCTCGCTTCCCTATTCAGGGGATATGTTGGTGATTTCCCTTTGGCTGTCAGAAGCTGCTGGGATCGTCCTTGTACTTCCAGTCATCTTCGCCGCGACAAATGCCTCTAAGGGAATGGCACTGTGGGAATTGCTTGCTTCATGAATGTCGATTTCCCTCCGCCTCATAACCCCATTTCGTGGAGGTGGAGGTGGTAAAGCGTTTTTTTTTTTTTTTTTTTATATCATTACTCGCGTGCCGCCCTGGGGGCTATGGCGAGATTAGTTACATGAGATTAGATACATATGAAGGTAGAAGAAAAGGAATAAGAAAAGATCCTGTGTGTCTCCTATGCCCCTGCCCACTCCAAGATGTCTCTAAGTGGGTCTGTGTCCTTGCTCTTCGGAGGAGTGACCAAGTCTTTGGTAAAGCGTGGTAGCTATATACTTCAGAGTCCAAATGTGGAGGCAGTCTGGAGGAGTGGCAAGTCACCTCCGAGATTGTGAAGCTTGCTAATTCCCCGCAACACGTCGCCTGCGCTACCTTGACCGTATAAAGCAATGTTTCCAGGATTCTGTACCACATAACCTGTTACTGTGATGGTCCCATTGGCACAAAACATATCATTATTTCGGTTTGCTGCAGCACCAGCCTCGAGCGGGATGCGGGGAGAGGATGGAAGTGTAATGTTGCGAGTATTTAAAAAAGGTATTCACTGGAACTTGGTATAGTCTTTTGAAATAATCTGAGAATGGACACTCACCAAGCGTTGATTGCGTGTTCAGTAATGCCACCCCTTATCGTTGGATTGGGTTCCATCTCACAAGTTTCTCCGCACAAAGGAGCCCCGTCATCGACAGTCAATGGGTGTTGTTGTAGCTAGTGCAAATAAAGTGCAGCATTCTTAGGGATTGTTAAGCAGACTTAAGGTAATCCGGATGGATCAATGATTAGATCTCAGTATGCCCCCTCGCTCTCCCTCCTTTAGGAATAGTGAAGAATTTGCAAGAGAGAAGATGGTAACACATACCAACCCTGCAATACGCATACCATCCCGTTGCCGGATCCACATTCCATAAACAAACACAAGTTCCGGCGTTGGTGGATTGTCACCTTTCCTTCCGCGGCGAATGCCTTACCGAGTCTGCAAGAACTGAGATAGCTATGTGAAAACGTTGAGCCGTCTCTTGTCTCTGTGAGACTGCAATATTGCAGACTAGTAGGCTAGGCCTTTGTGTTTTGGTGTGCTTATTTCCTTCCGTGGACTGTAAATAATGATAGCCGTAGGGGTGTCCAAATGCCCCTCTTTCCAGCATGAAATAATCCCCCACACAGTATGTCAAGATGCCTGTTTGATCCACCACTGGAGTCATGAATTGAATGAGAGGTTAACGCATGAACTACTGCAGAACTATTTTTCCGATGGAAGGTAACTGGCTTGAGGGGCGGAGGCTGGCTTGGGATCCCTCGGTGGATAGTCGGAAGCAGGTGAAATTGTAGCAGTAATAATTTCAGCATTGTATTTTCTAACCAAATTGCTGCTCGGGATCCGGTGAAGACTATACCTCCGCTCCTCCCTTCCTTACTCCCACCAGGCCACCCCCTGTCGCCTGCGCCCTTCCACTCCCAGCACCACCTTCCCCTGAACGGAACCCCCGCTGCCTCGCCCCTGCCCTACATTTCCTGCTGCGTTCACACCACTACCCGAGGCGACACTACCATTCCCTGCCCCATCCGCCGCCCTCCCACCACCTTTAGCCCCAAGCACAAATCTTCGTCTGAAACCCCTCCGCCGTCACTATCTAAGGTCGAACCCGAGAGGAACATCCCTGCTTAGGGCCTGTAAGTGTTGAATTGAGCAGCTGATTTTTGCCCCGATAGTTTAGAGCAGGGTCACATCAAGAGTTGTAGTGACCTCAGTCCATCCACACTGAGAAGTGGTATTGATATATAATCGTAGGTTTCTCGTTCTAAGGGTGGGCTGTCTATACACCTAGCGATCAGCATATCTATCCTCACTGGATGAGATTTGACCTCACCCTGCCATAGCGAATAGCGGTAAGCGGGCTTATGTGATATTTTTTTCTAAAAAGACAAAGCCTCCAGCCAAACCACATGCCTAAAGGTCGGAGATGCTGAGTTTTTCGTGTTTTCGACCTGTGAGAAGAAACGTTTGCGTACATCAAACACTTTGCAACCTCTGCTTGCTTAACCCCATCCTGCTGTGCATATGGTAGTAGATGTGTATGCTGAGTGCTCCATTGAACAGGTGAGATTGTGATCAAGTATCATTGGAGCATTCATGAAGTACTGGAACCCAAAGTCATTTTGGACCGATAAAGCTTGTACCTGAGTCTCTGAATGAGAAATTCTTCTAATACCTGCAAAACAACGCCACCAGATGAGGTCAATCTAAATTAAGGAAAGTCTGAAAAAGCTGCTAATAAGGAAATGGAGGGGTAGTAGCGGAGATGCAGCGGTTCAAGAGCTATACAATTCAGACCTCGTTGGAGCAAGGACCCCGCAGGCTCCGCCTACCCGATGTCGTGCCGGGGCTTTCCACCGTTCGGAGGGTTGTAGTGGCTCCCTATGCTGTCCTCAACTTTCTATTTCCGATTCAATATGTTGCGATATCTTTACGGGAACGATCGGGACTTAGGTGGGATAAGATGTCTCGTCATTTATCGACTGCATATAGAAGCCGCATCATATCCCGGTAACCTAACCCATGGCAAAAGTGCTAACGGTGGAGAAGGCTAGGAAGGCAGTAGATAATGGGAACCCTCCCGGGAACGGGAGATGGGGAATGAAAGGCAGCGAGGGAGATCCTAGAGTCAACAGACCGCGGGTAGAAGTCAGTGAGTGGTGAGCTTCCGGCAGGGGGCATGAACTAGCTTTGAGCTCAGTTGCTTAGTACGTAGTCTCTGCGGTAGCTTTGGGGAGTGACCCGTCGCCGCATGGTGAAACCGTTGAGCGGCTCGCTGCTTCTCAATATATCGATATTAGTTCCTGGACGGGAAATCCACAGAAGCGAGCTTTGACCTTTTTGCTTTCCCCGGATACTCTCGCAGTTAATAGGGGCCCTCCACGCTTGTTCGATGACGAAGAGGCAGTGTAATCCACGAGAGTACTGGTGTCTTTCTTCTCCGTATACCCAGGCATGGTGACCTGATGTGTAAGTTTGTTTTTTTTTTGAACGCAGCCATGACTGAGGGGAGGGTAATGAGAATTCTGAGGGTGGTGCTGAGGGTAATGGTGAAGGACGGAGGTTAGTATATACATCCCCAATTGTTAGAACTGAGATGCAATAGAACTGCGCAATTTTGATGTCGTGTTTGAGCGATATAATTGCGGATAAATTTAAGCCGAGATGTACTTGTACACAAACTTGTACACACCAAGAAAAAAGAAAAAATGCTGGGTCGGTGCTGGGCAAAATCCAGAATGAGGAGGAGAGTTGACTGGAGCTTTAGAAGCTGAAAGGGGAGGGTCAGTGTGACAGTGCGGTTAAAATTGAGGGAGATATGTAACGCAGATTTTCACATGCAGAATAGTGAGAGGATATTATGGAGTAGCTTCACAGGTTGCGACATGATTGTATCGATGCATTGCAGTATATGGGATAGCGTCAAGGAAGAGCCAGGGAATGTCCAATAGGCTAGAAGTTGCAAAAAGTCCAAGGGAAGGATTATTGCACCGGGATTCGATGGCGGAGGAAGAGGGCTGCTTGAGGAGGGACAGAACCAGCTCGGCAAAGAAAAGAAGTTCCAAACGCTGGCGAGGGTTAAGTACGGAGGAAGATGGCGCACTGCGGGTTTGTCCTCGGCGAGTAGGAGAGAGGTTGGCGTTGACTTTGGTTGCTTTTTTTGGCGGGTTCTATGTTCTGTCTGTAATACTGCTTGTAATGAACATCATGGCTCATGACCTTGTCGTTTCTCGTTGTTCTGCTTTGCGTGGCTGAATGGGGGCGTATATGAAAGTAGAGCGATCCGGAATGAGCTGAAGAATCACGGACATTAGATGTAAATGCCTTGCACAGATATTGCAGCACCCAAGATATCACGTACCACTACATGCACAGTGAAGACTTTGTAGCAATCAACACAGTTTCTGTATTTGGGCGGAGGCATAAAAGAATTTACAAGAAAGCATCCAACCACCTCCAAATACCCTCGAGATTAAATTGCGTATTTCTTTACCTCCTCTACACCTCTCCCTCTGCTCCACTACCCCAGATCAAAGATTACCATTCCCACTCAAGGAACTATGCTGCGAGAAGAAACCGCAGCGGTGACTTGTTGCTGTTGCTGTTCGTGGGTTTGAATGCTCAACAAAGCTTACGCAGGACAAAGTTGGCTCTGGAAATCCCGGTCAAGTATGCTGAGAGCCAGAGCCTGTGGGCGGCGGATGGGTGAATATGTTGGAAGCAACAAGGATGGTAATAACGGATTTCATCTGTGGTAGGCAACCCTAGGCTATGATACGTATGTGTAATGGCGGGTGACGCGAAAAAGGAATACGGGAGTGTGTTAGGTTGGTTCGAAAGTGAACGTTGCACGGGCTCGCCACAAACGGAACAGATTATGTCGCAGAAACCATGGAAATCTGGAGTCTCCACCTGTATTCATGTCTATAAAGTTCACTTGTATTATATTTAGTTCACAGTACTAGCCATGCATATTAGGAATGACATAGTGCCAATCACATACCACTATCCAAACATCAGCCTGTGCAAAAATTATGTCTAACGTTGTATGAGGCCTATCCAAACTGCAGCCTGAACGGTGTGAAAGATATGTTAGTAGGGAGAGTTGAGACGCTTGGAAGATAGGGATAAGATCAAGGGGCATAGTCACAGCCCCCAATTGGAAGGGACAAAACTGGGCGGTGCTGAACTATAGCAAAGAATTTATTTCTAGTTCTGAGCTTGATTCATCATGTAATTTGCCATAGACTGAACAATTTAAGAACATACCTCTAACTATAACTCTCGCCCCACCCCACAATTCAATCCTGATCAATGGTATCGTGCAAGAGATTGGGACAATAGAGACAAGAATCCAGTGGTAACGCATTTACCCAGATCCGACCTGAAAGGAGATTATGCAAGGTATGGTTATGAGAGTACTGGATGAGAGGATTGAACAGTGATGATGCGAAGGAGGTAGAATGGGTGCCTAGGGGTCATGGTTTGAATTCTGTGCATGCTGGCATTGCATCTAGGGAGAGGGATGTCGTTATTTTCTATCATCTTCTGTCATTTTCCATTGTCTCCTTTGTAACTATGCGCGGGAGGATGAAGAGGCGCCTCGAGAAATTGGAAGGAGGGAGAGCGGAGAGGAGAGTTAGACAGAGGGTCTTTTTTTTTTTTTTTTTTTATTTCACGTAACCCCGCATGCAGCTGTTCGCCAAGGCAGGGCCCCTGGGTCTAGACCCTCAAAGCCCGGAGGCAGGCTTAGAGACAGAGGGTCAAGGTTGGGCGGTGGTGGTGGTGGTTGTTTGTTTGAGGGGGGCAACACCGACCTTACCCCTTTGAATTTGTGCTTGATGATGATAAAGTAATGGAGGGGGGTACAGTAACGCAAAATGAATGGTTTTGGGTGCGACATCTTGTCTCAGAGCGATCTACTCATCGTCCATTGAAGGGTGAATGTTTTCTGTTGAGATGCAGATCACATGTTGATTAGAAATGATGAAGTCCCATCATCACGTCATGCTGGTTTACTTAGATAACATAATGTCTTACACCCAATAGGGATCTTCACTCAGCATTCAATGCTATGATTGCTAAATGAATCACTCACCGCTTCTCGATTCATGTACATTTCATTGTTGAAATGAACGTTGACACAAGCAGCATGGAGCAGCAGGAATCTGCCTTCCAACTTTGGTCTAGTCCGCAATTCCTAGCGCAATCGAATTTGTGCAGCTGCACACTTAGTTTCTTTTAAGTTAGATTGGGAAATTGTTACATCCCAGATTCAGTGCTAGGCAAGGCTCTAGAAATTTCGTGCAGCTGCAAAGGGGGTAGGTATCGATAGCACCAGCATATAGTGGCTACATAGAAAAGGTTGAGCAATTTCTCTCCAGAGAGAGGAACAATGTTGTTGTCCGAGGTATTCCATTGTTGATGAATGTAGGATACACATGTGATATGATTCTATCGTGATTAACTTTACAAAGGTAGGTCTATCTAGCCGTTGATTATAGAAAAGGCCACCCATTACCAGGTTCTTGCTGCTGGAGCCACGATCCCAGAACCTTAGCAATGATGATCTCGGCTATATGGATGGGGCTAATGGCCCTATGATGGTGGGCATGAAACACCCGGCGGAGCTCCGTTACAAGATTTTGTGGAATCCGGATTTTACAACTGATCATCAAGCATGCAGCTTGCCGTAAGCGGGATTTGACTACTCGGATGGAAACGGGAAGAAACGCTAACGCACAAAATAATAGGCTCGCACCACCCACACTAGCCAGCATTTTCAACAAAAATTTGCCCTAACTTGCCCTAACGCACTGTTCTTCGATAGACCGTCCCAAGGGCTATACAATGCTCCCGCTGTCCCCCTTCTGCCCTCTCTTTCTTCTCTTCACCCTCCGAAACCCACATCAGCCGTCGAGTCCCTACCACCATAGTATGAATCACGTACAGATGCCCCCCACTTGAAGATGCCCCCCACTTGAAGTTCTCACCAAACTATTGCCCAGGCCGCTGGCAATCACCTATCCATTGGGTCCCTGGCTCCCAGTATTCATAAAAACAGGAAGGTATGCATATATCCTCCCTTGGTTTTGTGCAAGAATTTTCTGACTATTATCTGATTCACATCTCTACACCTACAGAATCCAATCTGGAAGCTCGATTACAGTCTGACTCGCTCCATGGATGATCTCATGTTTCTTCTAACAGAGATCTACCTCAAGCTTCAAGAGGTCCCACACCTTGGCCAAGATAACAGTCTAATGGAAACGTAATGATCTTGCGACATAAGATCTACCTCAAATTTCCAGAACTACCGCCTTCGTCTCGCTTTAAATCAGAAAACACTCCCGCCTGCTTCACGAATGAGGTCATAATCTTTGATCAAAGATTTACCTCAAATTTCCATTGTGCTGCCCCTGGCTGGCCTCATGGACTCCTTCTAAATGGAATATGCGCTATAGCGCTAAAATTTTACGAGCCTTCTTCGATTGGGCTGCCGCTGAATTCAGCTACCTACACTTGCATGATTTGAATTCTGGAACTGAGGAACTGGAAGTTTTTTTTTTTTTTTTTTTTTTTTTTTTTTTTTTGTCACTTAACCCCGCTTGCAGCTGTTCGCCATTTTTTTTTTTTTTTTTTATTTCACGGGACCCCGCTTGTAGCTGTTCGCCATGGCAGAGGCAACTGGGAGTGGAAACACCCCATCTGTGTTGAGCCTATGGGTGGAATGAAGGTATCGGTGATTTTGGAGTTCACTAAGAAGGTGGTTCAATTTGGATTATTGTAGTATAATGAAAAGTATTAATTGTATTTGTTGTTACTTTTGCAATGAGTTGAATATGATACACGAGCCCATGCAGCATACTTTTTAAATTATGCAAACAAAACTATTGTTCGCTATCGTATTAAGAGAGCAGTTATGTATTCATCACTGAACATCAATACAAGTAATGCAGTGTTCAGCTCGAATATCTCGGGCTTGAGGTGTCTCTCGGTGTCTCGAGGCGTACTTGCGGTTAGGGTTGGGATCAATACCGCAATATAACTCCTGGCCAATGAATAGATCTGGCCGGTATCTTGGGGGGTAAAGGTTTGCGGGCCTGGAAGCACAAAATCGACGAGCCGGATGGGCCAGAATGCAGGTGGTGCGGGAACGAGGTGGAAACGGTGTCACAGATGTGGCACAGGTGCAGGGTGACTAAACGTCGACCCTGAATTCCGGATTCGCACTTAGAATAAGGAGGGCTTCGTCACGTAGAAAAAACAAGAAAGAGCTTCTGAAGGAATAAAGAAGATCTGTACCGTTGGGTCCGTACCGTTGGGTCCAATAAGTCTGATTAATTAAAGAGATGCAGAACAAACAGGATTATATACATAATGAGCATTGCATGACGTGACTGCAGAACCATGACTAGACAGGCAGGTGCGGAAGTAACGGAATGCATGGCTTGCAACTAAGCGCTGTGGCGTGAAGTTGGTACTGTGGCGTTATTGCATGATTCAGACACATAATAGCAACGTAGTGTAGATCATGTGTATGTTAAATGAAAGAACAGAACAGCAACCAATAAACAGACGAAACAGCAGTCAGAAGGAACTATCTATTAGTAACAGTAACAGGAAGAAACGTATCCATTAGTAACAGTAACAGGAAGAAACGTATCCATTAGCAACAGTAATAGAAAAAACATATCTATTAGTAACAGCAACATACGGGTAGCGGATGTTGATAGATAGCTCGAACGCGGGTGGCGGATGTCATGTTTCGACAAATGTGGCTTCGTTTTTTCCGTTCCAACTCAAGAACTAGGGTGCTTGTGAGACCTTAACGTTATCGGGGCTCGTTTGTGTTATGAAATTTGTTGTGGTTCGGTCTGGAGAGGACTAGGGTCAATCTTACTTGTGGTGGTGCAACATGCTAAAAGCGTGTGCACGTACTTCACACTTTAGTGAAACTAAATTGCTTGGCGGAAGCAGAAATCCATATGTACATACTTGTACCCGTGTGAATATATATTTCTAGTCTCTACCCAGCTTGCGACAAGAAACATATTTGCATAATGCTAACGGGATTTGTATTTGAAAGACTCCCACCAGAACTTCTACCAATTATATAGTTCCATGATGGAGGTAAGTGTTACTTCGCGCCGCGCCAAGTTATGCTAGCTACCAGAAAATTGGTGGTGCCTTGAATACGCGTTGTACTATCTCTATGTACGGATGAAATTCTTAAAGTTTGTACAAAGTACTAGTCTCGTAACCAGTGTTGTTCTTGAGAACAACTGTAGTATTGGATTCATGCAGGCTCGAACATGAACGCGCTGAGTGACGATATTATCCCCAACCAAGAGGCTGTGCGCGTGAGATTAGGACTCCAGTACTAAGTTGGCTCTTACCAACTATCAATGCCTATAGATATTTTCAGAGTTAAGTAGAGCAGTTATTATGCTCACATCGTCTGGTTGACTTGCATAACCCTAAGATACCACAGGCGTTCCTGAGCTCGGATCATGCGGCCATAGGCATGGCGTGGGAGGATACCGAGGAAGGGGGAGGAGGGAAAAGAAAGAGAGTGAATTTCGAGGAAGTGGAGGACATGGTGGAGGACATGAAGGAATGGGATGAGAAGAAGAAAGGGGAGTGGATGGAGGGGCTGCCGGGGGAGACCCCGTACGAGAAGCTCCTGAGCCTCAAGGAGAGACATAGCAGGGAAGTGAGGGTGTGTAGGAGGAGCAAGAAGTGGTGGTCCAAGAAACTAACGGGCCTCCGGAAGAAGGTAGCGGCAGAAGGGAGAGGGGGAGTAGGTAAAGGGGCGAAGGGGATGGACCCGGAGAGGTATGAGAGATGGAAGCAAGCGAAGAGGACCCTCAAGGCGAACATCAAAAAGGAGAAAGAGGAGTGTTGGAGGGCCTTCGCAGAAGAAATGGGAGAGAAGGATCCATGGGTGGTCGCCAGGGTAGCAAAAGACCCATGGAAGGTGAAGGCGACGATGGGGAAGCTGACGGGAGAGGGGGGGAGGATCTGAAAACGGAGCAAGACAAGTGCAAAGCACTAGTCGAGAGAAACTTTCAGTGGGAGGAGAGAGGTGGTGAGGAGGGGGGGGGGAGACGGAGGAAGGGCCGGGATATAAGGTAGAAAAGATAGTGGGCATGCTGGAGGACGCATTGAAGGGGACGAGCAACGTGTCTGCACCAGGACCGGACGGAATTTCATACAAGCTCTTGAAGCTGGTGATGAAGACGCCGTTAGGGCGGGAGCTAATGACACAGATGGCGGAGGAGATGGCGGCGGGGAGGACTCCGGAAGAGTGGCAGTTGAGCAAGGTGGTGATGATTCCGAAACCTGGGAAAGATAAGTCGCAGGTGAAGAGTTGGAGACCAATAAACTTGATCAACTGCGTAGCGAAGCTGGGAGAGAAGGTGGTGGCAAGCGAGCTACAGAAAGCAGAGCAACTTTTCCACCGTCATCAGTTTGGCGGAAGGAAGGGACGAAACGCGGCAGAGGCGATGATGAGGGCGGTCGCCAGAACACAAAGGTGTCTTGCGAGAAAGGGGGGGGCAGTGTGGAGCCTCGACGATGTGAGGGGAGGCTTCAATAATGTGAAGGGGGAAGAGGTGCTGAAGAGGGTGAGGAGAGACAAGGGAGCAGGGAGGTGGGCGGGGTGGCTGAAGGGATTTTTTAGAGAGAGAAAGTTCACGGTGGAGTGGGACGGAGTGGTCAGGGGGGAAGGCAGAGCGAACGTGGGGGTACCTCAGGGGTCGCCCCTGTCACCAGTCATTTTTCTGATATGGCTGGCGCCGATGTTGGAAGATTTGGAGGAGACGCTAAGGAGAGAATGCCCGGAGGTGGAATGCGAAGTTCCGTCATACGTAGATGACATCAATGTAACGGCGTGGGACTGGGAAGGGGAGGTGGATCAGGAGAGACTGAGAGTGAAATTGGGAAGGATAACGGGGAGGGTGGCGGAAAAATGGGGGGTACCGCTGGAGACAGCGAAGCATGAGGATATTGTCTTCGGCAAAGGGAAGAGAAGGAGAAAGGAGGTGGAGAGAGTGAAGTGGCTGGGAGTGATCTTTGACTCGACTCTAGACTTCGACTTCCACTGGAAGGCGAGGATAGAGAAGGCAAGGAAACTAACAGGCGCGATGATGGGGCTGGGTGCAGGGCAGTGGGGGATGAGCCCGCGCAGCTGGAGACAGATGTACACGGGGATGATAAGGGCGGTGATGATGTGGGGGTCGGAGATAGGGTGGCGGGGACAGAAGGAGTGGAGGAGAGAGATGGAGAAGATTCAGTATCAGGTACTGAAGAAGGCTACGGGCGCTGTCCACGGAGCAGCGATGCAGAAAGTCAACTGGATCGCCGGAGTGGAGAGTGCGGAGACGGCATTAGACGCGGCACAGGCGCGGTTCGTAGCGAGGAGTATGGGGGACCCGAAGGGATGCGGAGACATCTGGACCGCGGACTTCAGGGAGAGGGGGACGTGGAGGAGCGGGGGCGGGACTGGAAGGACTGGAGTGTGGGGTGGGCGACGCAGAAGAAGGATGGGTTCGAGTCGGTGGCAGGGAGGGTACAGAGCACAGTTAGCTTCGTCATGCCGGAGGGGGTGGACGAGGTGTCATGGGGGGGGGATGTGCGAGAACGGAGGTGGAAGAAGTGACGAGAGAAGGACGCAAAGGGGGAAGCGCGGAGGAGTGGGAGTCGTCAATCTTTTGGGCAACGCAAGGGGGGGGCGGTGTACACAGATGGTAGCATGAACGAGAAGGGGAGAGTAGGAGGGGGATTCTGGAAGTGGGATGGCGGGGGGGGAGAGGAAATGGGGACGGGAGCGACGGTGTGGGATGGGGAGGTGAGAGGGATGAGGTGGGGATAGAGAAGGCGGTCCCAGCACCGGCAAACCTGGTCATCCTGACAGACTCACAGGCAGCAATCGCGGCGGTGAGGAAGGCGGGGAGATTGGGGAAAGCACGAACCGGAGACCTGAGGAGAGTGGTGGATGCAGTCGCGGAGAGAAGGAAAAAAGGGGGGACGTTAAGCTGATGTGGGTGAAGGCGCACATCGGTATCGCCGGCAACGAGGCGGCGGACGTCGAAGCGAAGAGGGCGGCGGACAGGGTAGGGAGGTCGGTGGTAACAGAAGGGGGGCTGCGGCAGAAGTGGAAGCGACTGCGCGCGGCGGAGAGAAAGGAAAGGGGGTACGGGGGGGCGCAGTGATGGAGTGGAGAAGGGGGGCCGCAACGGCTTTCACGAGACTGAGAACGGGAAAGGGGATGGGGAAGGAGTGGGAGGTAAGGATCGGGAAAGCGATGGAGGGGAGCGTATGTGAGTGCGGGGAAAGACAAACGGCGGACCACCTGGCGTTCAGGTGTGAGGAGGTGGAGTACTTGAAAGGATGGGGAAGGTGGGAGGATATCGATGACAAAAAGTGGATGGTGGAACAGGAGAATGGGGAGATGGTGAATACGCTGGGAGAGTTTTTCGGTTCGCTGAAGGTGTAGGGGGAGGGGGCGAATTTCCGTTTGTTAGTAGGTGGCGGGGGAAGAAAGATGTAGCTATTTTTAAAGTGCCTCGGGGAAGTGGGGCGGGGAGGGGTTGATGTTTTCGTTTGTAGAGATGGCGGTGGAAGATTCAGGTAGAAAAGCCTGCCTCCGGGCTTTGAGGGTCTAGACCCAGGGGCCCTGCCATGGCGAACAGCTACAAGCGGGGTCATGTGATAGAAAAAAAAAAAAAAAAAAAAACCTAAGATACCGAACATGCAAAATTGCCTATTCTGGCATTTTGTTTAGTCCAAGGATGTGCTGTCGAGACTACAAGTATGTCAAGGTAATAATGTGGCCCTACCCTAAGGTTGTGCGACCAGGCTAGCATTACATTACCAGGGTTGAAGTGTTGCAGTACAGGGATCGATACATTATGTATGTATGTACCCCAGCTTCCGAGACTATCCTTCCTGCAACTCCAAGCTCCCGAGCGATGACGTTATAATCCTTGCTTAGTCTCATTCCTAACCGACAATACTCATATATCAAAATACACAAACAGCTACTAGGTAAGTAGTAGTGATGAGAATACCAAACACTGCTTCAGTACAGACAATACTCACCCAATTCTGCGTCAGGGGGCCTCGCCAATTTAGGCAAGTGGTTGCCAAGAATACGCACCTGACTAATTGTCTTGGCATTGCAATTCAGGGACTTCCATTGTACACATTTCCCTGGTCAGCGTACATCCCGTGGAGAACCATCCCTCACTCTTAGCCTCATACCCCTCACCCTACTCATCCCTCAAACTCAACTTTCTCCACTCTGACTCATGGACTTTCAGCAACTACTCAGGCGATGAGTGCAGTGCAACAATTAGACCACGCGATCATTGGGCCTATAAAGGTCTGGTGGGAGGACCTCGACTTTCAATGGTCACGCGGTAGGTGTACTCTTCCGAAGGTTGCTAATTGTTGACGTAGCACTAAAAATTTTTACTCCAATGCAGGAACCCACCAACGCAAAATTAAACCTAGCCATGTCGCGGAAATGGTCAAGACGTTGCAAACGAAAGGCTGTTTGAATGACGATTTTCGACACTATATTATCGTACTTGTGGATAGAAAGAAGTTGGAAGAATGGGCATTGCATGAAAATGTTACCATCACTAAGCGCAGTACCATGTCTCCGGATGTCCTAATTGTGCAGCGCTTCTATGCTATCACCGGAACTAAAATGGAGGTGCAAGCTGGTAATTAAGTTATCTCCATCTTCTCCGCTTGTTACACTCATCTTATATACTGAATCATAGGTATGCATCGCCTGCACGCGCTTTACTCTCTGACCCGGTCGGAATTGTCAGCACAAGAACTTTCAAAACCTGAGCTGGAGCGACAACTTTTATCAAAAGTCCACTGGACTGCACTTGCAATAGACAGCACCAAAATCCGCCCAGAAGAACAATTCCTCCTTGAGCTACTTCGTCTTAATCCCGATGACCCGCATCTTCCGGACAGTGAGGCCGATATTTGGAAGAAATGGCTAAATGCTGATGCTGGGATCACGGAGTTCTCAGGCCAGATCGAGCAGGGAAAGCGAGAAGTCATGCTCACACGAGCCTCACAATTCAAGGACAGCTGTTTGAACACCAAAGTGACGGAACGCTTTCGCCGGGCATATACTAGTGAATGGAAGATACAATCACGAAGTATCTAGAGTACCCTCCGTATTACGAGACCTTCCGCGCCCAGGATTTCGACTTCCCATTACGACAAAAACGAATCCGTTGGGTATGATTCCCCCCCCCCCACCCAGTATTGATGAAATTGTTCGTTGCTGACTGCTAGTTAAATTTTTTAGTTTTGGGAAGGAATATTGTCAAGCACTTTCAGTCTACTACAAGGCATTTCACAAGGCTCTCCCGATGCTCTAGATACCACCACGCTGGAAACTTTAGCAACCCTTTCAATTCCGCGCTCACAAGACTCCGTCCATGACCTATACTACTCCAGCAATGGTCAGAGAAATCCAACTTTATTGGTTAGATTGTCGGATGCCGATTATGATGCCAGCTGTACTTTCTTGGGAACCACTCTACTGGATCGCCCCATCTATCTGTTTAAAGACTTTGCGATTGTAGGCCGATTTATAGGGACGACTCTTAGCCTTCTTATGTGCCAGGTTTGTCGCTGGTATAAACCCAATGCGATGGACGAAGGACGATCTGCCTCGAAGAAACTCAGTTCAGAGGAAATAATTCAGGAGCTTCTTACCACACGCATCATCAGCGGGAAATTTGAGCCTGAGGGTGAGGTAGAAGAAGAAATGGAAAAACTTCTGCATGGGATATCTCGAATCGTAGCCCATTATCCTGACGACTTCAACTCTGAGAATCTCAATATAGCCACCATGGCAGAATTCGGCAGCTATCGCACACGATTCATGCAACTAATGGTTGGGCGCGGCTGGGGCTTGCCTTAGCGAGTACCTTAGGCTCCATGGTTCATCCGGCGGTCAAAGATTTGGAGACAAAGTTCTTTGAGGTAAAACACGGTACGCTTCAAATTGACTACATTCAATCTGACGAATGATGCAGGATTGTATTTACAAGCTTACGGCTCCTCCGAAGTCGCAAATATCACCGCCGACATCAGACACCCCCAAAACCAAACCGAAAAGAGCAAGGACGAGCAAACAGGATGATGATATAGCATCTTTGGACAGCTTGGTGGCTAAAAATGTCAAGCAGATGACAACAATGTGGAAGTCGAACATGCCAAAACCCCAAGAGCGGGAGTTAACCCAGCTTAAGACTAAGCTCCATGCAACTTATGCGGAGTTTATTAGGGGTATTACAAAGCGCTTTCTGAAACTGGCTGAGCAGGGACCCACAGATGCCCAAAATCTAGAGTGCTATTTCCCGGTGGGGTGTGACTCACTAGAGGAAGCAATTACATTAGTAGAGGGCCTGCCTGCAGCAATCGGATTGAGGAAGCACTCTTCGGGGGATATTGAGTCGAGAACGAGATCGAAAGCAAGACGGAGGAGTTACTCCGACGTACGAAGAGCTCTGTGAAGGCTGCCCCC
The DNA here is from genome assembly GCA_015179045.1 of Kalaharituber pfeilii. Classification (NCBI taxonomy): domain Eukaryota; kingdom Fungi; phylum Ascomycota; class Pezizomycetes; order Pezizales; family Pezizaceae; genus Kalaharituber; species Kalaharituber pfeilii. The sequence continues at coordinate 3,718 of WHUZ01000058.1, read as the reverse complement.
AGGCCCAATATTTCCCCGCGAGCCCGTCGTGGTTCCCGATTCCTCTCCGGCACCTATCAACACAGCTGCAACGCCCGCAATGGACCTTCAGCATCCCTCAATGCACGTTCCTGCAAGGTCAATAAGGAAGCCCCGTCTATCTCGCTAAAAGCTCAAACCACTGCCGGAGGGGGTCGGCACCCGATGATAACCAGGGCTAGGGTCGGTTGGCCACGGAAGCACTTGTTGCGTAGAGGAAAATGGCAGGACGGAGAATGGCAGGCGGAGAAGGAGAGTGGTATGGAGATGGAGAGTCGTGCGGAGGACAGTCGTGCGGAGAAGGAGGATCGTGTGGAGAAGGAGGATCGTGTGTAGAAGGAGAGTCGTGCGGAGAAGGAGAAGCGCAGTCCAGAAATCCCAGCAACCCTACAAATGAAGGAGAAGAAAACTCCTACAGAAAAAATCTGTGCTGTAAAGCTGATTCAGCTAAACAAGCTGCAACTGTCATACCAAACAGTCAACTAGGATTGGAAGAAGTGGACGATCTCTTCAGAGATCCAGATTTCGAGCCTGCGGCAAAGAGGCAAAGGCTACAAAGTAATGAAGATTCCGATTCAGAGGTTATTCCGGCCACCGTACGTAAACCAACAACCCCGACAAGTTGCTCCACTCCAACTCACGCCACTCCGACAAGCCGTCCTCCTACAGTTGTCGGAAGCAAAAGCCAAGCCAAGAAGTCTGAAGCCACCAAATCCTCATTAAATTTCTTGCGTATACGACAAAAAATTCAGGCTTCAAGGCAACAAAATCCTGCAAGCCAAACAATAGTAGCAGTAGTGTTGGGTCCGAGAGCGAGTGACTCGGAGGGAGATAATTCCGGAGATAATGCGGCCCCTATCACTGTGGTGGATTCGGGAGTGAGGAAGATTGAGTGATGCTGGAGGATTAGTTTGATCTGATTTGGTTTGGTATTTATATACAAAATTGAACAGTTTCGCTTGCATTTTTGTTTTCTTGCTTTCATATATACTAATGTACTAGTGCTATGTCAGGTTTACTTTACTATGACATTTGTTTCATTATAGTGATTTTGAATTTACTAGGTTTACATTTTTTATTTCTTCGAATCTCTACTTGGGTTCTCGGTGGTGGTAGTCTTGTACGTGGGTTAGCTGTTGGTGGCTGAATGGTTTAAACCTTTAAAATTTCAATGTATGTTTCTTGGTATACTTTTTTTCTATTTGTTGCTAGAAGCTATCTGTGTAGTTGTCTTCATTTGTATAGTTTATGGTATGTTATGAATGAAATGATAGGCGGCTGTTACTTAGCTGGTCACCAAAACCTCAAATGTTCTTGTTCCAACTCCAAACTGATTTTGTAGCCTATGTGCCATAAAAATGCATATGAATACTAGTAATTTGAATTAACAAGATCTGCATGATGTCTGGAGCAGCGTCGAAGAGGACCAGTATGGGAAAGTGCATGCGGACATCTACCAACAACAATTCGGGATAAATAACTATATTTATGGAAGTCTTACATGTAACTCGCTAGGTCCTGCGTAGTTGAGTTGTGATCTACAAATGTACGGCAGGTTATAAGACAAAATATATGCATATCGGAATGCTATAGCTAGTAACGAAATGCTAATTAGGAGACGGTGTTGGAAAGTAGATTAGTTCCTATGAGCAGAGCAAGGGGGTGTAAGCTGTGTTACCCAGAGTAGAGGTCAATACGGCAATGAAAAGTATATATAGACCTTGTGGTATCCTGCGGGGCTGCGCGGTCGTGATAGAAAGCTGAAGAGGGGAGCCAGTGAGTCACGTGACTACGGAGACTATATAGTTGAGACGGCAGTGCAAGCTACAAACGGATGCATATAATCGACCTCACGCACGTGAAGTTGGCTGAGGGAGGTAAGTACCAGCATGCAGAGTTGTGTGAGAAGAGGTCAGTCTAGAATTAATAGGTTTCAGATCCACGTGCTGAGCTGGCGAGTGGAGGATGATGCAAGGTGCAGATACAGTGACATTGCATGCATTGAGCGCCAGCGAGCTCATGGGTGGGAGGTTGAAACCTATCGATGTGCCATGTGCCACGGTGGCAACCTCGTGAGCGTGAGATGCAGCGCTGCCAGCCTCGCGAGATTCAGGCGCCTGTCGATGACCAATGGGTGTACGGGGTGCCATGCTGTTAACCTCGTGAGCACGAGATGAAGGAGGATGTCGATGCGGCTTCGTACCAGCAACTTCGCGGGCGCGAGGTTCAGGTGCTGTCGATGAGCTGGTGATACGCCTTCGTGCGGGCAAGCTCAGGGGTGCAAGGTTCAGAACAGGTGCCGGTCAATGCGCTTGCATGTCAGCAATCTCGTAGGCATGAGATTCAGGGCCAGTCAATGAGTAGTTCAGGCGCCAGTCGATGCGCCTGTGTGTCAGCAATCTCGCGGGCGTGAGGCTCAGCTGCCTATAGATCGATGAGCTGTTGATGTGCTTTCGTGCGGGCAACCTCGCGGGTGCGAGATTCAGGGGCCAGTCGATGAGCAGTTCAGGTGCCAGTCGATGCGCCTGTGTATTAGCAATCTCGCGGGCGCGAGGTTCAGGTGCCTATAGATTGATGAGCTGTCGGATGTGCCTTCGTGCGGCAACCTCATGGGCGCGAGATTCAGGGCCAGTCAATAAGTAGTTCAGCGCCAGTCGATGCGCCTGTGTGTTAATCTCGTGGCGCGAGGCTCAGCTGCCTATAGATCGATGAGCTGTCGATGTGCCTTTGTGCGGGCAACCTTGCGGGCGAGATTCAGGGGCCAGTCGATGAGCAGTTCAGGCGCCAGTCGATACGCCTGTGTCTCAGCAATCTCGCGGGCGCGAGGTTCAGGTGCCCTATAGATTGATGAGCTTTCGATATGCTTCGTGTAGGCAACCTCACGGGTGCGAGATTCAGGGGCCAGTCGATGAGCAGTTCAGGCGCCAGTCGATGCACCTGCATGTCAGCAATCTCGCAGGCGCGAGGTTCAGTATCTATAGATTGATGAGCTTTCGATATGCTTCATGTGGGCAACCTCGCGGGCGCGAGATTCAGGGCCAGTTGATGAGCAGTTCAGGCGCCAGTTGATGCGCCTGCGTGTCAGCAATCTCGCGGGCGCGAGGTTCAGGTGCCTATAGATTGATGAGCTGTCGATGTTCCTCGTGCGGGCAACCTCGTGGGCGCGAGATTCAGGGGCCAGTCAATGAGCAGTTCAGGCGCCAGTCGATGTGCCTGCGTGTCAGCAATCCGCGGGCGCGAGGTTCAGCTACCTATAGATTGATAAGGTTTCGATATGCTTTCCTGCGGGCAACCTCGCGGGCGCGAGATTCAGGGGCCAGTCGATGAGTTCAGGCGCCAGTCGATGCACCTGTGTGTCAGCAATCTCGCGGGCGCGAGGTTCAGGTGCCTATAGATTGATGAGCTTTCGATATGCCTTCGTGCGGGCAACCTCACGGGGCGAAATTCAGGGGCCTATAGATTGATGAGGTTTGGATATACCTTCCTGCGGGCAACCTCGCGGGCGCGAGATTCAGGGGCCAGTCGATGAACAGTTCAGGCGCCAGTCGATGCACCTGTGTGTCAGGAATCTCGCGGGCGTGAGGTTCAGGTGCCTATAGATTGATGAGCTGTCGATGTGCCTTCGTGCGGGCAACCTCGCGGGCGCGAGATTCAGGGGCCAGTCGATGAGCAGTTCAGGCACCGGTCGATGCACCTGCGT